>SJYV01048237.1:421625-513207 GCA_006410875.1 Neotragus pygmaeus | reverse complement strand
TAAAAAGCCTCTTGATGAAAGTGAAAGAGGAGAGTGAAAAAGTTGGCTTAAGGCTCAACATTCAGAAAACAAAGATCATGGCATCTGGTCCCATCACTCCATGGGAAATAGATGGGGAAACAGTGGAAATAGTGTCAGACCTTATTGTGGGGGGCTCCAAAATCACTGCAGATGGTGACTGCAGCCATTAAATTAGAAGACACTTACTCCTTGGAAGGAAAGTTATGACCAACCTAGATAGCATATTCAAAAGCAGAGACATTACTTTGCCGACTAAGGTCCATCTAGTCAAGGCTATGGTTTTTCCAGTAGTCATGTATGAATGTGAGAGTTGGACTGTGAAGAAAGCTGAGCGCCGAAGAATTGATGCTTTTGAACTGTGGTGTTGGAGAAGACTCTTGAGAGTCCGTTGGACTGCAAGGAGATCCAACCAGTCCATTCTGAAGCAGATCAGCCCTGGGATTTCTTTGGAAGAAATGATGCTAAAGCTGAAACTCCAGTACTTTGGCCACCTCTTGACTCACTGGAAAAGACTGTGATGCTGGGAGGGATTGGGGGCAGGAGGAGAAGGGGACGACAGAGGATGAGATGGCTGGATGGCATCACGGACTCGATGGGCGTGAGTCTGAGTGAACTCCGGGAATTGGTGATGGACAGGGAGGCCTGGCATGCTGCGATTCATGGAGTCGCAAAGAGTTGGACACGACTGAGCAACTGAACTGAACTGATTATCAACTGCCTGTAATTGCTTTGATTCTGTATCATTTATTCACTGAATTTTCATGAGGTTTCCATTCGTGTGAGAATGGCCAAGATGGAAAATGAACAAATAAGCTAACCCATAAACAATGTATTGCAGATAATGAAAAGTGCAATGAAGAAAATCTGAAACTGGTTGCTATACTAAAAGAGCAGATTAGTTAGGAAGAGCTTAATTAGGAATTATCTGAAAGAAGGGCTTCCCAGGTGGCGCAGTGGTAAAAAAATCCACCTGCCAATGCCAAAGACTCAGATTCAGTCCCTGGGTTGGGAATATCCCCTGGGGAAGGAAATGACAACCCACTCCAGTATTCTTGCCTGGGAAATCCATGGTCAGAGGGACCTGGTGGGCTACAGTCCGTGGAGTCACAGAGTCGGACGTGACTAACCACACAGAAGATTTGAAAGGAACCTGAATCACAAGGAGATGGTCTTGCCAGAGTATGGGGGAAGATCGTTCCCAAAGCGACAAACTGATGCAAAGGGGTCATGCCAATAGCTTATCTTGCCTGAGGAAGATAAAAGTGGCCGGGGCAATGCTGACAAGTTGAGAAGGATCATTTGTGTTGAGAGAGCTGTGTAGAGGTCTGGTTATGTAAGGGATGTAGGCTATTGTAGGAGTTTGGATGTTATTGTAAGGAAGGAGACCACTGCAAGTGTTTTATTGACATCCTGCTGTCCAGTGATATCTCATGCATCTCTTGCAAATAGAATTCAAATGGTTGAAGCTTGCTGGAAGCAGTAGTGAAGCATGCGGTGGCCAGCTGGCTGTTCTGATTGTTTCTCCTCCAGTCTCCAGGGGAATACAGATGAGGCCATGTACCTCAGGAGTCTGCCCCATGCATCAGAGCCCTGGCACCGGGTGCCTGCACACACCCCGGGTTAGTTGTTTCTCCGGGTGAACAGGATTGAGCCAGCGGAAATTTCTAACAGCTGCTTCTAAAATATACCCTCTGGTGCCAAGTCAGATGATCTCCTTGATTGATTTCCTTCCGATTCTTAAGAAGTACAGCATGTAAAGTGTCTAACTCAGAAATTCTAACCACAAAATTCCAGAGAGAGGGGCCTTCTCATTCCTTACCTTCTCTGTTTTATTCTCTCTTTTCTAACTCAGACTCTCCTTTGTATTTACTCTGGCCATAAGCCATCATTCCCATTAGCCTCATTTTCCCCCACCTTACCTAAATGTAATTTATCATTGCTAAACCCTTTCATTTTAATGTATCCTGTTTATTGGCAAAAAGCAGCACTGCATGGTGACTAATGAGATAAATGTGAATGTGAACAGTATTCTTCTATAAAGTGCTCCTTTCAGGTTGAGGCGTCTAGATTAGCTTTTTTCAAATACCATTTTCAGTATAAAGTCAGCGTTAAAGCAAAAGAGAAAAATCAAAAGGAAACAAGTTGTATATTAGTTTCTAAGGTCATTTATTAGTGTGGTGAAGTAGCAACTTTGTACTGAATATTTTAGGGCTTATAATTTGGGGTATCTCAATGTAAATTCATCATCTTAATAGAAAGCAGACAAGAAAATTATTGAAAGCATATATTCTCTTAAAGTATGTCCTTTTTTGGATATAGAATGACACATTTTCTTTAAAGAGAATTTTTTAAAAAACCAAAATATATTTTATATAACAAGTGTAAGGATGATAGATATTTTGTTTAGGTTATCAAGAAATGCTACACAAATATCAATCTCAGAGTCATATATTTTGAACAGTTTTTTCAACTGAGAAATGCCTGGCTAGAAGGATGCATGTGTTTGGCTGTTCCCATGATGGCATCTCCATAAAATGGGTCATTTCTCTCTACCTTGAAGGGAAAAAAAGTGACTATGTTCTCCTGGCATGAGACATATATGAAGAATGGCATAGCCTTACTACCATTTCACGTCTACAGCTATCAAACAACATGAGAAAATAAAGAATAGCAGGACTTCAGGCTTTGACCCCATCTGTAGTCATAGGCTCATTACCAAACCAGACTTGGGTCCCCTAGCCTAATGCACAGTAAAGCCAGTCCACTGACACCAGGTTGTAGTGAAGGACAGTTCAGCATTTATTGCAGAGCATAAACAAAGAGTCCAGGCAGCTAATGCTCAAAAGGCCCAGACTCTCTGATGGCTTTCAGGGACAGATTTTTAAAGGTAGAATGAGGGAGGTGGGTTGCAGGATGTTAGATCAGCTTGTGTACAGTCTTCTGATTGGTTGGTGGTGAGATTGAAAGCTGATGTCATCAACCTTCTTGTTCCAGCCTGTCTGGGGTTATGTGTTTGTGATCAGTCTGCAGTTTACTTCTTCCACCTGCTAAGTATGTCAGTATCTTCAAAACAGCTCAGGGATATGGCTTGAAGTATAATCTATGGACATGAATTTGAGCATACTCTAGGAGATAGTGGAGGACAGAGTAGCCTGGCATGCTGTAGTCCATGGAGTCACAAAGAGTCAGGCACGACTTAGTAACTGAATAACAACAAATTATCTATAGTCCTCAAGGAGGAACTAAAGACCCTTGACTTTATTTAATGGCTAAAGTAATATTTTGCCTTTCCTGACTGTTTGCCTTTTTTCTGCATTTGCTCACTTCTCTGATTAAATTTATTCTTTGGAACTCAGGGGAGGTCTTGGGGGCCTTTTTTTACAAGCAAGAGGCAGGTGGAAGCCGTGGGGGTAGGTATTTGTTCCCACACGGTGACGTAAGGTCCTGCTCAGTTACAGGCAATTGTCTTCTGTCCCCATCTTTTTCTTCCCACAGAGTCTTTGACTCATAACACAGTATTTCCCATTCCGTGTTTAGACAGTAAATGGTATACCCCAGTTTGAAATGGAAAATTTTGGTTCTGTTGATGAGAAGCTGTGCAAGCTATCTTAAATCAACAAGAGTATGAACTTCATAAAATCTGAGAGTAAGCAAGAGCGAGAATATCAATTAAAATACAGATAGTGCCTTTGTCTTTCAATTGTTTCACTTTATAAAGCTTCAAATTTTAGAGTTATTTTGTTTTAATTAACTGGAAACATTCCAGATGTACAGTGAACTCTTCTATAGCAGTTTTATATTTGCTTTCCATCCAAGCTTCAGCTGAAATCCATTTTTTATACTTTGAGATACATCCACATTTCTGTTTTGCTAAGACTAGCTGTAAGCTAAATGTGTATATCCAGTTTATTTATGTTTTCAATAGGTTATGGAGATTTCAGAGCTATATATTTTGTTTTATATGAGAAGTGATTCTTCAGTAGCAGGAGAAAATAATGAAATCTGCAAAGAATTTGAATTTGTTTATAATGGTTAAAAGTGTATGAGGTTTCTTTCCTATATCTGACATAGGTAAAGGATCTATGTTTACAAAATTAAAGTTATACTCTAGGTGTCATATTCTTGCACTGTATAAAACTAAAGGAGCTGCAGGATACTTGTGTTTGACACACCCTTCACCCCCACCAAGTATCAGAGACAGGAATGAATTCAGTTAAGTGACTTTTCCTCTGGAAGAGAAGCTGGATTTAGTGTTTAAGGGGAAGGGGATGGGAGGTAAAGTTGTGGGGAAGGGAGTATTTTCCATCATAGAGAATTGTTGTTCTTGTTCAGTAGCTCAGTCGTGTCTGACTCTTTGTGACCCCGTGGACTACAGCACACCTGGCTTCCCTGTCCTTCACCATCTCCAGGAACTTGCTCAGACCCATGTCCATTGAGTCAGTGAGGCCACCTAACCATCTCATCCTCTGTTGACCACTTTTCCTCTTGCCTTCAATCTTTCCCAGCATGAGGGTCTTTTCTAGTTAGTCAGATCCTTACATCAGTTGGCCAAAGTATTGGAGCTTCAGCTTCAGCAACCGTCCTTCCAATGAATATTCAGGATTGATTTCCTTAAGGATTAACAGAGAAAAAAGATTGAGTAAAAGTCCTGAAGGGTTGAGGAGAAAAGATAAAGCATCTGAAAGCTGGAATTCAGGAGGAACAAAGGCATGAAACAAATGGATGAACAGAATCAAATACCCTCCTTTGCCTCCTGTACCATCAACTGTTCCTCACTTCTTTCAACCCAGCTGTCACTCAGGACTCACCCCAGCCCTATTTCCACATGCTGAAAGCGTAGGCAGTAAATCCCCTACATAGGAACCTTCAGGTTGTGAACTTTCAAAGATGTGAATGCGGGTTTACATGCCCAGTCACGTAAGCTGGTCCATGTGTCTGGCGTACACTATCACGTGAGTGCGTCCTCTGTGAGTGGTTTTGCTTCTGTGTACTTACTGTGCAGTACTGTAGTACAGTACCTTTGTTGCAAGCCCAAGATGTCTGGAAGCAAGTGTAAAAGCAGAACTATTGTAGTTGGTACTACCGTACTTTTCAAGGTACTGTACTGAAGATTAAAAATGTTTCCTTTATTTTTTGTTTTTGTCTTTTATGTATTGTTTGTGTGAAACATAAGCCTATTACAGTACAGTATTATATAGCTGATTATGTTAATTGGGTTCCTAGGCTAACTTTGTTGAACATGTCAACAAATTGAACTTGCAAACGAGCTTTTGGAATGGAAGACGTTCTATGTAGGCGAATTACTGTAATTAGGACCCATCCCATCTCAAATCTGTGTTCCTGCAGGAAGCTTTCAGGGATTGCCTCAGCTGGAATTGCTTGGTGTCTTCTTTGAAATTCTTTGAGAGTCTCTGTGTTTTCTTTTTCTTTTGACTGCAGGTTATTTACGTGCTGATGTATACATGAGGGCAACCATGTTAGTTCACCACTGTGCTTAGTACATAACAAGTACTGTAAACGGGCTTTCTAGGTAGAGCTAGTGGTAAAGAACTTGGCTGCCAGTGCAGGAGGTATAAGAGATACCATTCGATCCCAGAGTCGGGAAGATCCCCTGGAGGAGGGCTTGGCAACCCACTCCAATATTCTTGCCAGGAGAATCCCATGGACAGAGGAGCCTGGTAGGCTGCAGTCCATAGGGTCCCAAAGAGTCAGACACACCTGAAGCAACTTAGCATGCATGAACAAGTACTGTAAAAATACTTGAATTGGAAATCCAGTTAATTGCAATGTATTGGTCTTTGGGTGGGATGTTATCATTTTATTGAATTTATTCCAGCATCCAGTCTACTTCATTTTATATTCAGAAAATTCTGGGCCATTTGAAGGGTACGGATGCTGACTCTGTTGGAGACTTCTCTAAAGAAAATTCATCAGTGTAGCCAAGGTTCATAAATTTCACATGAGGCAAGATCAGACAAAGTTGAAATTATAGTGGCACTTTTGAGAGCAACATACCTCTTCTTTATTTAAAAAACGCTATAATTCTATTAAACTTTGCCACTGTTACTTTCTGAAAATATGATAGAGCTGCCAATATATTTATGCATATAATCTCATTTAATTATCTGGCCTATACTTATTTCTATGTGAATTAAGACTAATTCATTTACCTTTGGGAAGTTGTAATTATGTCTAATGTTTATTTTATTATTACATGAAAGGAATTTTAATTCAATTTTTAGGTGAGGGTAACAAAGGGGATTAGAATGATTTGACTATGAGTTTTCACATTTTTGTGATAAGTCATTCTTTGTGATAGTTTATCCAGGATGAATAGACGTTCTGGCTGACAAATAGCAGCAGATAAAATCATCTTCAAAAAGCAACATTTGAAGAAAATTACCTCTCTGCAAGCTAAGAAAAGCTATTGTTTTCACCAAAGCAAAGAGAAGATCAAAGTACCTTGTGTTTAGAATTTCCTTTGGAATAGAAAAGAGCTGGAATTGTCCAAGAAAAAATAAACACACCCTGAAGAATCAGTTAGGGAAATATACTTTGTGAGGAAAAATTGTCCCTGCTTGTGGAAGCAAGATTGATTCTTGTTTTTAACTCTGCTGACTTTTCTATCAGAGCACAAGGACAATCAGTCTTTAAAAAATACATTCAAAGCAGCCTAGTCAAGCTCTCTCAGTGAATTTTTTTCCTATTGCTTTTGTTCAATTCCTTTTTGCTGACATTTCAGAGTTCTTTTCTTTGGTGGATGGACCATGGAAGGGGAGTGAATCATTCTAAATGATTCTTTCAAAAGAATCATATACCTTCTTTCAAAAGAAGGGATAAGAAAATCACCTTATCCCTTTACCAGTCAGGAAATTTAGCTTGGACCCAGAACTTTTGATAGAAAAGACATAATTGTAACTCAGAAAAATTAATATGGATGTATTTAAAGTCATAATTCATGTGAAGAGTCAGGGTATTCTGTTTGTAAATTGGCTGTCTAGTTACATAGACTACCCAACTTTAACTGAGGACAAAGTTCCATTTTATATAGATTCAAGTGTGTGAAGTTCTCTCAGTCATTCAGGAAGAAAATCAAATACATCTTTGCTTGGCTTCTGGTGACTTCAGTCAGAAGGACTCTAATTTCAGTTGCTTTTGCCAGTTTCTTCCCATCTTTCTTGCATGATAAGTTGCTTCAGTTGTGTCTGACTCTTTGCAACTCCATGGATTGTAGCCCACCAGGCTCCTTTGTCCATGGGATTCTCCAGGCAAGAATACTGGAGTAGACTGCCATGCCCTCCTCCAGGGGATCTTCCCAAACCAGAGATTGAACCCAGTTTCTTACTGTCCTGCATTGGCAGGTGGGTTCTTTACCACTAGTGCCACCTGGGAATCCCTTGGAATATTTCAAAATCTGTCCTTCCTGAGAGATCTTCTCACCTTCCTGAGGCTAGTCTTTTCCCTTATTTTCCCTTTATAAGCTTCTATTTTGACATTTTTCACATCAAATTTTAAATTCTTTTTACACATATCTGTTTCTGCTTTTCACCTTGTCTTTCTCTTTTTGGTTTACCCATTGCTAATAAGGTACTTGGGCTTCCCCGGTGGCTCAGAGGTTAAAGCGTCTGCCTGGAATACAGGAGAACCGGGTTCAATCCCTGGGTCAGGAAGATCCCCTGGAGAAGGAAATGGCAACCCACTCCAGTACTCTTGCCTGGAGAATCCCATGGAGGAAGGAGCCTGGTAGGCTACTAGTCCATGGGGTCGCAAAGAGTCGGATACGACTGAGCGACTTCACTCAGTCAATAAGGTACTTATTAATGGATAATTAATGAATGCTTGTGTATCTATCAATGTCCAAAATTTGGGGCAACCAAACCATGATACAGAACATAACTGAACAGCCTGGGGGTACTAGTGAGGACAAAGAAGAGGTGAGAATGAGACTAGAGGCAGAAAGACTGATTAAGGATCTATTAAAATAGTTCAGACAAATGGTAATAAGAACTCTACATAGATGATAAAAATGGAGATGGATAGGAAGGTATAGATTTAGAAATATTTGAGAAATGGAGGGAAAAAAATCTTTTCCACCAGAAACATGGTTTGTTGAAAGGGAGACAGAGACATGCTGGATTGGGTGCCTGCATTGTTCTCTGATACGGAGAGAAAGCGTAGAGGTCGTGCATCACTTCAGTTCAGTTCAGTGGCTCAGTCATGTCCGACTCTTTGCGACCCCATGAATTACAGCACGCCAGGCCTCCCTGTCCAGCACTAACTCCCAGAGTTCACTCAAACTCATGTCCATCCAGTCGGTGATGCCATCCAGCCATCTCATCCTCTGTCGTCCCGTTTTCCTCCTGCCTCCAATCCCTCCCAGCATCAGAGTCTTAACTGATGAGTCAATCAGTCAGTGAGTCAGCTCTTCGCATGAGGTGGCCAAAGTGCATAAAGCCGAAATAATGCATGAAATTTCCCAGGTGGTAGCACCTCACATCCAGAGAGGGCCAGTGAATCGCTAAAATGCAGGCACCTGGCAATGTTGCAGCCATGACTGAAGCTAGGTATTTCCAGCTCCACAGCATGCACTTAATCACAGCACTCCACTGCTTCTCGGAAGTAGGGAACGATCCCAGTATTAATGTGTTTGGCTTGGGGAAGAGCTTTAATGCAGCTTTAATCACTAACAATGAAAGAGTTAAGGACAACACAAATATGGAAAATCTTCTCGAAAAACTGGGAATTTCGAAGGGCAAGGAAGCATTTGGATTTGTTTTGTTTTCTCTGAAAAGGGGTAGCTTCATAATTGTAGAAGGAGAAAAGAAGCTTTGACAAAGACCAGAGCAGAAGACAAAGGCAAAAGGAGCTGAAATAGTTGGAGTCTTACTGTTACTTGTACATGAAAGAAATGATCTCTGGATGATTTCTGACTGTGAATTAAACTCACTAATGTGTTTTTATCTTCATAATGAATGCACCTCATACACATTGTGAAGAAAGGGGAATTCATCTGCAAACATTTTAAATATCATCAGCATTCATTATGTCATGATCTTTGCATCAAATTCCAGAATAAAGTATTGAATTATTAGACATAATATAATTTATATTATATTAGAAATAATAGTATATAATAATTGTCTAATATTATATTCTATCATATTAAATATAACAATTAGATATAACAGTTTAATTTTAGATATAATTTAATTATATAATGATACTAGAATTAAATACAAAATATTTAAAGAACAAAACAACTTCTTTCAAGTCTGTTCAATATTAAGACATGTTCATTAGGCAGAATTTAAAACCTATAGTTCTGTTCCATTCAAAGCATATTATGTAATAAATTAAAAGTTTCTTAGGGGTGCTTCTGTTGATATAAACTTTGAACTTCATCTTGATACTTGAGAAATCAGTGAAGTCTGATATACACCAAATATACTCAGAAATACTATGAAAGCTCATAGATGAACAAATACCTTCCTAGTCTGAAGGAGAAGCATCTTTAATAGATCTAATATGATGCTCATTGCATTTCTTATGAGCTAAGTAAGAAAAAATAGTAATAAGCTTAATAGACCAAGTGACATTTAGTTCATGGGAAAATTTTTTTTCAGAAAGAGATGGAAATACTAGACCACCTGACCTGCCTCTTGAGAAACCTGTATGCAGGTCAGGAAGCAACAGTTAGAACTGGACATAGAACAACAAACTGGTTCCAAATAGGAAAAGGAGTCAATCAAGGCTGTATATTGTCACCCTGCTTATTTAACTTCTATGCAGAGTACAACATGAGAAACGCTGGGCTCGAGGAAGCACAAGCTGGACTCAAGATTGCTGGGAGAAATATTAATAACCTCAGATATGCAGATGACACCATCCTTCTGGCAGAAAGTGAAGAAGAATTAAAGAGCCTCTTGATGAAAGTGAAAGAGGAGAATGAAAAATTTGGCTTAAAGCTCAATATTTAGAAAACTAAGATCATGGCATCCGGTCCCATCCCTTCATGGCAAATAAAAGGGAAAACAGTGGAAACAGTGAGATTTTATTTTGGGGGGCTCCAAAATCACTGCAGATGGTGACTGCAGCCATGAAATTAAAAGACACTNATTTTCTTTTCCTCAGATACTCTGACTTCGTCGTTCATGAAATAGGAAGAGATGGACGAATCAGCCATTTGAGTGACTTGTCTGTCCCAGTAGATGAAGAGGTAGGAACAGCTCTCTAGCAAAAGTCACCTTCTGTATAAAAATAATATTTCCTGGAGATCATAGAAATACAGAGCTTTGACAGCCTCAAATTCTGTGTGTGACTCACTGGGAGTTCTCATGGTTATTTTAAAGGATCCTTCAGAAGATGTATTTACAGTTTTAACAGCTGAAGAAAAGCAGCGTCTAGAAGAGCTCCAGCTTTTTAAAAATAAGGAAACCAGTGTTGCCATTGAGGTAAGTAGTGCAAAAACATGTGAAAAGTTTTTTTTTAAGGTTTTCATTGCATCTTTTGGGGTGGATGTTTAGTAAGTGTCTTCTGGAAGAATTACAATAATTAACAAAAGGATGGACTGTGTTAAAAAATGTTTTTTATCAGTGCAGGTAACATAGTTTATTCAGATAAACTATGGCCAAAAGAAGAAAAAGTTAAGTTTTTGCTTTAAAAATTTTTTTTACATGACCACAAATCGACCAAAAAAATCTGCTATTTGGAATTGTAGAGTAACCACTGTATCACATAGTATCTGGTGCAAAGGACTATCACAGCCTGACAGTGTGGTCCTGACAGGGAGGCCATGGCCCCAGTTCCAAAGGCCTCCTGGTCTCAAATGAGGCACTGGAAGGGAGGGGAGTGTTGCTTTGCTTATCTTGAGAGTACTTCTGTTCATACAAAAAAGAGCTCAGCTACTAAATAGAACAGTAAATGCCTTTTTAAAAGCTGTTTGTTATGGAAGTTTTACTCTTCTCAGTTAGTGCTGTCAGCACTGGTGGCTCAGCGGTAAAGAATCTGCTTGCAATGCGGGAGAGGTGAGTTCAGTCCTTGGCTTGGGAAGATCCCCTGGAGAAGGAAATGGTAACCACTCTAGTATTCTTGCCTGGAGAATTCCATGGACAGAGGAGCCTGGTGGGCTACAGTGCATGAGGTCACAAGAGTTGGACATGACTTAACAACTAAACTACCACCACCACGGTCCTGTCCAGTGAAATTGTGATGCAAGACATGTTTTTAATTTCAAATCTTCAAAAAATGTAAAAACAAACAGGCAAATAATTTTGGCGGTATATTTTATTTGCCCTACTATTTTCAAAATATTTCAATATACCATCAGTATTTTAAAAATTACTAATGACATGTTTTGTTTTCTTTTTTTCCTACTAAGTCTCTAGAATCCTGTGTCACTTTATACGGCTAGCACATCTCATTTCAGACTTGCCATGTTTCAAGTGCTCAGTTGCTGTGTATGGCTAGTGGTTACCATAAGGCACACAGCAGCTCTAGGTTATCTCTGTAGCAAAGAAATGCAAGATTCTACGAATCTTGTAGCACAAGACTTTTAGAATTGTAAGTTTGTGTTAAATTCATCTTGTACTATATTTTGGTGACTTGCTGGATTTTGGGTTGTCTGAAATTGCCACTTCCATGGCTCCCAGGTGAAAAGAATTTACTGTAACTTCTCAGAATTTTGGGGGATTCCCTCATGGCTCAGACGGTAAAGCATCTGCCTGCAATGTGGAAGACCTGAGTTCGATCCCTGGGTTGGGAAAATCCCCTGGAGAAGAAAATGGCAACCCACTCCAGTATTCTTGCCTGGAAAATCCCATGGATGCAGAAGCCTGGCAGGCAAAGTCCATAGGGTTGCAAAGAGTCAGGCACGACTGAGCGATGTCACTTTCACTCTTGTCACTTTCAGAATTTATTATTTGCCTCCAACTCTCATCTCTTCTCCCCACCAAAATTTCTCAGAAGTATGTACTGTTAAAATTTTAGAGATCTTTAATGATTCAATTTACTCAGACAAAATAGTCAACAATGCCAAGAAGAAAATTCCCAAGAATTGGTTTGGAGAGCACTCTAGGAGGATGGTCCAGGCAGTGCAGTGATATATTCTCTCTATAATATGCTTTTTCCTACAGAAATGGCAAGATTTACTATCATCTTAAAAATTATAGTTATGCCATCTACTGAAAGATTTTACCATAAAGAGCATGAACCTTGGATAGGTATCCTCATCTATAAAATAGGAGGATAAACTTTCTGAATTTTTGAGGTCTGAATATGTATTCACTCATACATATAAACTATGGTTCCATCTCATTGCTTTCAGTGAATTCTAGGTCTAGACTCAGGTTTTGGTTTGTTTTTTTTGGCTGTATCACTCAACTTGCAGGATCTTAGTTCTCCCATCAGACACCAAACCTGCAGAGTCCTAACCACTGGACCACCAGGGATTTACCCTAGACTCACTTTTCAATATGAAAAATCTCTTATCTATATTATGATGTATTTTTCTTTTATATACATATTCATTTATATTTTTAATTTTGCTAGAATATTCTTAGGTTTAGCTAGTAGTAGTTATATTATATCTTATTAGCTTGCAAGTTAAAGTCCATCAGTGGGTCATGAAATTAGTGTACTGTATCTTAATCAACATTATTATTTTTTAATTGCAGTGTTGTGTTATTTTCTGGTGTACAGAAAAGTGATTCAGTTTATATATATATATTTTTTTCTTTTTTCATATTCCTTCTCATTAGGTTTGTTTGTTTCTGTGTTTGTTTTTGGCCTCACTATGGCTTACAGGATCTTAGTTTCCCCATCCAGGGATTGAGCCCGTGCCTACTGCAGTGGGAGCACGGAGTCCTCACCGTTGGATGCCAGGGAATTCCCTCCATTAGGGTTTATTGTGAGATATTGAATATGTTAGTTCCCTGTACTATACAGTAGGACCTTGTTTTTTATGTTTTTGTATATAGTAGTTTGTATCTGTTAATGACAAACTCCTGATTTATTCCTCTCCCACCCTCTTTCTCCTTTGGTTACCTTTGGATTGTTCTCTGTGTCTGTCAGTCTGTTTCTGTTTTGTAAGTAAGTTCATTTGTATCGTATTTTAGACTCCACATATAAGGTATATCCTATTTTATTTGTCCTTCTCTCTCTGACTGACTTCATTTAGTATACGTATCTCTAGGTCCATCCATGTTGCTGCAGATGGCATTATTTCATTTTTTGTTTATGGCTGAGTAGTATTCCATTGTATAAATACCTCATCTTCATCCATTCATCTGTCAATAGATATTTAGGTTGTTTTCATGTCTTGGCTGTTATAAATAGTGCTGCCATGAACATGTATCTTTTCAAACTATAGTTTTGTCCTAATATATGTCCAGGAGTGGAATGGCTGATTCATATGATATTCTATTTTTAGTTTCTAGAGGAACCTTCAGATTATTTTCCATAGTGCCTACACCATTTACATTCCCACCAACCGTTTAAGAGTGTTTTCTTTTCTCCATACCCTTTGCAGCATTTATTTGTACACTTTTGAATGATGACCGTTCCGACCAGTGTGAGGTGGTACCTCACTGTAGTTTTGATTTGCATTTCTCTAATAATTAGCGGTGTTGAGCATCTTTTCACATGTCTGTTGGTTACCTGTATTATCTTTTTTGGAGAAATAGCCATTTGGATCTTCTGCCCAATTTTTGATTGGGTTTTCTGTTTGTTTGTGTGTTTTTATATTGAGCTATATGAGCTGTTTATATTTTGGAAGTGAATCTGTTGTCAGTCACATCATTTGCAAATGTTTTCTCCCAGTTGGTAGATTGTCTTCATTTTTGTTTATGGTTTTCTTTGCTGTTCAAAAGCTTGTAAGTTTGATTAGGTTCCATTTGTTTAGTTTTGCTTTTGTTTGTATTCTGTACCCACTCTGGTAAGGGTTGATATCATGAATGGATGTTAAATTTTATCAAATACTTTTTATGCATCTGTTGAGATGATCATATGGTTTTGTCTTTTGTTGATGTGGTGTGTCACATTATTATTATTATTATTTTTTGGCCGTAGCTTGTGGGATCTTAGTTTCCCTACCAGAGATCAAACCTGCGCCCCTTGCAGTGGAAGCACAGAGCTTTAACTGCTGGACTGCCAGGGAGAGTCCCTCACATTGATTAACTTGCGTGTGTTAAGCCATCCTTGTGAGCCTGGGATGAATCCAGCTGGATTATAGTGTATATCTTTTTTATGTGTTGTTAGATTCAGTTTGCTAATATTGTGTTAAAAATGTTTACATCAAAGATAATATTTTTCTTTATAGTGAGTGTCTTTGTCTGCTTTTGGTATGGGATGATGGCTTCTTAAAATGACTTTGGGACTGTTCCCTCGTCTTAAGAGTTTGAGAAAGATCAGTGTAAGTTTCTCTTTGTATGCTTGATGGAATTCCCCAGTGAAGCCATCTGGTCTTGGACCTTTGTTTGCAGGGAGTATTTTTTATTATAGATTCTGTCATTTCTAGTGCTCTGTCTGTTCAAATTATCTGTTTCTTCCTGATTCAGTTTTGGTGGACTGTCTGCTCTTGAAACTCGTCCATTTCTTCTAGATTGGCAAGGAAACTTTATTGACGTGTAGTTGTTCACAGTATTCTCTTACGGTTTTCTATATTTCTGTGTTATTGGTTGTTATTTCTGCTCTTTCATTTCTTATTTTGTTCATTTGGAACACCTGGCCAGACATTCGTTGATTTTTGTTTATCTCTTCAGAGAAACTGGTCTTGCTAACCAACATTTTTATAACGTAATGAAATAGGAAATAACAATACATTGCACATTATAAGGGTTAAGTACTGTTCTGTACTTTTTTTTAGATTTTTAATAAGGTGCATACACATATTAATATATTGGAGAAGGAAATGGCAACACAGTCCAGTATTCTTGCCTAGAGAATCCCATGGACAGAGGAGCCTAGCAGGCTACAGTCCATGGGGTCACAAGAGTCAGACATGACTTAGCAACTAACCCATCACATGTTAATATATATTGCTGGATCCTGAATCCGGGTATGAAATGTATTTCTCAGTGTAAGATACATTCAGAAATTGAAAAACAATTGCATAACTAGTTAGTTTACATTTCTTGACGTCGATTTTTCTCTTTTAGTAACAAATATACTGGATTGTCATTATAAAGTTCCTCAGTATAGGGCAGGGTTCATTAGACGCAGGAGTAGATTAGATTGCATTATTCAGGGAATCAAGTTTTTGATATCCCCAAACACACAGCTCACCTGCTTTTCCATCTGTGAGCCCTGAGGTGTTTATTGTTTAGCTGAGTCCCCGAAAGGGAGCGTCTGTGATGGGCGGCTGTGGAATTGGGTGGCCTGGAATTCACATCTGGCTCTGTTCCCCTCCAAATATATAATCTTAACTTCTCTCAGCCTCACTTTCCTCATCTCTAAATAAATGTGCTGGTGGCTTGATAGGGAACTGATGGGGATTGAATAAGACAGTGATTGTAAAATGCTTGGTAACAGTACCTGGCAGCTGGATAAACTCAATAAATGGGTTCTTATGATTTGCAATTTGTAAAGGTCTAAAAGATTTCTGATTTGAAAGGCACCTAAATCTCCTTCAGCAGATGAATGGGTAACTAAGATGTGGTACATATATACGCTGGGATCCTACTTAGTAATAAAAATGAAACAATATGCGACATGGAGGTATCTACTAAGGGAAGTAAGACAGAGAAAGGTAAATACTATGTGATACCACTTATATGTAGAGTCTAAAATATGATACAAATGAATTATTTGCAAAACAGAAACAGACTCACAGATACAGAGAACAAATTTAAGGTTATCAAAGGAGAAAGGGGTGAGGGACATTATAATACATTAGGAATTTGGGATTAACTGATACAAACTAGTATATGTATAGTAAACAATAAGGACCTACCATATACCACAGGGAGCTATCTATATTTAATATCTTATAATTATATATGTTTATTGAATCACTTTGCTCTACACCTGAAACATTGTAAATCAACTATACTTCAATAAAAAATAATTAACTAAAGAAAAAAAGACTTCTGAAATTGTACCCTTCTACTTTGGTTACTTTATATCATTATTAAGCTAAGTAGTGTTTTTACTAATTCTTTAGTATTATTTCCTTTATTTAATGTTTGTTAAATTAGTATCATTATCTGTGTTTTTAATAGGTTATTGAGGACACCAAAGAGAAAAGAACCATCATTCATCAAGCGATTAAATCTCTGTTTCCAGGATTAGAGACAAAAACAGAAGACAGAGAGGGGAAGAAATATATAGTAGCCTATCATGCAGCTGGAAAAAAGGCTCTGGCAAGTAAGTGGGCTTGTGGCCTGGCATTTCTTCTGCCTCCTCATTTTCCCTGCCTGTTCACACTTAAGGGTCATTTTGCAGTTGTTCTGAGATGGATATTGACCATATCATTCCTTCAAAGAAGGTGAACAATCTTTCAGATGCTAGAACAATCCTGCATCTGAAATCACAATCACAATCACACAATCATGTGTCTGGTAAAGAGGGCAGTAGGTCTTACATGTGAGTACGGATTTGCTGTAATGATAGTGGTGCCACAGAGAAAGTCTTATGTAATTTAATACGTTCCCTAAAGAGCAGAGCAGGCCGAGTGGTAATTCAAGGGAAAGACAGAAGAATATTGCTCATTCTGTCCTCTTAATGGAGGTAAGAAAGCTTTCAGATGAACAGAAACTGCTTGTCACCTCTCCCAGTGGCATATTCTGCAAAGTCCCTATATTGACAGTGCCGCTGCTTTCCAATCATGAGTACCTTGTTGACTACACATAAAAAACATGGAATATATAGAAAACCACCCCTTCACCCAAGCCCATGTTTCACTGAGTAGCGTTTGTTTGAAGTGGGTGTGTTGTCAGTGAATCCTGTTTATTTATGTTCTACAGCCATGAAAATAACTATTTGCATATAACCTTAAGAAATATTGGATGATAATTTTTCTTCTTTTATCTGTCAGATCAGTAGATAAAATTTTTATGAAAATTACAAAAGGGAAAATTCCTCACCTCCTCCTCTACCGTTGATGATACCTGTTAGTGAAGAGTTACTTCTAGATATATTTGTTGGAGTAAAACTCCACAATTGTTATATAAGAGAAGATTGTCCAAATCATCAGGGCTTTGTCAGTATTCTCTTGGGATTAACGCTGTGAGTGGATGAAGCCTTAATTGTCTATAACTGTGGTTCTAGTGAAAGGAGAGTATGTGAGAAAAATGGGAGCAGAAATAAGATTTAGCTGTGCCTGAGAAAATCATGTCATCAAATTAATAGATCTGGATAGTGATATAGAAGTGAGAATCCTTGAGCAGTGGGGAGGAGAAAGTGGAGGTTGGAGGTCACTTCACAGCAGATAACCTGAAAGGGCAGGTAGAGGATGTGTTCTGGGACTGCTTAAGGGCATGAGTTGTTAATCACTTCTCAATCAGAGGCTCTATGTTTCTTTGATGTCTGAGTGACAGTATAAAATATCACCTTGAAAGCTGTTCTGCAGCCAGGGTTGTCCAGGAGAATTAAGCCCAGTGGGGAGTGACATGAGTGACTGTTTTTTCTGTTCTCCCACAAGTGGCATGTAGCTGATAACTTATCTGGCAGTGGAGGAGAGAAGATGAATTCCTACATGGATGATTTGCTGCATTCAGTCTTAATTCTCTCAGGAACCCAGGTTGAGAAGGGCTGCTGCGGAGATGTTCCTTGGAGAGAGGCAGTCCTCATCGGTCAGCCACCTTTTTGCAAAGGCAGGAGGAAGAGGCAGGGTCTTGTTCTGACAACTGTGGTCCTGAGGAAGCAGATTGGAAAAGGCGAAGCCTGTGTTTCTCAGACTGGTTGCTTCTTGGAAATGGTTGCTGCTCCTCGATCAACCCTTTTGTTTTGTGATCTTGGTATTTGCAGCCACTGTGGCCGGCAGTCTCCCCCTCAAGTGAGTGGTGCCGGATCTCTGGTATTGTGTGTTTATCCACCTTTTCTGTGCCTGCGCCACATCACACCTTCCTTTTTTTTCCCCCCCAAATAAAAAATTTCCTTAAGGTTTTCCAAGTGAGGTATTGAGCTGTGTGATATGAACCACCCCTTTCTCTTCTCACATCTTCAATAAAATATTAATTTCTCACTATGAAAAAGAAGCATGAAGGCAGGTCCAGTTGAATCTGTGTGGACGAAGACCTGGCCCTTTGGGGCTTGAGGGGCTGTGGCATTTATTCAGAGATGGACTAGAGGCCTGCTCTCTGCATGTTCTCTACCACCTCCTCAGAGGCCCGACTGGCACCGGAGAGCCCGTGAGCATCTCCAGGTCTTGCCCCCACCTGCGAGCTGGGGGCCACTTCAAGTAAGCAACACTGGGAATGTCGGGAGAGCTGGTGTCTGGAGATGGCAGTTCTTGCCTATACAGACAGAACCCAGAAACAGTGACAGCTCGTCCTCCTAGGGGACCTCGCCTGGCATTTGAACAGATTAGCTTTTAAAGCCTCATTGCAAAGCTAAGTTGGATTGCTTTGAGCTCCCTTACTACCAAACCCTGATGTAAGTTGTTATTGGTGGGTCATGCACCATGTAGCAGGTTTGCAACATTCTTAACCTCAGATAGAGCCATGCAGCCTAAAATACAGGCGTGATAGATTCTAAATCATAGTGGCCAAACACAAATTATTGATAGCAGGTCTTTTAACCCTAATGTTATTTGGTGTGTTCATCCAACCTGATAGACAGGGCACATCGATTTATCTACCAAAGTGTACTTATGATATTTTTCTGAAAATACTGTATAATTATCATAGACCATGTACTCAGGTAAATTAACTTATATTTTGAAATAGTGTACATCTCCAAAAAACTTTTTAAAGACTTAAGTTTAAAAAACTTTTTTTTTCACCATGTACTATGTAGAGATAATCCATTCTGTATGAAATTAATGGTTTCCAGGGGCATACCTGTATCTAGGAGTCTGCAGAGACTAAGGAGGAAGAGCCAGACAGATAAAAAATTCATTTTCTGGGAGAGACTGGTGTTACAGAATCCATAGGAAGAGGGGATTTCAGTGATGGAGTAATTAGCCATGGAAAATATTACAGACGGGTCCAGCAAGATAAGAACTCTCAAACACATCCACCGATTTTTAGGATCTTGGGGGTCATTGGCATCTTTGCCAGAGCAATTTTATTGGAAACCAGTTCACACAGTAGGTTAGGATGGAAGATAATAAATCCATCATAAAGAGAAGGACAAAGAAAAGGAACATGCTTAAGGAGAGGGAGACGTAGGTTTGACTAAAATGCAAAAGAGCCCTGAGCATATTGATATATTGAAGGGGAAGAGCTGATGGAGAGGGAACTGGGTGACGATGGCTGGAGCAGGACCCCAGAGGAAGCTGCAGGGTGGGTGTGCAGGGGTGCAGCAGGGGAAATTGTCTTGAATGAGAAGGAAAGAATGTTCTGCATGCTACCCATCCTGTCGTCTTTCTCGAGCTACAAACGTTTTTCCTTCTTTATTCATGTGGATCTCTGCTCAGTACATGAATCTTCCTGAATGTAGTTTTCTTTTTTTATCTGGATTCTGTTTCTCCTCTCCCTGGGGCTGCAGTATCAGACCATCAGAAGGTTGCTTCCTAGCCTGAGAGTTCGTTGCTTTCGCATTTTAAATCAGCGTGTCTCAAAAACGTGTGAAAGTTATTTTAAATTCACTTAAATTGCTACCTAGCATTCCAAGGATTTGGAGTTTTATAAAGTCAAACAAATCTCCCAAAGGAAATTGAGACTCACTGATTTTCCATTACTCAAAACATTTCCAGTTAATAAATACATATGCTTATTAACAGTTTGTGTACTGAGTGCACTTGGAAAAAGAATCCTTGTATGTTATTTACCGAGGAGATAATTGAATGCATGCTCACTCCTTGGATTTGCTAATAAGATGCATGTTTGTGAGCCAAACTCATATCGGTTGTCATGGTTTCTCATAAGGTGTAAGAGCACTTAGAGTTTTAGTCTTGTGGTTTCATTTGTTTCTTATCACTAAATATACCAAATGGGTAGTAAGAGGAAAATGTAGCTTACACTTCATCAGCTTTTATCACAAAATTTGTTTTAACTTTTTATTGTGGACATTTTCAAACATGCAGACAAGTAAAGGAAGTGGTATATTGAACCTCTGTGTACCTGTTAACCATCTTAAGTATTAACATTTTGTTGTTGAATCTGTTCCTCCCACTTTTTTTCCCTTGTTGAGGTGTTTTTAAAGAAAATCCTATGTAGTACTTCATTTCACATGTAAATACTTCAGCATATATCTGATAGAAAAGGACTAAAGCCCTAAACCATTATCACCTCCTGACAAAATCAGTAGTAATTTCTTAATATCTCACACCCAATGCATGTTCAGTTTTTCCCTCATTGTCTCAGAAATGCCTTTCGCATACAGAGGACTCGTTTAAATCATGATACAGACAAGGTCAGAACATTGCATTCGATGGTTGTCTCTTCAGCCTCTTTTTATCTATTGGTTTGAAAAGTGTTTTCCATAATTTTTGCATTTTTTTTAAATAAAAAAAATCAGTGCAGGAAATTCTTGAACACAGAAAAGCACAATACAAAACAGTCATCACTTGCAGCCTCAACAACTAAAAGATAATTAAAAATAGTGTTCTGCTACACGTCCTCCCATGTTTAAGAAAACAAATCTCTGGATGGGGAGGCATTTTGCATCCACTCTCACACTTTTTGCTATGTCCTGTGGGCACAGACATTGCAGCTTTGAGGATCAATGAACAGGCCACTGTGAGGACATAGACAGGGAGGCTTGAACCTGTTGGTGAGTTTTCTTCTTGTTCACTGTTTGCCTCTGCGACATTCCATTGTTAATGTCTAAATCGCTGTCAACCCACCACATAACCACCAGATGCTGTAGGAGTTCCTCGGTAGCAACTTCCCATGCGATCATTTGCATGTTCACTTCTAAAGCACTTTAATGTTATTATAAATTAAATACTGCTCTCTTGTGCTCTTTATGCTGTGCATTTGGACAGAGGTCAGAACTGCAGCAGGTAAGAGCGGTTGGCGTTTCATGTAGGTAAAATGAAATGCCAATGAATTTTGTCACAAGTACTAAGTATAGATAACTTTGCTTAAATGGAGGGAGCTGGAAGGAAAACCAAAAATAGTATCCCTGTTCACAATTTCATGAGGATGGGTTGTAAGGAATTCACATCAAGAACCAAAGAAATACTTGCAGTGCTTTTTCTGTAATACTTTAAGCATACGTGATGTGGCCGTTTTCCAAATATCTTAATTGGTCAGGTTGTTCTATACGTTTTAGCTTACATAACTAACCTGTCAAGCAACGCTTTTTGCCTTGACAAAGGCAGGTGTATAAGTAACTTTAGTACCAGAAGTTTCTTGTGTCTCTAAAGATGAAGAATTCATGAGTTCATGCTAAAGGGTTATTTTAGGCACAAAGAAAAAGGAACATTTCTAAAAGACAAAGACTTTTCTAGGGATTGTGTGAAATACTTTTTCACAGTGTATTTCTTTGAACGAGTTAGAGAAATGAAGTGAGTTAGATGCATTGTCAATACAGCTGCATCTGTGTGTCACATGAGACTCGTGGACATTCTTGTACAACATCTGGGAAGTNGAAGCTGAGGAAGAGTCTGGGCTTGAATCAGCCGCTCTTGCGATGATCACACCTCTCCTTCCATCACGGACCCGGGGCTCTGGCTCCTCTCCTGGCCTCAGGCTCATCCCCGGGAGGGCAGTCTCCTGTTGAGGGGCAGGGAGCACTGTGGAGGGAGCACCCTTGCTTGCATCAGAACCGCTGCCCCGAGGCCAAGTCAGACACTCCTGAGGACCCGGAGAGACTGTCTTCTGTGTCGGCAGTAAGAGCAGCCACATCCACGAAACCCCAGGAGGCGCCACCTGCCGCTGGCTTTGTGTCCACATCTACCATCAAATAAAGCGACAAGGCTCTCCTCTCAAAGCGGAACACAAGTCTCAGTTCTTTGGGAAATTTAGTTTTGAAGGTCAGTTAGGGTTCAAGAGAGTTACTCTTGTATAGTTACCAAAAGGACATATTTTTCAAAAGTAAGTCCCGTTTGCTTTTCTTGCAAAATCTTCCATTTTGGATTATCTTGAAAGCAAAAAGTGCTTATGAAGTAAAAAAAAAAAAAAAAAAAATTCTTCATGTTTGCCTGAGACNGAAGAACTGACTCATTGGAAAAGACTCTGATGCTGGGAAAGATTGAGGGCAGGAGGAGAAGGGGATGACAGATGATGAGATGGTTGGATGGCATCACCGACTCAATGGACATGAGTTTGGGTAAACTCCAGGAGTTGGTGATGGACAGGGAGGCCTGGTGTGCTGCTGTCCATGGGGTCGCAAAGTATCGGACATGACTGAGTGACTGAACTGAACTTAGACTTTCTATAGTGATATAATGAGAAAAACCAGAAGGTGAATGATCTGGAGTTGCCTGCTGTAGTAATATACTGGAGAAGGGAAAGTTGGTCAAACTTGGATTCCAGTCCCCAGTCTTGCTCTGATTGGCTGTATGACTTGGGACAAGTTCTCAGTATATCTGAGCCTTGATCGCCTTTTCATCCAGTGAAGCTAGCAATGCTTCATAAGCTGACATGAGTATGAGATTAAAAGATTTACATCATCCTCAGGATTTGCCTAGTGTAAGGAGTAGCTGAGGCTTCCCTGATAGCTCAGTTGGTGAAGAATCCACCTGCAATACTGGAGACTCCAGTTAGATCCTGGGTCAGGAAGATCTGCTGGAGAAGGAATAGGCTACCTGCTCCAGTATTCTTGGGCTTCCCTTGNTTTGCCTAGTGTAAGGAGTAGCTGAGGCTTCCCTGATAGCTCAGTTGGTGAAGAATCCACCTGCAATACTGGAGACTCCAGTTAGATCCTGGGTCAGGAAGATCTGCTGGAGAAGGAATAGGCTACCTGCTCCAGTATTCTTGGGCTTCCCTTGTGACTCAGCTGGTAAAGAATCTGCCTGCAATGTGGGGGACCTGGGTTCAATCCCTGGGTTGGGAAGATCCCCTGGAGAAGGGAATGGCTACCCACTCCTATATTCTGGCCTGGAGAATTCCATGGACTGTATAGTCCATGGGGTTGCAACAAGTCAGACATAACTGAGTGACTGTCACTTTCACTTCACTTTCAAGGAATAACTCCTCACAAGGCATCATATCTGCTGGTGAGTTTCATGGAAGTTGGGTTTTGTGAGTTTCCTACAGAACAACTTACTTGAAGAATGCAGTTATAATCAAGGGCTTCCCAGGGGACTTCCCAAGGGCTTCCCCTGTTGGAGCAGGTGACCTCACTGCCTCGTGGGGAAGACAGAGGCAATCTTCATAAAATGGTTCTGCAGGATGGAATTGGGCAGGCTTTATCTCCAGTATTCTTGGGCTTCCCTTGTGGCTCAGCTGGTAAAGAATCCTCCTGCAATTCGGGAGACCTGGGTTAGATTCCTAGGTTAGGAAGATCCCCTGGAGAAGGGAAAGGCTACCCACTCCAGTATCCTGGCCTGGAGAATTCCACGGACTGTACAGTCCACGGGGTGGCAAAGAGTCGGACATGACTGAGTGACTTTCACTTTCACTATTTGTGCACAGAGATACTTCTGAGAATAACCTAGATACTGTCTTTGATTTCACACCAGAAAAACTATTAAAGATAGAGACAATGGTGGATAACTATCTAAAAGGATGCACAGACCCAGTTTTGTGTCCAGGCCTGAATTCAGTCCCAAGACAGAAACAATGATTGCCCTACTGTGCTATGAAGAAAGTAGGAGGCTTCCAGGTGCCTCCAATGACAGTATCAGAAGTGGTAGCTTTTTATACAGTTTGTGATTAAAAGCTAAATGGAAGGTGTCACATGCAGCTCTGCTCTACTACACCTTCAATGCCACTAGATTTTGGGGGCAGTTAATAAAGGTCATTTTTGTTATTCTGCAATCAAAATTAAAGTTATGAGTGGAGTAGCGATTTCCCATATTCAACATCTAAAGAATTGAACAAACACTGCATATACCAATATTTAAAGTATTTGACGTGGGGAGATAAATGGTTTCTTGTTTGGTAACTAATCTAGGTTGGGGTGATAACATAGCTTACAGGGGAAAATGCATGTTTAAAATCTTTCTATGCTTGTTTTAATAACTCAAAACCCTTCCAATGGGCTTCCCTGGTAGCTCAGTGCGATGTGAGTTTGATCCTTAGGTTGGAAGGATCCCCTGGTAGAGAAAATGGCAACCCACTTGTTGCCTGAACAATCCCATGCACTGAGGAGCCTGGCAGGCTATCGTTTGTGGGGTCACAGAGAGTTGGATATGACTGAGCGACTGAGCACGAGTACAAGGCATCTCATAGAAGAAAACCAGTCTCACGGAGCTATGTTGACAGGGAGGGAAGATTTTAAAGCAATTTCTTAACAAAATTCAATAAAATTATATTGCCATTCATAAATTAAGGAACTTCTACCCATTTTTCTCTAATTTATTTAATTATATTAAACCATCAACTTTGGTCAGTACAAATAAATTCACTGGCATTACTAGGGAGAATGGTGTGAGTGGTGTGAGTAGTGAATTGGATAGAGTCAGATGAGGGGAGTTGTTCAGAGATTTGGAAGGAGGATTACCAGTTTAGGATTCTTGGCAGAAAATTTTGACTGGAAGAGGAAGGATGTTATTGGACAATGTCTAAAAGACACATGGAATCCAAGAGGGCGTATTTACTTTTTCATTGGAATGCACTTGCTCAAATTTACAGTTCTTTGGAGAAAGGACTCAGTAGTGGATGAGATGATTTCTTGTCTATCCATGCTAATTTTCACTTTTCCTTAAGTATGTACCTAGTGATTCACTTAACAAATACTTATTGAGCAGCTGCTTTGGCTAAGGCAATATTCTAGGTGCTGGGCTTACAGAGGTAACATGATGTAGATCATGTTTAGTTTCAAAGAGTTCTTTAAAACTTAACGTGTAATCTGTTCATGTGAGGAATGAAATGACAAAAAAAGAGTCCTGGGGATCTTCAGTTTCTTAATGTATTTTCATTAGCAGAATTCAGAAATAGTGAGAGCTTCAGGTGGGCTCCTGCAGACCCAGGTATTAGGCTGGCCCCTGTGGTCCACTTGTTGACCAGGCACCAGAGCTGCATGCCTGAAGATGGCCCTTGCAGAATTTCTGTGTGGACTGACTAGTGAAAAGTTTTCCCAACTGAAGCCAATCAGTGAAGATGGGAAGAGTTGCCTCTTGCTTCAAATGCACACATACCTACACAAGACCACAAGGATCGTGAATAATCTAGGAAACATGTCATCACCAAAGGGAAAAAATAAAAATAAAAAGCTTCAATAACTGACAAAAATTGGAGATCTGTAAATGTCCTGACAAAGAATTTAGAATGATCCTCAAAGAAGTATAGTGAAATGTAAGAAAACACAGTCAACCAAATTAGGAAAACAGTGAATGAAGAAAATGAGATGTCCAGCAAAGCAATAGAAACCATTTAAAAAACTCAAACAGAAATTCTTGAGTTGAGGAATGTGTTGATTGAACTGCCAAATTTAATAGAGAACTTCAACAACATATTCACCCAAGCAAAAGAAAAAAAAAATCAGTGAACTTGAAGACAGAGTGTTTTAAATTATCCTGTCAGAGGAACAAAAAGAAAATGAAAAACTAAAAAAAAGCTTATGTGAATTATGGGATACCATCAAGAGAAACAACCGACTCATTACCGGAGTCCCAGAAAGAGAAGAGAGGGAGAAAGGGACAGACACATTTTTAAAGAAATAATATCTAAGAAATTCCCAAATCTGGGTGGAAATTTTGACATCCAAGTTCCTGGGTTTATAGGTCTCCAAAGTGTTTCAACCCTGAAAGTTCTTCTGCAAGACACATTATAATAAAATTGTATAAACTCAAAGGCAGAATTTTTAAAACTGCACAGGAAAAAAAAAAATTGCTCACGTACAATACTAGAGAACAAACCCTCTATGAGGCTGTCAGCAGATTTCTTAGCAGAAACCTTGCAGCCAGGACAGAGTGGGATAAACCTGGAGGCCATTGTGCTCACTGAAATAAGCCAGAGAAGGATACTATGTGGTCTCACTTCTATGTGGAATCTGGGGGCAGAAAATGAAGATGTTGAACTCACAGAAGCAGAAAAGAATAGGGAGGTAGGGAAAATAGGACGACATTGGTCAGAGGGTACAAATTTGTGGTTGTGGAGGATGAATGCGTCTAGAGTGCTTATGTACAGGCATGTTGTCTATACTTAATAATACTGTATTGAACCCTGAAATTATGCTTAGAATGGAATCTGGGAGATTTTGCATACACAAAAAATGTTAACTAGGTAAGGTTATTAAATATATTATATATTAATTAACTTGACTTGTACTCATTTCACTGTGTATAGTTACATGAGATCACCATAGTATTTACCTTAAATATGTACAATTTTTATTAAAAATTTTTTAAATGTTAAGTAATGAATAAAAGTGATAATGATAGCTATTAGTAACATTGGGTGATTGCTATGTGTCAGATGTTGTACACTCAAGACCTTGTGTTTGTGTGCTTAGTTGCTCAGTAGTGTCCGACTCTTTGCAACCCCATGGACTGTAGCCCACCAGGCTCCTCTGTCCATGGGGATTCTCCAGGCAAGAACACTGGAGTGGGTTGCCATGCCCTCCTCCAGGGCATCTTCCCAACCCAGTGATCGAACCTGGGTCTCCCGCATTGCAGGTGAATTCTTTACCATCTAAGCCACCAGGGAAGCCCAATTAAACAAAATCACCACTTTTTATAGGGTCTAGTGTATAAGTACGGAGAAGGCAATGACACCCCACTCCAGTACTCTTGCCTGGAATATCCCATGGAAGGAGGAGCCTGGTGGGCTACAGTCCATAGGGTTGCTAAGCATCGGACACGACTGAGCAACTTCACTTTCTCTTTTCACCTTCATGCATTGGAGAAGGAAATGGCAACCCACTCCAGTGTTCTTGCCTGGAGAATCCCAGGGACAGGGGAGCGTGGTGGGCTGCCGTCTATGGGGTCGCACAGAGTTGGACACGACTGAAGCGACTTAGCAGCAGAAGCAGTGTATACGTATAGAAGCTGAAAGTTAGGCTTTTAACATCTAAACATGATAGTACTTAATCATGTTTATTTTCATCTTTTCTTCTTTAGAACACTTAACAAGAATTTGCTGTATCATTTCTGCTAGTCATTTGTAGGTAAAACAACACTCCTATGAATCTTGCAAGAGATCTTATGAATGTTTGTCTCTTAATCATCGTTTTCTCTCATCGTGGAGGAAATATTAAATACGCTTCCTCTCTATTTTTAAGTTCTGATGATTGTTAAATCCTATAAGTATTTGCTTCAGTGTTAATTGAAATGTAGCCTAATCGTTATAAACTTAGAAAGAATCCCTCCTACAAAAACTTCTTTTTCAAAAGTGCATAATAATTATTTTATCAATTTTTAAATTAAGATATTTAATATATTTCCTTTTCTCTATCAGGTCACACATATTTTTAGTTGTTCAACTGTGTGTTTTAGAGCGCTCATGAAATAAAACTCAATTCAATACTACATCAAATATTATTACAGGCTATGAATCAGGCACTATCTTTGATTATGGAACAGCAAACTATAATTTTAGGTGCTCTGTTTTTGACAAGCCAAGAGACAAATTTATCCAAGCAAATCCAAGTTTATCTCATTATTGAGGATTTCTCTTCATATAACTTTAGGTAAAACCTGTTTCAGAGGTCAAAACTAATGCTTATGGTCACTCAAGGTGGGTGAGGTGAAGGTGTAAATCACCGTTCTCCTACCTACTTATTTAGCATGTATTCTTTGCCCATATGTGGGCACAGGTTGAACCTATCTGCTGATTTTCATTTATATAAGAGATCAATATCTTTTGATGTAATTTTCTGTGGATTTTCCCCCTTTAATTTAAGTGCTATGATAGTCAAAGACAGTTTAGCAATAGTACTTATGAAACAGTCAACCTATAGTCAACTGTATCATTGTAATAATGGCATGTCTATGACTAATATCTGTAATTGACCAAACACTGTTATAATTCCTTCTGAAATGCAGAGTAAATGCTAAAATCCAAAAACTACATGATCCAGGTTAGAGTATTTAGAAATAGGACATGATATTAGGAGAATTATATATGAGTCTGGCCAAGTGAGAAATGTCCATAAATTATTATAAATATAGAAATGATCTCATAAGCACTGATGTCAAGAACAAACAAGAATCTAGCAGAGACCTGAGTGGAATACTGTAGTGGTTCCTCCTTACTTATAAAACACCAGTGACTCTTGCGCCTTAATTACCTCTCTTAGAAACTGGATATCTTCCAGCATGCCCAGAAAACGGGAGACAGAGGACCAGAGAGATTGCCAAATACCAGTCACTTTTGTCATTGATTTAACCTCTGTGTCTCTCCTATCAGAGTTTTGCATGGTCTCTCTTTAGTAAAAACCTGACCATTCCTGGAGCATCAGCTTGACCCTGTAGAGCTGTGATCCTAATATGTTACTTATTTGAGAAATCATTTTTCTAACTTGTTAGTATATTAACTTGCATGAGTCTGAATTAATCTTGATGTTCCCCGCACTTATTTTCTTTCTTTCATGGCAGATGTCAATTCCCTGTGTCCCAGACTTCCTTGGTGGTCCAGTGGTTAAGACTCCCATTTCCAATGCAGGGAGGCATGGGACTGATCCCTGGTCAGGGAACTAAAATCCCACATGCTGCAAGAAAAAAAAAAAAACTAAACTAGTCTTTTCATTTCTAGGGTCTCAAATTTCCCTAAATTGTCATATCTGATGGGTTGTAGACTTCTATTTATTCTTTTTAAAAAAATAATTTTATTGTTGCTGTTGTTCAGTTGCTAAGTCATGTCCAACATTTTGCAATCCGATGGACTGCAGCAACCCAGGCTTCCCTGTCCTTCACCATCTCTCAGAGCTTGCTCAAACTCATGTTCATCGAGTCAGTGATGCAGTCCAACCATCTCATCCTCTGTCCTCCACTTCTGCCCTCAGTCTTTCCCAGCATCAGGGTTATTTCCATTGAGTCAGCCCTTCACATCGGGTAGCCAAAGTGTTGGAGCTTCAGCTTCAGCAATTTTATTATTTTTTTAATTGGAGGGTTTTCCATTTATTCTTGCTTTTTCACTGGTAGCAAAGTTTTCCCTGTGGAGTGCTTCTCCACTGCTTAACTAATTAATTATAATATCTTAGTTTGGTATTTCATTTCTTCACAATATGAATCCAGCCCACTTGCCCAATACTCACTCTCTCTGCCTTACATGAACCTGCTGTCTGGCAAAGCTGGCTCCATCCATTTCTCTTTCTCTTCTATTGTTCATAGTGTTGTCTCTACTTGAAATTCTGTTTTTCCATTTCCCCCTGTCCTGAATTGCATCCATCCATCCAAGTCCAATTCATGTACCATATTCTTAGAGAGCCTTCCTTCTTCCTCATGTGTGTGTATTTCAGTTTCTTTCTGTAAGTTTTTAACCTACCTATCATTTCCTGCACTACATTCCAGATAACTCTGTATTTGTCCTTGCTGTTAGATTGTATGAGATACTTTCCCAAGATTCGTTTCATTTTAGCTATTTAATTTGGATATATTTATTCTGCATTTATTATAACATGATATCACCTCTTTCCTTGGTATTTTATTCTCTAGGGACTAAATAAAAAATGTTACCATACTACATTTATTTTTTAAGGCAGGGTTCATTTACAAAGTTCCAACAAGGAAACCTGATGCATGCCTGCATGAAGGAAAACTTACTGTTCATCCTATGTAAAGTAGCAGGAGTGTTTTCAAAACCATCTTAATAAGATTTGCTTATTGAGACAAAGAGCCATGACTTCATTCCTACTAACCTCAAAAGCATATTAAACTACAGTCAGTTTTGGCATTAATCCAGTTTTACCATTAACTCTCTCATAAATTTTGATTAAGTGGTATTGCCAGACTTTTGTAATTAAGGGAAGTGCATTAGGAATGTATTTCATGTGGAAATTTGTCATGTTCTGAAAAATACTGATGTTGTATGAATACCTGTAAACCTTAGGGATGGTAAAATTCATGGCTGAACAACCATTTTTCTGAACAGAGAGTACCCAAAATTAGTTACAGGCTCAAGTCTAAATTTTTATTTTTAGAAATAATTGATTGAATTAAAATATTTCTTGGCTGTGTAAATTTCATAGGAGTCAGGAAGAAGCCGTATTTCATGGTTACCGTCTCTCAGTGTCATCAGCCCCATAGATATTTTATAATAATTTGTCACTTTCTATAATTATGGATTAATAAATATTAACTACTCACACAAGTCTGGATCAGTAAATATATTTAGCTCTGAATTTGTCATAAGTTTTTATCTTTTAAAAGCCTTTTGAAGGGTGTGGTTATATAATGAGATGCTTTATCTATAAATTTTCATTTTGCTCTATAGCATTTGGCTTCCCTGGTGGCTCAGACAGTAAAGAATCCACCTGCAATGTAGGAGACCTGGGTTCGATCCCTGGGTTGGGAAGATCCCCTAGAGGAGGGCATGGCAACCCACTCCAGTATTCTTGCCTGGGAAATCCCATGGACAGAGGAGCCTGGTGGGCTACAGTCCATGGAGTCCCAAAGAATTGAATAGGACTGAGTGACTGAACACAGCACTATAGCATTTAGAAAAAGTGAGATTCTCTCAGAATAAAGTTTTACTTGGTGTGGGCATTTATACATTTTAAATCTATAAAATGTTTTATTCTGTTTTTCTATTGGCTTGCTTCATCAAATATGTGGGATTTTTTCCTTAAGCATTTTGTCTCAGTGAAAATTTGTATATTTCTGCCACATCAGTTCAAGTGCCTATAACAGGATTAGATCTACGTGATCCTCCTCTTAACTGGCTGAAACCGTGACAACAATTTTTTTTTTAAGGACTGTCTCTTTTAGAAAGTAGGGAGCGTGCTCAGTGTGGCCAGCTGTGCATCACTTTTCTAGAGTGAGTTTTCCACTTAGTGTATTAAAATAGTTGTGACCATATTGCATCCTGGTGACAAAAAAGAACCAGTATATCTTTGAAGAGAGTTTTACTTCTCATCTGAACATAACTTAGTGGCTGAAAGAATCCAGCTAAGTAATCTGTTTGAAATTAGTGTTTGGAGAATTATTTTCATAATCTGTCACTTGCATAATAAATGAAAACCAGATCATGTTTTTCAACAGTCATGAGAAAATATCTTTCTTCAACTTTTATAATAATATTAATTACTGCATCAATGAGCATTTATTCTGCATTTATTCTGTGCTGTGTGCCCTCCTAAGTATTTTATTTGCATTAACTTACTTCATCTTTTTGGCTGCCTCATGAAGTATTATTAATATAAACTACTAAAATCTCCAAATTACAAAAGAGGAAATTGAAGTATATACAAATTAAATATCTCTCTAAGGCCATACAATAAATAATGGAGGTGATGGTAGCTTTAATTGTTTTTTTCTGAATGGAAAATTTTCTTTTTTTGGAGTTCCACTCATTCTAGCATTCAGCACTTTGTTAATTCATTTGTCTTTAAAAGGAAATCAGTAAAACTTTCACGTCTTCATGCTTTTTAATGTTTTTAACAATAAATGATCATTTGTTCTTTGGATTCTTATAGGGCATTCTACTTGGACAAGTCAAATTCACCACCAAACTCTACATCTAAAGCTGCCTACGTAGATAAGGTAAAAATAGATGATTGCATTGACCCTATGTTTTACCATTTACCTTTTATTTAATTTTGTTGGTGTTGTTCTTGAGCATGGTGTCAGTGTAAAATTTGTGAGCTCCAATTCTGTTACCTCCATAATAAAATATTTTAGACTACAGGTTATGATGACTGTGAATTATAGCCCATCTAAAAAGATTTCTTTCTATTAAACATGTTGAACTTCATGTTTATCGTTTTTGTTGGTTTTTTTTTTTTGCTGCAGCTCATGAGGCCTCTCAATGTTTTGGATGAACTTTATCGACTGGTGGCCTCTTTTATCAGATCCAAGCGCACGGCTGCCTGTGCGAACACGGCTTGCAGCGCCTCCGGGGTCGGGCTGCTGTCAGTGTCCTCGGAGCTGTGCAGTAGGCTGGGGGCCTGCCACGTCATCATGTGCAACAGCGGCGTGCATCGGTACGTGACCCCCACCTTGCTGCATCTTTGCCTGCATCTTCACTACACCTCGTTATGTTTGGACTTTCTTGTTTATTACATTTAGCTCTGTGAAATTATAGCTGGAAACATATTTGGAATAAGATTTCAGAGATTTGTTAATTCTTGCAGAGTAATTTCTGGCTTTAGTTCTATTTTCAGTGACTGTTTATTCATACAAAATGAATGCAATCCCACATTTATAACACTGTGGCCTAGAAGCTTATCATTTTTTATATATCTTAAGATTTATACTTTAGGTACAAAATTGTGCATATGTTTTATGCACTCTAGGAACTTGCTTGGTAGGCACTGGTGACTAGAATGTTTTCTAGAAAAAAGGTTTTTAACTTTTTCTTCAGTGGTTTGGATCATTGTTACTCAATTGTTACGAGTTAGATGTTCTCTTGGGGCTACCACTGTCTTCCTACTTCTGGCAAAATCACAGTCCAAAAGCCCACGTGATATGCTCTTCCTGAAACTGTAAGAAGGAATTTTAGATGGATTCTATTCAGGTGGTTTATCTTATGCATCAGTGCTCTGTTTGGGAAAGCCGGTAGGTACATAAATTCTTACAGCTGTATCAGATGCAAATATGAGTGGAGAACCCCAAGTCAGGTCCTTCTTCATAATCACTTACTCCTCTTCTGTCACATCTTAATTTTCACAGAGAAATGAAACCATATAAGTGAAAACAATAGAACAGGATTTAGTCCTCATTGTAATCTGGTAGGCAGAGAGTCTTCTGTCACCAATCATAGTCTGTTCTTAGTATGAGGCCAGTTAGATTTGGAGAGAATGGTAGTTGTTGTTTATTCAAACTCACTTGGTACTTCATCCATGCAAAGGACTGCAGTTGGTGCTATTGGCTGGGTAACATCATAAACTGATGATGCTCATGTTAGAGACATGAGGCATGAACAACAAACAACATAAAACAATAGTAAATAATAATGTGACAAAATAAGATAACAAAAATATAATAAAAATAACAAATGACTTAGACTACAAGAAAAAAAATAAATGACCTAGGAGAGTTATAGCCAAAAGATAAGAATCAGAAGCAACGTATATTTTGGAGATGGTTGGAACTTTCCCTGGAGAAGGTAGTNTGGGAAATCCCATGGACAGAGGAGCCTGGTGGGCTACAGTCCATGGAGTCCCAAAGAATTGAATAGGACTGAGTGACTGAACACAGCACTATAGCATTTAGAAAAAGTGAGATTCTCTCAGAATAAAGTTTTACTTGGTGTGGGCATTTATACATTTTAAATCTATAAAATGTTTTATTCTGTTTTTCTATTGGCTTGCTTCATCAAATATGTGGGATTTTTTCCTTAAGCATTTTGTCTCAGTGAAAATTTGTAGATTTCTGCCACGTCAGTTCAAGTGCCTATAACAGGATTAGATCTACGTGATCCTCCTCTTAACTGGCTGAAACCGTGACAACAATTTTTTTTTAAGGACTGTCTCTTTTAGAAAGTAGGGAGCGTGCTCAGTGTGGCCAGCTGTGCATCACTTTTCTAGAGTGAGTTTTCCACTTAGTGTATTAAAATAGTTGTGACCATATTGCATCCTGGTGACAAAAAAGAACCAGTATATCTTTGAAGAGAGTTTTACTTCTCATCTGAACATAACTTAGTGGCTGAAAGAATCCAGCTAAGTAATCTGTTTGAAATTAGTGTTTGGAGAATTATTTTCATAATCTGTCACTTGCATAATAAATGAAAACCAGATCATGTTTTTCAACAGTCATGAGAAAATATCTTTCTTCAACTTTTATAATAATATTAATTACTGCATCAATGAGCATTTATTCTGCATTTATTCTGTGCTGTGTGCCCTCCTAAGTATTTTATTTGCATTAACTTACTTCATCTTTTTGGCTGCCTCATGAAGTATTATTAATATAAACTACTAAAATCTCCAAATTACAAAAGAGGAAATTGAAGTATATACAAATTAAATATCTCTCTAAGGCCATACAATAAATAATGGAGGTGATGGTAGCTTTAATTGTTTTTTTCTGAATGGAAAATTTTCTTTTTTTGGAGTTCCACTCATTCTAGCATTCAGCACTTTGTTAATTCATTTGTCTTTAAAAGGAAATCAGTAAAACTTTCACGTCTTCATGCTTTTTAATGTTTTTAACAATAAATGATCATTTGTTCTTTGGATTCTTATAGGGCATTCTACTTGGACAAGTCAAATTCACCACCAAACTCTACATCTAAAGCTGCCTACGTAGATAAGGTAAAAATAGATGATTGCATTGACCCTATGTTTTACCATTTACCTTTTATTTAATTTTGTTGGTGTTGTTCTTGAGCATGGTGTCAGTGTAAAATTTGTGAGCTCCAATTCTGTTACCTCCATAATAAAATATTTTAGACTACAGGTTATGATGACTGTGAATTATAGCCCATCTAAAAAGATTTCTTTCTATTAAACATGTTGAACTTCATGTTTATCGTTTTTGTTGGTTTTTTTTTTTTGCTGCAGCTCATGAGGCCTCTCAATGTTTTGGATGAACTTTATCGACTGGTGGCCTCTTTTATCAGATCCAAGCGCACGGCTGCCTGTGCGAACACGGCTTGCAGCGCCTCCGGGGTCGGGCTGCTGTCAGTGTCCTCGGAGCTGTGCAGTAGGCTGGGGGCCTGCCACGTCATCATGTGCAACAGCGGCGTGCATCGGTACGTGACCCCCACCTTGCTGCATCTTTGCCTGCATCTTCACTACACCTCATTATGTTTGGACTTTCTTGTTTATTACATTTAGCTCTGTGAAATTATAGCTGGAAACATATTTGGAATAAGATTTCAGAGATTTGTTAATTCTTGCAGAGTAATTTCTGGCTTTAGTTCTATTTTCAGTGACTGTTTATTCATACAAAATGAATGCAATCCCACATTTATAACACTGTGGCCTAGAAGCTTACATTTTTTATATATCTTAAGATTTATACTTTAGGTACAAAATTGTGCATATGTTTTATGCACTCTAGGAACTTGCTTGGTAGGCACTGGTGACTAGAATGTTTTCTAGAAAAAAGGTTTTTAACTTTTTCTTCAGTGGTTTGGATCATTGTTACTCAATTGTTACGAGTTAGATGTTCTCTTGGGGCTACCACTGTCTTCCTACTTCTGGCAAAATCACAGTCCAAAAGCCCACGTGATATGCTCTTCCTGAAACTGTAAGAAGGAATTTTAGATGGATTCTATTCAGGTGGTTTATCTTATGCATCAGTGCTCTGTTTGGGAAAGCCGGTAGGTACATAAATTCTTACAGCTGTATCAGATGCAAATATGAGTGGAGAACCCCAAGTCAGGTCCTTCTTCATAATCACTTACTCCTCTTCTGTCACATCTTAATTTTCACAGAGAAATGAAACCATATAAGTGAAAACAATAGAACAGGATTTAGTCCTCATTGTAATCTGGTAGGCAGAGAGTCTTCTGTCACCAATCATAGTCTGTTCTTAGTATGAGGCCAGTTAGATTTGGAGAGAATGGTAGTTGTTGTTTATTCAAACTCACTTGGTACTTCATCCATGCAAAGGACTGCAGTTGGTGCTATTGGCTGGGTAACATCATAAACTGATGATGCTCATGTTAGAGACATGAGGCATGAACAACAAACAACATAAAACAATAGTAAATAATAATGTGACAAAATAAGATAACAAAAATATAATAAAAATAACAAATGACTTAGACTACAAGAAAAAAAATAAATGACCTAGGAGAGTTATAGCCAAAAGATAAGAATCAGAAGCAACGTATATTTTGGAGATGGTTGGAACTTTCCCTGGAGAAGGTAGTGTTTGAACTGGGTTTTGATGGGTAGAGGTTTTGAAGAGGTATAAAGAAAAAGTTGATTCAAGTCAGTAGATTTTCATCTGTGAAATTCCATTTGACTTGATGTGCCTGAATTATGGATTTCAAGTCCTACACAGCATGTCCTTGCTTATGAAGTGTGGCAAGACTTTGTTTCTCTAAAAGGAGCAATTATGCTTGTGTGAGTGACACAATATACAGAATTGTCCCCTTTATTTTAATTGCTGAGTACTTTGTGCTCTATTGCAAGCTTACTCATGCTCACGGTCAGTCACTCAGTCGTATCTGACTCTTTAAAACCCTTTGAACTGTAGCCTGCCAGGCTTCTCTGTGCATGGGATTCTCCAGGCAACACTATTGGAATGAGTTGCCATTTCCTCCTCTTGGGGATCTTTCCAACCCAGGGATCGAACCCACCTCTCCTGCATCTGCCAGCAGATTCTTTACTACTAAACCATCTGGGAAGCACTGCAAGCTTACTAAGAGTTTAAGTGAAATATCATCTGCAGCTAAATGAGTTCAACAGAGAAATGCTCTCTCTGATCAGTCATGTTCAATCATTCTGTTCTCATTCATTCATCCATTTATTTACTTTCCATTCACTCAGTTAATATACATTGAGCACTAATTATGTGCCAGCACTGTTCTAGTTTCTGGTATCAAGCATTGAAAAAAAACACAAAAAGCAAAAACCTCCCTACTGTTATATAATGTAAATCATGTGGGAGTGAAACAGATGACAAAGTAGATAAATGGTAACATGGTAGGTGACATAAATACAGAAAGGAACAGAAGTCAGAGAAGTGGCAGGGGACAAGATGGGATGAGGGGATTTCATCTTCCAAGGACGAAGTTCTGTTGGGTTAGAGACCTGTGTGAAATGCAAGAGTGAGTCATGCAGATATCTCAGAGAGAGTGCATTCAATTGCAGGGAGCAGAGTGCAAATGTGGAAGTCCGAGAGGCAGCCAGCATGATGTGTTCAAGGAACATAGAGGCCACTGTGGCCTTGACACTCGGTATGTCATCACTATGATTAATGTTCTTACTCTGCACTGGTGGTAAGATTAGAGTTATCTGAGGACTGTGACAACCAAGGGACATGCCAGGCTTCAAACTACAAGTATATTCTCCTCTCTTCACATGAATTTATCGAAAGTTAATGCCTTTAAGTTTGCCATTTAATGCAGTTCCCCGGCGGTTCAGTGGTTAGGACTCTGTGCATCAATTGCAGGGGGCCTGTGTTCGATCCCTGGTTGGGGAACTAAAATCGTTCAAGCCTCATGGTATGGCCAAAGAAGTTTTTTTTAACTGCCAGAGTTTTTTACACTCTAGAATTTTTTAATCCTAGAATCATGACCAAATTGTCCAAGTTACTCTCTCATATCTCCCATGAGCAGTTTTAGAATTTGATGATGGATGAGTAGGAGAAATAGATTGGTGTTCCACAACCATTTTTTAATTGCTGTATTCATTGATGGATGTGTTGGAATCACAAGTAATGCTGAAATTTCAAAGTATTTTGGCTTTCTCCATTTCTGCAGTTCAAAATAAATATAACTTTAGTTAATTCATTTCAGAGAGATTTACTGAGATGTAGGCAAAAATGCCCCATCACAGACGCTGAAATTAAGGTTAAAACTATTTGAAAATAGTGCTGTTTTATTTTTCTATTATGCAGAATAATATAGGCATTTAGTAATATCTTTAATCTTTCAGGTAAGGCTATGCTTAGATTTTTCATGGTGATAAAATATGTGATAATTTATATTAGAATCAGAAATCTTGCATAACACTGTTACTAAAACACTTCCTCAGTAATTATAATTCAGAAAGCTAGGAAGGAACCCAAGTAGATCCATACCTACCCTAATTATTGAACATGGAGGTTTACCTTGAGGTTCTGACAAAGGGGAGAAATTAAAAATATGAATTAGAATAAATATTACAGACTGTTTGTAGCATTTACTTTTAAAATTAAGATGGGAAGTGGTTAACAATATGGCATCCACATTAGATAATCAGTTTCCTGCCTTTTCTGATTTTATTCACCAAGAAAAAGGAATCTAAAATATTTTAAAGTATTGAGTTATACTCCTGTATTTGATATTAAAGAGAAGAATGTGATTTTTCAGAATGAAAGGGCAGTTTTAATTAGCATTCTTATCTAGATATTTTAGCACCAACCTGAATTAGACACCAGGGTGGCATACTACAGAGAATGAGAGCTGGCTTTTGTTGTTGTTTAATCACTAAATTGTGTCCAAGTCTCTTCAAACCCATGGACTGTAGCCCACCAGGCTCCACTGTCCTTGGGATTTCCCAGACAAGAATACTGGAGTGGGTTTTCATTTCCTTCTCCAGGGGATCTTCCCAACCCAGAAATTAAACTGAGTCTCCTCCTTGGCAGGTAGATTTTTTACCACTGAGCCACCAGGGAAGTCTTAATGCAAGATTAGGAGGAATAGAATTCAGGATGAATTATTAAAATCTTTTCATAGTGTTTGGCCCACCTTTGTTTTTATTAAATTCTCTTTCCCAGAGCAGTCCTTTGTGTGCATTACAATTCTACTGATGAACTTTCCTGCCTACACTCCTCAATCATTCACTTGCATTAAATACCTCCATTGTTATTGAATATTGAAAGAAGAAAATAGTCTTTTATTAATATCAGGCTTTTTTTGCCTTTTAAACTGTGTGTTTCCATTTCGTTTTCATCTCTTACACCTTCTATCAAACAACATACATTGTTTTATTAGTACCTATAGGTTTATAAGGGCGTCCCTGGTGGCTCAGTGGTAAAGAATCCACCTGCCAGTGCAGGAGATGTAGGTTCAATCCCTGTGTCAGGAAGATCCTCTGGAAAAGCAGATGGCAACCCACTCAAGTTTTATTGCTTGAGAAATTCCATGGACAGGGGAGCTGGCAGCTACAGGCCATGGGATTGCAGAGAGACGGACCACGGCTGAGCGACTGACGCTTGACTCCGCTATTGCTTTGTTGCCCCTCCCCGCTTCCCTCTCCCCACTGGTAACCAATAGTTTGTTTTCTCTGTCTGTGAGTCTGCTTTAAAGCTCTCTTTTGTACCATGCAATTGATTGCTGCAGCCCTTCCAAAAGCTTGCCAGAGGGTTTCTAAACGTCCCTATTACTTCCTTCTGCCGAATCCTTCCATTCATTGTGGTATTTCATTTTGTTTTGCTTCTTTCTCCCCATCACTGCTTAATAGCCAACTGTTTTCCTTTAATCATTATATTGACAAGTCAGCATATTGCAAAAGTTAAAAAACCCAAGCCTGAGCCTTACCACCTCCAAAAACAAAGATTCCACATCCTTCCCACAATGTTTGTTTCTGCTTCCTTCCCCAGTGGCAACAAGTAGGTGGACATTTCCAGAGGAGGCTCCCTGAAAGGTTAGGTCAAGGATATTTCTAGTGAGGGCAGAGACTCTGGAATCACAGCATTTCCCTCTAAGCACTTGTTCCAGGGGGGTTTTGTCCATGTCCTCTTTTAATCTAGGGCTTCCCTGGGGGACTAGAGGGTAAAGAGTCTGCCTGCAATGCAGGAGACCCAGATTCAATCCCTGAGTCAGGAAGATCCCCTGGAGAAGAAAATGGCAACCCATTCCAGTACTCTTGCCTGGAAAATCCCATAGACAGAGGAGCCTGGGAGGCTGCAGTCCATGGGGTCACAAAGAGTCAGGCACGACTGAGCAACTTCACTTTCCTTTCCTTTCTTTTAATCTATTCATGACAGATTTTCAGTGGTATAGGAATTCTGGGATGATCCTTCAGGAAGACAGGTCATTTGAGCCCAGGCCTCACATCTGACCCACCTGTGATGTCTGAGCACCAAAGCCTTGGAGATCTGTACACGTAAATTGCCTTTAATCTTCAAGCTTGGTTGTGAAGATGAATCTCTTCCAGGAAACAAGGCGCATCGTTAGCTAATATACTTGGCGTTCAGTCACCATTGGGGGATGTGAACAGCAGCATCTGAAGGGGCTGGCTCGCTGTGTCAGGGCTTCACCAGCACCTGTAGCAGCGGCACCATAGCCGTCTTGTTTTGAATCCCACGCAGGTATGAGGAGGAAACAGCCTATGGCAAGGCCTGTTCTCATTATTGAAAAGCATGATGATAATGAGCCCACTGGCTGCCATTTATGTATTCCAGTGTTGGACTGCTTTTTCTTTTATACATTCTGGAAACTCATTTTAACATATATAAAGCTTTAGGAGCTTAAAAAAAAAAAACTATATATATAAAGTTTCTAATTGAAAAGGAGTATATTTCCAAGATGCATTTCTTAGTTGGTTATTTAGAAACTGAGACATAGTTTCACACTGGATAGTATGCAGAGGGTGGTTGAATTCTCAGTCATCCATCTTCCACCAGAAATACACAAAACCCATCATGTGACCATAAAATAAAACCCAAAATATGACTCTCAGCATTTTTCATAAAAATGAAATCCAGGAATTAAAAACAACTAAAGAGAAATGTGTATTACTAGTTTGGTTAATGAAACAGTTATTTAAAATGAAAATATACAGTGTAGTGATTCTTAATTCATAGAAACAATTTTTAAAATTCTTTTTTAAGGGAACTATCAATTAACAATTTTAAAAATCACTTTTGTTTGACTTTAAAGAACTCTTTCATAGCAATATTTTATTCTGTCATCACCATGACATCAAAGGACAAATTGACAAATAGGCTCAGGGTAAGGAATGCAGACTCTTATAAAAAGTGGAGCACTCAAGGTAACCTGGCGTAGGTGATCAGAGTCCTAACAGAGAAGATGATGAAGCTGTAACAAAAAAGCATCAAATGCAAGGATGCTTTTTGTTGCAGCTTCATCATCTTCTCTGTTAGTAGATTTACTCTGGGGATTTCTGTATGTAGGTTAAATTCTAGGTATGGGAGGGAAAAAGTAAGTGATTGCTATAAGAAAATGTAGTTTTAAAATTGTATCCACTTATTTTTTTGTCCAAAAATGCATTGGAAATTTTAGTAATGAGATTAGTGGAAATACTTGAATTTTTAATCTCCAGAAAGATGGCTAACTAGAACAGAAGAAACTGGTAACTCATGATGCCAGGATCCTGTACATTCCCAATAAGAAGTCCTAAAATTACGCTCTTATAGTCAGGAATCTAAAATATGTTAGTATAAAGCACTTATTTTGTATAAGGATAGTAGTAGCAATGAGTGATAGTAGCAGTGAGTAGTGATATTTAAAATTGTCATTAGATATGGCTGCAGTTTAGATTATTTTTCTTTAGCAGTTATAATTTTATTATGGCCAATGCAACTTTTTCCATTTTTTTATATCTAGTAAAATCATGAATGAATTATACCCAAAAAAGTGAAAATATAAAATTGTGTACCAATCTTTAGAAGGGAAAAAATAAAATGCTATAATAATAGGGCTCTAGGAGAAAGACAAAGTATATGTTACTTATGCTATAAGTATGCATCTTACTCTGGCAAACTTAAAGGAGCAGAAAATAGAATTATGGGGAGGAGGGGAAAAATGGGGAGACATTGGTCAAGGGGTACAAAGTTTCAGCTACACAGGATGACTAATTCTGGAGATCTGACATAACAATGTGAATATACTTAATATTGTATTATATTCTTGACATTTGCTAGGGTCTTAAGTGCTTTTACCACCAAAAGAGAAAAGAAAAAAACAACAACAAAGATTATGGTAACAATGTAAGGTGATCAATGCATTAATTAGCTTAATTGTGAAGAATATCTTACAATGTATATGTATATCAAATACCAAGTTATATACTTTAAATTTATATGAGATTTGTTAATTATACTTAAAGCTAGGGGAGAAGAAAGAAAAGTACACCCAGATCTTCAAATTATATTAAGTTGTAAAGTAGGCAAATAAAACTCCACAGTTTATGCTAATTTAAGCAACCAGATAAGTAAATTTATTCTTTTAGAATTATATCAAATATCTCAAATACAATAGAAGTTTTATTCTTTTACCTTTTTCCATTATCTCTTATTAAAGTTCTTTTCCCCAAAGAGGTGACTAGATTTGTATATATGTTTTTTTTCCTGAATTTTTCTTTGCAGTTGATAGAAATCTTAATAAATTAGTGCATTAAATTATTCTATTTTAAAATGTTCATCACTTTCATTAGATATCTGTGAAAGAAGAATAAAACAGTAATTATGAGTCACTTCTTATTGTAGTGGTTTCTAGCTCAGACTGCCAGTAATCATGTATTGTTGGCTAGGCAAGCTTTAATGTCAATACTTATAAAGTCAGAGCTTATACCTTCTTACCTTCTATCATTAAAATTGGAAAATTCTAGGTACATTAAACATATCTTGAGAAAATAATCTAAATACATAATTATAAGTGATATTTCATCGGATTTTGCCAAACCCAATTTTTCTGTTTAACTAGTAAAATTTAAGTACTTACATTTCTGAAACTGAGCTATTTGAAAGTGACAAGTGTAGAATCAACTTTAAATTACAGTGTTAAACAGGGCATGATTCTGCAGACTTTATTTGAAAGAAACTGAAGCTATTGTTTTCCCTGAACCTGCAAAATTATATAAAAAACAAAGTTCCAGTCATTCTCTAAGATGTATTCCTGAGGATGTCATGGCTAGTGGTTTTATGAGTGCTCTAATAACTGTCATAAGCCAAATTTTCTATCCTCCAGAGGAGGGAAGAAGTATGGGTGTCTCACCAATATAAATGTTTCATTGGCCAGCACTTTCAGAATTGCCTCTTTTTCTGTGTGACCTGAAGCAGGAGAGCAGATGATGTGGAGGCAGCTGATGGGAGGAAGCAGCAATTTCTGCCTCTCTGATGTTAATTTCAAGTGGGCACTAGGTCATCTAATCCTCTGGAGGAATACCGAGAAGTGAGATTTCAATCCTTTTAAGCAGGATGAAGGTAATGTAACACCTGTTACAGGTTTTAAAGCATGGATAGTGTTTACCAGGTGACAGAATGGAGGAGGACATTTCCCTGTAAAGGAATAGTATGAAAATATAATACTGAGGGGTGCGAAATAGCGTAGGAAGGGGCTGAAGGTCATAGTAAAGAGTTTGCTGTTTCTGGACAGTGAAATGAGGAGGGAGCCATCCTGGGAAATGAAAGGAGCAAGAAAGACAGGGATTGGAGCATGGAACGCCCTGCCTCCTGAGTTAAGAGCTGGGGACTCTCTCCCAGAGGCTCTAAGAAGCCAGTGAAGGACTTTTAGCAAAAAAATAACATGGTTAGATGCTTGAAAATATTTTTTAAAAGAAGAGCAGCACCATGGTCTACAATGGGACAAGGAGGGAGGCAGGGAGACAGACAGGATTTTACAGGACTTCAGTCACATGATGAGGTCCAAACCTAAGGCCTGGGCACAGAGTTAGAAGGGAAAAGACATGTGAAAAGTATGGAACGGCAGTACACAGAACTGGGTAACTGGTGAGGAGTAGAGAACAGGGGAGAGAGATGCTGACTATTCCAGTGTAGACTTAAAAAAATGCTCAACATGGGAGTTGCAAATTAAATTTTATCTGGGGCAAAATGAGGACTGCAGCCTGGGAGTCAGTACCTCAGATAGCTCTGAGAAACTGCTCTACAGAAGCTGCGGGGGAGGCTGGAATATAGAAGGTTTTGGTGAAGGGGAAATACATGTAACCAAGCACATATTTTTCCAGAAGGTTCTGCTAGTCATGAAGAACAGCCATCACCATGAAGGATTTCAGTGCTTTTCTAGATATAAGGAGATACATGAATTGGGCTCATAAAATCAGCTTCTGAAAATGTCTATCTGAAGACCCGCCCCGCCAGTTTTTCCTCCCAAGCAGAGTGTCTCATTGCTGCTTTCCCCCTGAACTCCTTTCAAGGGGATGTTGAAAGTCAGCAGCTGCATTGCTGCTGCTGCTGCTAAGTCACATTAGCACATGATTTAATCCTTGTAGAGGTAGATGGCAAGTGCCCCTGGCAAGTGCCAATTTGCAGTTAACATCAGCGTGGAATGACGGAGGGAAGGGAAGCTGCTGTGGTGGGGGTGGGGAAGATATGCATTTGTCATTGAGGGGAATGTGGAGACAGATGTTGCATTAAACTATAACATGTTGAGTTTTAGATGTTCATGGTGTACCTGTGTGTGTGTGTGCGCTCAATCATGTCTGAACTGTTTGTGACCCCATGGACTGTAGTCCGCCGGGCTCCATTCTACCCATGGGATTTTTCCAGGCAAGAATACTAGAATGGGTTGCCATTTCCTCCTCCAGGGGATCTTCCCAGCTCAGGGATTAAACCCGTGTCTCTTGAGTCTCCTGCATTGGCCGGCAGATTCTTTACCACACTGTGCTACCTGGGAAGCCATACCTATATAGGGATGTCCTTTGATGGATTCGTACTCAGGAAGGACTAAAGTTGTATGTGAGTACAAGTGGGTATAATAACAATAAATAATCAAGTATATGTATAATCTCAAAGGGTAATGGAAAAACAGTACTAAGAGTTTTCTGGGAACATGCTTCAGGTGTTAGGAGCAGAGAAGAGGTATTCCAGGAACAGACACAGAAGTGTAATAACAGAAGACTCAGCTGCCAACTGTGGAAGGTGAGAAAAGATCACCAAGGAGCATGTTAAACTCATTAAGATTCCTTGATTCTCTACCACCAGTCCCCTGTACACCCAAGAGCCTCAGAATAAAGCACTATAGGATCTACGAGAAAGGAATGAAAAATACTCAAGCAAAGTTCTGCCTAGTATGCTTGCATAAACAGGTCAAAAAGAAAACAATTAATCTGTCAAAGGATGGGGGAAACAGATGAAAATCATATACTGCTACTGCTAAGACACTTCAGTCGTGTCCGACTCTGTGCAACCCCATAGACGGCAGCCCACCAGGCTCCCCTGTCCCTGGGATTCTCCAGGCAAGAACACTGGAGTGGGCTGCCATTTCTTTCTCCAGTGTATGAAAGTGGAAAGTGAAAACTGAAAGTGAAGTCGCTCAGTCGTGTCCGACTCTTGGCAACCCCATGGACTGCAGCCTACCAGGCTCCTCCATCCATGGGATTTTCCAGGCAAGAGTACTGGAGTGGGGTGCCATCGCCTTCTCCAAAATCATATACTGGACACCCCTTAAGCATTGGTGTCATCAAAAAACCTGCAAGAATTGAGGACAAAAGTCCAGTAGCCAAAACAGATGGACTAGAGAGGGAGTGTTGAGGACCTTTGGGTAGCCAGGATTAGGGTCCTCACCTATTCAGTTAAATTCCAAAAATGAAACCAAAACAGAAGTGAAATCAACTGGAGAAAGGGTCCCAGGCTGGATCATTTTAAATGCAGAGAAGCAGGTTCAAGCCTGGTGGCTGTGGTCATGAAGGTCCTACCTTACCCACAGATGTTTCATATTCATGTACATTTTCAGCCTAGCAAACACCTCCTACTGTGGCCAAGTGCTCAGTTACTCATCCCTCAGAGGTCCATAATTGCCTCTGCACTCACCACAGCAATGAACCATGTCAGAGTAGAACATGCCTTAATGTGCTTGATGAGAAGGGAATGAGGGCTATGGAATGTGTATGCTTGGCAGTTGATTTTGAAGCCTAGGTTTAAAGATAGACATTGAGAACTTTCTGAGAATATACTGAAAGTTGCAATAGGAAAGTCCTATTATCTTTAATGGGAATTTCATGGCTAATTCTCTGTGCAGTGCTGAAAATGTGCCCTTTAAACACGATTGCTTTTTTGCCTTAAGATATATGGAGTAAGCCAGAGTATTCAATGTGGCTCTGCTTCTGCCTCCAGGATCTCTTTCCAGCTGTTGCCCGCTGCTTCTCCATTCTGTTCAGTGGTTTTCTATGATGCCACTCTCCACCTGCCATCTCTCTGCTTTCTTTTCAAATATTCGTTAACCCCTTGTCTTTCAGCTCTCAGACTGTGAACCACAGGAGTTGGTACAGAAGATTTCATCAGCACTGCCTATTTGACAAGAGTCAAATAATAATGTTGAATGGGCTTCCCAGGTGGTGCTAGTGGTAAAGAAACTGCCTGCCAATGCAGTAGACGTAAGAGATGCAGATTGGGTTCCTGGGTGGGAAGGATCCCCTGGAGGAGGGCATGGTAACCCACTCCAGTATTCTTGCCTGGAGTATCCCATGAACAAGGAAGTCTGGCAGGCTACAGTCCATGGGATCACCTGTGAGTCGTTCACAACTGAGCACAGGCACAAACATATGTCTGTAAGTGTATTATTTATTCTTTAAAACAAATAGCTGTTTGCCTGTTTTTCACATTTAAAAATATTTGCTTGTTTCATTAAGAAAAGTGCCTCCTCTGTCATAAGGGAAGGACAGAGGTGTTGGGTTTTTGAAATCCCTGCTGACTGGTGGCAATTTTCTTAAGCTTTTCATTTGTCACAAACACAGTGCTCAGGGTGACCAAGGTGGGAAGGATCAATAGATCTGCAGTGGGCTTTCCATATTAATTTTGCAGACACTCTGCATGTGTTGAACCAAACTAGTCACTTCAGGATTGATTCCTGTGTAACATACTGCCTTAACCCTCTGATGTATAGTTCTTCCTCGGTGTGAAGTATAATAAAAAGAAGCAAGGAAAATAACACCCTGAAACATTAAACAATTAGTTTCTTCAGTCGGGTGCTTCCTTCTGGTTGTCAATAGACTTTTCACAGTGGTGCCCTGTGCTCAGTAGTTAAAAGTAATTAGAAGCCAGAATAAATGAGATTCCTGCAGGAATGAACATGCCTTATACAGAACAGTACATTTCATATAAAAAAATACAAATCTGTAGTAGAGAAGGAACACGATCTTCTTTCAGTTTATTTTTACTACTTGATTGATTTACAGTCAATATAATTGTTCAGCAATCTGTGAAGCTAGTTCCTTCTTAATCATGAACACATTTCAGTACGAGGAGGTCCACATTCATGGTGAAGTGGTTTGGGCTGGCTGCATTAGTATCTGCCTGAATGATGCACTGAGCATATAAATGCTGAGACCAAGATTGGGACTGTTGAATTATGCATCTGGGGAGCTGAGAGTCTCTAAATGCAGTGATCTTTGTGATGTGAATTTTTTATAATGAACGCAGTCCTCCATTTTGAATCAGAAAACTGGTTTTGAATCCTGTTACTTGCTGTGTGACCATGATTATATCACCTGGTCTCTTAGAGACTTAGTGGTGTAATGGAAATAATAATTTCTTTTTGAAATAGATGACATGAGAATTAAGTGAGCAATATATTTGAAAGCATCTAGGGAAGGACCTGGCAATAGTGTACACTCAATTGTTTCTGTCTTAATCTCTGTTTCAAATAACGAATCCATCTTCTCACTTCAGAGATAGAAATATGAAATGCAATTGACTAGATCATTTTGTTGTTATTATTCAGTTGCTAAGTCATGTCTGACTCTTTGCCAGCTCATGGGCTACAGCACACCAGGCTTCTCTGTCCTCCACTGTCTATTGGAGTTTACTCAAATTCATGTCCATTGAGTTGGCGATGCTGTCTAAACATCTCATCCTCTGCTGACCCATATCCCTTTTGCCTTCAATCTTTCCCAGCATTAGGATCTTTTTTAGTGAGTCGGCTCTTCACATAAGGTGGACAAAGTATCAGAGTTTAAGCTTTAGCATCAGTCCTTCCAATGAATATTCAGGGTTGATTTCCCTTAGGGTTGACTGGTTTGATATCTTTGCTGTCTAAGGGTTTCTCAAGACACCATAGTTAGAAAGCAGACTAGATCATACCTACTAAAGTAGGGGAAACCTTGTATCTAAAACAAAATCAGTGGTTGCTAAGGGAGTAGGTATTAAATATTCTCGCCACGAGAAAACAAGTAATTAATGTGATGCGATGGAGATATTGGTTAACTCTACAGTGGTAATCATTTTACATCATATAAGTGTATCGAATCAATATATACACCTTTAACCAGCACAATGTTACATGTCAATTCTCAATAAAGCTGGAAGAATCACAGTGATGAGTCACAGTAGCATGACAGAGGTGTATGAAAAATATGAGCTCACTCCTCTGATCTTTTAAAAGTGGAATACACAAAACAGTGGATCCTATTACAGCTTAGTTTTAGAATCCTCCATTGATAGCTTAGAGAAAGTCCTTCACGAACAGCAGAACTGGATCCCCTTGAATTCAGGGATGGGAGGTCTTCTTCCCTTGAGTCAAAACCAATAGTATATGTTAAAACAGAGACAAGTATTAGGACTTGGAAAGAATCAGGCACTAGCATTTGTTTGCAAGTCATTCATAGAGGGAGGGAGTAGCCGTTTATGGAGCATTGCTACGGGGCATGCTCTGTGCTGCCCCAAACCAGGGATGTAAGACGGCCTTGCTGTCCTGCCACCTAACAGTCTGAGGTCTTGATGAGGGCACCTCGTTGGGAAGCTAGTCAGCTGTATTGTGTGGCACCAGTTGTTATATGGACAATAGGAGAAAGAGAGCCAAAAGATTGGTGTGTTTTTTTTTTTCCAGTGAAGTAACTCAAAGAAATAGACACATGCTTTTGAAACTACAGGAGAGATGAAGCATACGTCACATGTCATTTTGACAATGTAAAAGAACTGATTCTGCTAGGGTCCTAACCATTGTCTTCTGAACCTGGAAAATATCGGTAAATTGTAAATGGACGACTTTGATGAGAGAATAGTAACAATTAATAGAATTGATGTAAGGCTAATAAATCAATATAGTATAATGTGTGCTTTCCTCGCATTACCAAAACCCATCCAGGGTTGCTCATCAGAAGCCATTGTAGGAGCAGTGGTTCAGTCCAGAAAAAGGGAAATGCATCGCATATGAAAAAAGAGTTATATCATGTTTAGAAATTCTAAGGGAATCTGTCATTGATTTTTTACTAAAATTTATTGTCTCTACAATTCAGTTATTACTGTACCAAGTTTATTTAATAAGTGAACATTTCTTGAACAAATAGATGGCCAATGTAGAGTATAAAGAAATTAATTGCATTTTTTAGGAGTTACCTATAATGCTGTTGGAACACATTAGGAATTCATGTAATTTTTTTCAATAACTGTTTATTGAATGCTTACTTAATCCCAGGAAGTATACTAGTTCTAGGAAGGTTCCAATCAATACAGGCACTAGTCTGGCCTATTTGTGGTGGAAGTGACAGTAATATTAATGACAGTTGCTAACATTTGTTGAGAATATACTACATGCTATATATATATATATATATATATATATATGAGATGTGAATTATTTCATGTAATTCTCAAAACAGCACTCTGAGGTGTATGCTATCCTTAAAGTCAATTTACAGGTGAGAAAACAGAGTTCTAGAAACTTATGTAATGTGCCCAAAGTCACAGAATCATCAGCAAATTCAAGCTCCAACCCTGGGGGTTTGCCTCTAATGCCCATATTCTTCATCCTTACACCTTTCAGACAACTATAATAGAGCATGACCAGAGGTATGATATGTGACCCAAACCCGGGCATCACTGAGGAGCAGCATATGAGAACCATGGAAGGAGGTGACTGCAGGGTACTGTGAACGGTAGAGTTGAAGCATGGAGTAGAAGTAAGGAAAACCAGAGACCATGTTGTGACGACTTTGTGTTTCAGGTTACCAAATGGAAAGTCATTGAAATGTCTGCCTTTTCACCTGCATTTTTAAAAGATCACCTCTGAAGAATAGTGGGAAGAGACAAGAAAAAAGGAGTGAGAGTGAGGTTACATCAGTCTAGGCAAGAGATGATACTAGCAGTGCAGCTCAAGTGGAGAGATTTGAGAGATAGTAAGAAATATGAAGCGGACTTCCCTGGTGGTCCAGTGGGTAAGAATCTGCCTGCCAATTCAGAGGACATGGGTTCGATCCCTGGTCTGGGAAGATCCACATGCCACAGGGCAGCTAAGCCTATGAGCCACAACGGCTGAAGCTCGTGCACCTAGAGTCCATGCTCTGCAACAAGAGGAGCCACCACAATGAGAAGCCCACTTGCACAACTAGAGAAAGCCCATGCACAGCAATGAAGACCCAGTGCAGCCAGAAATAAATAAGAAAATTAAATTTAAAATAGACCAATACTTCAATAAATGCAATAAAACAAACATTTTTTAAAAGAAATATGAAATTGACAAGCATGAAAGATGCTAGAGTAGATACCTTAGTACATTTATCTCTTATAATTGATGAGTTTGGTTCGAATGGCTTGGGAGCTTATAACATAATCTGGAGGTGAAACAATGGGTCATTTTAAATAACTAGAGAAAGGTTATAGGAAAACAATAATGTTAATCTTGACCACACCCACTCTGGGAAGGCTTTACAAAAATGGGAAGGTTTAAGACACTACAAATATTGCACATACACCTTTAAGGAATTAAGTAATTTCTACATCTTATTTCTTCTAACAACTTTCTTATTTCTTTAAATGCTGGCACTTACATTAATATTTAAAAATTAGTAAATATGAGAATCTTGGATTGCACCATACTTAATATACCCATTATTGTACTGTGTCTTTTAAACAGTGTGTCTAAGAACTAACTCATTGCACACCTTAAATTATAGTAACTTTGTAGCACATGTCAAGAATTTTAAGATTGAGATTAAATAAGAGAATGTTAATGGATAATCTCTAACTCATCTATATCCTCCAACTGCTTATTTATTTATTTATTTATTTATTTATTTATTATTACTATTATTGGCTCTGTTGAGTCTTAGTTGTGGCTTTCAGGATCTTTCCATGTGGCTTCACTGGCTTCTGTCTAGTTTTGGCATGTAGGCTCAGTAGTTTCTTGCGGGCTTAGTTCCTCGACCAGGGGTTGAACCTGCATGCCCTGCATTGGAAGGTAGATTCTTAACCACTGGAGCACCAGGCAAGTCTCTGTTTTTAGTTTTTAATGGCTGAATAAGATGGGNGGTCTGGTATTCCCATCTCTTTCAGAATTTTCTACAGTTTATTGTGATCCACACAGTCAAAGGCTTTGGCATAGTCAATAAAGCAGAAATAGATGTTTTTCTGGAACTCTCTTGCTTTTTTGATGATCCAGCAGATGTTGGCAATTTGATCTCTGGTTCCTCTGCCTTTTCTAAAACTAGCTTGAACAACTAAAAGACGCTTACTCCTTGGAAGAAAAGTTATGACCAACCTAGATAGCATATTCAAAAGCAGAGACATTACTTTGCTGACTAAGGTCTGTCTAGTCAAGGCTATGATTTTTCCAGTAGTCATGTATGGATGTGAGAGTTGGACTGTGAAGAAGGCTGAGCACCGAAGAATTGATGCTTTTAAACTGCGGTGTTGGAGAAGACTCTTGAGAGTCCCCTGGACTGCAAGGAGATCCAACCAGTCCATTCTGAAAGAGATCAGCCCTGGATTTCTTTGGAAGGAATGATGCTAAAGCTGGAACTCCAGTACTTTGGCCACCTCATGCGAAGAGCTGACTCCTTGGAAAAGACTCTGATGCTGGGAGGGATTGGAGGCAGGGGGAAAAGGGGGCGATAGAGGATTAGATGGCTGGATGGCATCACTGACTCAATGGGCGTGAGTCTGAGTGAACTCTGGGAGTTGGTGATGGACAGGGAGGCCCGGCATTCATGGGGTTGCAAAGAGTCGGACATGACTGAGCAACTGAACTGACTGAACTGAACTGAAGATGGGATCATGAGAAAAGCACAAGCACGAAGTATAAAACATTTGGAAAGTTAGCAGAATCATTTACATTATCTTCACCAGGGAGAAATGTGCCTTTAGTCAAAGATTGTTGAAACTAGTTTGCCTTAGGCTTCCTAGGTTCAGATGATGCAAAATGCATAAAACCAGGGAGTCGCAGGGTCTTCCACCTGTCATAAAAAACTTCTGGATATGAAAGAGTGGTGGGCAAGTAGTAGTCGTAGCTACTGTTTCAGCTTATTTCACCTATTTCACCTTCCTTGGGATTGAGATAGTCATTATTATCCTCTCCAAAACTTGAATGCTGCCCAGGTAACTTCAACTTAGTAAAGGATCCTGGAGAGTCACAGCTGATTAGGTTCCTAATAACTTATTAGTGACAGTCACTTGAACAAGGATAATGGACCTGGCTTTTAATTAAAGGAGGGGAAAAGAAGCCTTTTATAGAATAAGGGAAATGATTTTATTTTTTAAAATCTAAATCAGTGTGATTTTAAATATAAATGGCTATAATTATATAAAGACATATAGTTCACATAATAATATTATCAAATAATAGATTCTTTAGACTGTTCTTATACATAGACTCTGAGCCATGTATTTGACCTAAGGGAATTTTTTCCCTCTTATTCTCATGACCAAAGGCGGCAGCACAGAAAAGATGGTGAAAATGAGGCAATATACCTGAAAATCCAGAGCTAAAAAACAAAATCAAGACTGTTATCATTGGGTGCAATTCTACATTGGGGCTAACCTTGCTGATTTCAGAATGGTTAAATATTTATTTCACTTTGTATTTATGTAGCTTCCCAAGGCTTCTCAGTTGGTGCTAGTGGTAAAGAATCCGTTAACTGATGGAGGAGGCTCAGGTTCCACCCCTGGGTCAGGAAGATCCTCTGGAAGAGGAAATGGCAACCCACTCCAGTATTCTTGCCTGGAAAATTCCATGGACAGAGGAGCCTGGAGGGCTACAGTCCATGGGGCTGCAAAGAGTCAGACATGACTAAGCAAACACACACACACACACACACACANAAGATGACTCTGGAGGCAGAGGCAAGAGAGAAGAGTTTGCGGGGACTGGACACCCCAGGGTTAACTCATCTTAACCTCTAATCACCTTCGGCCCTACCCTTTCCTGATTGTAAGGAGGACCAAAGGATCAGGGGAGGAGCCAGCCCAGCCCCCATTTTGCAGACAGGAAGGCTGAGGCCCAGAGCGGGTAGGGGACCGTCCAAGGTCAAGCAGCAGATCCGTGGTGAAGCCCTTGGCTGCTGTCCGCGCCCCTCCACCCCTTTCCATCCCTGGGGCCGGCAGCATCAGCATCTGCCGAGGCTCAGCTGATGTCTGGCGCTTCCAGGGGAGCGACTCCAGGTCCGTCTGATGAATGGGAGCAGCCGCTGCGACGGGACAGTGGAGGTCCGGTTCCGGCAGTCGTGGCAGCCCGTGTGCGGGGCGCTCTGGGAGCTCGATGCCTCCCACGCCCTGTGCCGCTCGCTGGAGTGTGGCCATGCTCACCGGCTGGAACTGCCGGTCCTACAGACCCCGGAGCCGCCGCCCTGGGCAGCCGCCGGGAACGCCAGCTGGGCCGCGAACACCACAGGGGCCCTGGCCCCTGCCGTCCAGTGCAGCGGCNACACACACACACACACACACACACACACACACTCTTATATAGCACAAAATCAAATTAACCTTTATATTAATGCAAATTATTCCAAGTGAAATTTGAAATAAATATTGAGTAAGTATTGAAATATTTAGCTAATTTATATAAAAAGTTTGTTAGAGGACATGTCTAATGTTGCCTTTTCCAGCATCAGTCAAAATCATTGTTTGGCGTATGGTTCTTCAAACTCAGGAACCCAAATACATGCCTTTTAATTGTGGCTGTGTGTCTTCCATTTATCATATTTTTCTAGGAAATTATTCTTCTAACTATACTGCACTAGCACACACACAAAAGTAAACATACTTATCCAGGTACTTCAATTATATTATTCTTGCACAAAAGAGTTAAATATCGCTGCTCAAGAAAGAAACGTATTCCTGATTGCAGTGACTTCAGTGGGGTTTGTTTTGGGACACAGTTTTCAATCATAATTGAATATGTAATATTTCTAAGGGATCCAATTGAAGTGCTCAGACAGTCAGTCATATCTGACTCTTTGTGACCCCGTGGACTGTGGCCATTCTGGCTCCTCTGTCCATGGCATTCTCATAGCAAGAATCCTGGAGGGGAGTACCATTTCCTCCTCCAGGGGATCTTCCCAACCTAGGGATCAAACCTGAGTCTCTTACATCTCCTGCATTTGCAGGCGGATTCTTTACCCCTAGCACCAATGTTTATACTCAGCTTCAATGTTTAAAATATGGAGAAATAAATGCAAAATATACTTTGCTAAAGAGTGCATTTTTCTCTTTTTAATTACACTTTAAGTTTTTTTTTTCAACTTCAACATCTATATAATGTGAATTTAAGGCAAATTTTTGTGGCTACAAATTCAGAGATCTTCATTGCACTAGTTTTTCATAGTTTTTATTTAATGTGTCAGTTTATAACTATCTGAAGGATCCTCCTCCACTAGTAATAACAAAGTTTGGGACCACCTCAAGAGAGAATATAATGATTAGCTGCCAAACAAAGCATTAGAGGTCCTGACTGTGAACATTCTGAAAGCCAGCAAATAAATCCACAGCTCAAAGCCATAAATGTCACATTGTTTTGATTTACTATGTCAGTTTCACCGTGAGTTACTGCATCACCCTTGTGGTCCAAAAGGGGTGACGCATCTCCCCAAGTGTTCAGTTTGATGCACTTCAACCCTTCAGAGTTGGGCTTTCTTGTTCAGTATAAATTGAGTCAACATTAAATGTGGCCTTAGAGCTCTGGAGGTTTAAACTGTAATTTGAGTAAAACTGGTTTTTTATCTGTGATTTTGCTAAATGACCAAATACATAGATGGTCCTTGGATTTGGGGAATCTTTTATCTAATTTATTAAAGATGTCATGAGTCATCTTAAAAGATGAACATATTAAAAAACAAAGATTAACACATAACTTGCTTCAGATAAGAATTGAAGTCTCCAAAATGAATCAAATAGAGTATAAATAGATATGAGTTAATAAATGGTTGATATGTAATATGATTCATTTAAACCAGTTTAGGGAACTGAGCTTTGTCTCTCCAGTTGAGGGAGGTGTTTGGATGTCGATCATTGTGGAGCCCTGGCATCAAGAAATAAGACTGCCAAATGTGAAACCGTTTCACATGCTTTTTCTGACCCTAAACTCTATAGTTTGACATACAAAATTGATATCTCGTGTTCTAGGATCAGTTGGAAAAAGCACTTGAATAAAAATAACAGACTCATATGAAACATGTGCCAAATTATAGTCAGATAAACTCTACTTGCGGAGAAGGTGATGGCACCCCACGCCAGTCCTCTGGCCTGGAAAATCCCATGGATGGAGGAGCCTGGTGGGCTGCAGTCCATGGGGGTCACCAAGAGTCAGACACGACCGAGCAACTTCACTTTCACTTTTCACTTTCATGCATTTGAGAAGGAAATGGCAACCCACTCCAGGGTTCTTGCCTGGAGAATCCCAGGGATGGGGGAGCCTGGTGGNGGGTCACCAAGAGTCAGACACGACCGAGCAACTTCACTTTCACTTTTCACTTTCATGCATTTGAGAAGGAAATGGCAACCCACTCCAGGGTTCTTGCCTGGAGAATCCCAGGGATGGGGGAGCCTGGTGGTCTGCTGTCTATGGGGTCACACAGAGTCAGACACGACTGAAGCGACATAGCAGCAGCAGCAGCAGCACCAGCAAACTCTACTTCAACCAAACCCCAATTTATAAAGGAGATATTGGTGGAAGTTTGTCATGAACTTCATGTAATTATTAATGTCATAATTAATAGCATCATAATCTTATGGAAGAATTCAACATCAGCATTATTTTAAATTTAAAAATTGTCATCAACTATGAAAATATAGAGAAAGTTCTGTAGTGCATGAACCATATGTATGGAAGAACATTCCACAGAGTAGCTTTTGGGTTCTGTAACCTTCTAACCTGCTTATTCTCCACCACACACAGTCCTGGGTACCCCAGGATATGAACACATTGCATAACAGCCTTGGGCCCTGCACCTTCTTTTCCATCTTGGGTGAATCTGTACAGTGAAAGTGAAATTGGCTCAGTCATGTTCAACTCTTTGTGAGCCCATGAACTATACAGTCCATGGAATTCTCTAGTCCAGATTATTGGAGTGGGTACCGTTCCCTTCTCGAAGGGATCTTCCCAACCCAGGGATTGAACCTAGGTCTCCTGCATTGCAGGTGGATTCTTTACCAGCAGATTCTTTATTGAGCCACAAGGGAAGCCCTAATCTGTACAGTGGGCAGTAAGAATACTCTGGAGTCCATTACTACACCAGGATGTTGTAATAACCTAACTTTTCACTTTCATGCATTGGAGAAGGAAATGGCAACCCACTCCAGGGTTCTTGTCTGGAGAATCCCANGCCCTAATCTGTACAGTGGGCAGTAAGAATACTCTGGAGTCCATTACTACACCAGGATGTTGTAATAACCTAACTTTTCACTTTCATGCATTGGAGAAGGAAATGGCAACCCACTCCAGGGTTCTTGTCTGGAGAATCCCAGGGATAGGGGAGCCTGGTGGGCTGCTGTCTATGGGGTCAAACAGAGTCAGACATGACTGAAGCGACTTAGCAGCAGCAGCAGCAGCAGCAAACTCTTAAGTGACTGAATTATATTCACACGTCTATGCGTGCTAAGTTGCTTCAGTCCTCTCTGACTCTTTGCTACCCTATGGACTGTTGTCCACCAGGCTTATCCATCCATGGGCTTCTCCAGGCAAGAATACTGGAGTGGATTGCCATGCCCTCCTTCAGGGGATCTTCTCCACCCAGGGATTGAACCTGCATCTCTTACATCTCCTGCACTGCAGGCAGGATCTTTACCACTGGTGCCCCCTGAATCATATACATAGGTCCCAGTAAACCTAGGCTAAACACACCCCCTAACTCCCTTTAGCTCAGTTCCAGAAAGAACTATGGCCATTTTAACATTCCAGAATATGACAGAGGAAAGTTGGAGCATTAAAAAGTCAGCAGTCATAAACACTTGCAGTCAAAACGTTTCACTTTTGCAAATTTGTAAGAGCATATGCCTAAGTAAGCAGTTTGCTAGGGATCCTATAAATAAAGGACTCTGAAATTCAACATCGTTTTTTCAGTTTCATGTAAATTAAAATCTATTCTTTAATGCATATAACTCCACTACTTCAGTATAATAGGTATTAGCATATATTTTATATCTTTGTCCATGCTTTTCCATATTTTAAATATCGTGAGTAAATTTTTGAAATATTTAAATGCCTTAACTAAGAATAATAAAGTTAATATATGTTTAAGTGTCTTAAATAACATTAATAAAGTTTTAGAGTTTTTAACAGTAAAATATTAAATTCAACCTTTTTTAGCTTGATAGTACTGGTTCTGCCAGAACTTAATGGTACTTNTGCCTTAACTAAGAATAATAAAGTTAATATATGTTTAAGTGTCTTAAATAACATTAATAAAGTTTTAGAGTTTTTAACAGTAAAATATTAAATTCAACCTTTTTTAGCTTGATAGTACTGGTTCTGCCAGAACTTAATGGTACTTATAGGTAGAAAGTAGACACTCAAAAATATTTGTTGAATGAATGGATGAATAGAAAGGAACCTCTTTGTGACTCTTCCATAGCATCACTAAATCAAAGTGCCTTTCAAATTAAATTGAACCCATTGGCCATAGCTTACATTTATCATATTAAAACTATGCTAAATCTCTGAGTGATGTGGATCTATTTTTAATATGAAATATGACAAGAAGATTTATTCATTATATGCACAGGTGTATTGACCCTCTCCTTTTTCTTTCTATGGGGAATGCACAGTTTCTGCATAATTTCACAGCCCTGTCAAGTGCACATTCTCAGGAGTATGCCCTAAGCAGAGCTATTACTTGAATGTCTTATTACAAAAATTATGGAACAGTTTTCCTCAGTGTATATGTTATATTTGCCTTTTTATGAAGGCCAGATTCTACACTGTGACCTTTATTTGTGTGTGTGTGTGTGATTCTCAGGGAAAGAATTGTTTACATTTTTTAAATGATATTGCAACTAGAAGAAGCTGAACAGTACAGAACCCATATTTTCCAGAATGGAGTAAAAAATTATATTTATTTACATTTTGGGCTTCCCAGGTGGCACTACGGTAAAGAATCCATTGATGCTTGGGTCAGGAAGATCCCCAGGAGGAGGGCATGGCAACCCCTCCTTGCCTGGAGAATCCCATGGACAGAGGAGCCTGGAGAGCTACAGTCCATAGGGCCACAAAGAGTTGAACATGACTGAAGTGACTTAGCACGTTTTATACTTTAATTTAACTCCCTAATGTGTGAACAGAGATAATTCAAGAAAGGAAATTGGAGGTTCAGACAAGGAATCTTATATGAAATGAGATTTGCGCAGGATTCCCCACCTCTGGTCTACTTCCTTCTTTCTCTTGCCCAGTGAGCAGGACAGACTCTCAGGTGTCTATAAAATCCAATGTTCTCTTGTAAAGCCAAACTCTGAGTATACATTTATGCATCATTGAAAAGCTAAGTGCCATTCTAGATCGGAAATGTTTCAGAGAATGCCAGAATCAAAATGCTTCTTGCAAATGCTGAATTTTTCTACTTGACATTCAGATTGAGATAGTGAGAGATTAAAAAGCTATGAGGTAAATAATGGTGTATTGACCACAGAGCTGTGGGCTTAGTGCTGGATGCTCTTACACATGCTTAATTATGAGAATGGAACTGTGATGCTGTGATGGAAAAACTAGACTTCCATTGGATAAATAAACTGTGAATCAGGCAAAATTTCCCATGTTGACCTGGCTGTCTCTTTTAAATTTTTTCACTTTTAAAAATTTCATATTAATCTTGGAAACTCACTGGAAGGTACTCAGTGATTAGTATGAAAAGGCATCCTGTTTTGACATGCTGATGAAAGAAAACATATGCATTACTTTTAAGGTAGATTTTTCTATTAGATGATGTGTGTGATTGGTTCTTGGAGAAGGGCATGGCAAGCCATTCCAGTACTCTTGCCTGGAGAATCCCTTGGACAGAGAAGCCTGGCCAGCTACAGTCCATAGCATCACACAGAGTCAGACATACTTGAAACAGCTTAACACACAGGCATGTACTCACATGATTGGTTCTAAAGATGTGACTCTTTGAGTTACCGTGCCCAAGAGCGTGTTACTGCCCATGTTGATTGATCGGGAAATTACAGTAAAGCCTTTTAAAGTCTCTGGCAGATAATTTGCTGCTGTACCGCTGTTTACAACAGGTTGATATAGAGAGAAATAAATCAGTTTAAAAAGATTAAGAAAGTGGATAATGCAAGCTGCCTGTTGAAAGTCCTCCACAATAACTGAATGTTTTGTTATAAGTTGAGGAGGGCAAGTCAGCTTTTATCGGGAAGCAAAGACATATTTCAGTGTGATGAGAAAAAGATAAAGATTTTTTTTCTTAGCTTCATTCAGCTGGTGTAATGAACATTATTGATTAAAATGTTAGGATCAATAAGGACTTAAAATTGGAGTACAGGAAACCTTAAGAAGGAGAAAAAGGTTATGTTGTATGTTGAGTAAGCTGACAATTAAATGCTTTGTAAAAATTGATTCTTTTTTAAACATGAACTCTCAATTATAGCTCTTGGCTTTCATTGGCATGTGCATGGAGGTACATGTAAAAGGGCAATTATATATTATTATCAAACTTGTACACTGAATATTTATAAACATCATATACTGGACTGTGTATCCAATCCCTTCTCCCGTTCTCCAGGGCATCTTCCTGATCCAAGGATTGAACATGTGTCTCCTACATTGCAGGCAGATTCTTTACTATCTGTGCCATCAAGGAAGCTCACATATAATATAGAGGCTAATTATAAAACTTTAGCCCATCTGAATACGTGTTCTTAATGCTAAAGAGTTCTCTGTAATGTTAATAAGAAAACTGCTTTTCACGTCATTTAACAGCCAATGGAACTGATCATATTTCTCCCTAGAGTACAATTACGTCTAATAATATGGCTGTGTTTTGTCAGATTCTTTCTAAAATTGCAGCAGTAATGTTTCAAGTCCCTTTCTCCTTTTTCATAATTCATCAATATCTGAACCTACCAGGTGTATTGGCTACTGTGGTATAGCCTCACAAACATGGATAAATGACCTAGATATTTGTCACATACAAGCAATTGCACTGTAGAACTTTAATTTGTGGGAAATTCTAAACAGATCTAGAAAAATGCATGTGTAAAGTACCAAACCACAGGGAGGTAAATGTGAAAGTGTACAGAAAAACAATAAATATCAGTCAATGTAAAAATGAAACAAAAGCCACTAATATAGATGTTAGGACAAACATCTAAAAGTAGCATTTTTATGAAATATGTGTAGAAGGTACCCCTATAAAACAATTCAGAGACTTGAAAATATGAACAAGCAAAAAGGGTTCATAGCTCCCTAAGAGTTGCTGTAGAGAAAAATGTGGAAGAAGTGAAACAAAGGCTTTAAAGGAAAGGAAGAGGACCAGGGTTCGCCAAACACTGAATTCAGGACTAAATTGTGAATTTTCTCAGTCTGTTCTGCGCACCACATTGCTAAATAACTCATTAAGAGTTCCTTTCAAAAGTTTACAGTCTTGTTAGGTTGTGTTCAAGAAACACACCTTTAAAAAAAAATTCTGACCTCAGTGAATATTAATTTCAGTTTTTTCTAAAATATCATATATAAATCAGCATAAGTCTATTAACCATGAAAATGTGGACATGAATGAAGAGTACTAGCGAGTTGTTTCCTTTAAAGTACATGAAACATCAGTAAAGATTAATATCTGATAAGAAAGCTTGTTAAATTACTTAAATTTACTTAAATTTTCTATGTATAAGCTCCCTCCTAAAAAGAATTCATTATGGGTTTGTTGGAGAAGACTCTTGAGAGTCCCTTGGACTGCAAGGAGATCCAACCAGTCCATTCTAAAGGAGANGATATAGGATATCAATTTTTACCACACTTTAATTTCTGTTTAATATCCCCCTTCATAATCCATTATATTTTAAAATTCTTAGATGTGAATAAGGATTTTTTCCTCCTATATTTCAATAGTTTTTACAGACACATTTAAGCCTAGATTATCTTCATTGTATAGGTGAAAAATAAGAGAAACAGAAGGAAACAATAGAAAATCAATATTACATTAGTGAATTGTAGTCAGATAAAGGAACTAGGTTGAGCAAAGAAATGATTATAAAATCAGATTTTAAGCATATGAATTTGAAGACAATTGCTTCTTTTATAAGCTTGCCTCTGTATACCTGCAATAGCTTATCAACTGATTATCATCTCAGAAGTATAACACTCCTCTACCTACAAACTGTGATTGGCCAGATAAATGGAGATATGACTTAAACATATAAATTCTAAACACTGCAGATTATAGGGCTTCCCAGATGCTGCTGGTGGTAAAGAACCCACCAGCCAACGCAGGAGATGTGAGGGTTCAGTCCGTGGGTCAGAGAGATCCCCTGGAGGATGGCATGGCATCCAGTATTCTTGCCTGGAGAATCCCATGGACAGAGGAGCCTGGTAGGCTCCAGTCCATAGGGTCACAAAGAGTCAGAGCTGGAAACAACTGAAGCAACTTAGCATGCACACACTCCTGCTGCTAAGTCGCTTCAGTTGTGTCCGACTCTGTGCGACCCCATAGATGGCAGCCCACTAGGCTGCCCTGTCCCTGGGATTCTCCAGGCAAGAACACTGGAGTGGGTTGCCATTTCCNGAGTAAGCTCCAGGAGTTGGTGATGGACAGGGAGGCCTGGTGTGCTGCAGTCCATGGGGTCATAAAGAGTTGGACATGACTGAGGAACTGAACTGAACTGATCAATGTGGTCGCATCCAGCAAACAAGGCTCCCTTTGGATGTCCTGTAACATCTGTATTCATTGCCAAATCATAGATGCTGTCTCCTCATGTGCTTTATGTGTTGAAGTCCTATCACATGAGATGACAACTCACATATAGATACACAGTTATTCATATAGAATGCTGAAGAACATACTGCTAAAATATTGATCATTACTAAAACTGATCGTCTTATGTGAAAAGTATTAACAACATTCAAGTTTAAAGAAGTCAAGTGACATATAATCTGTATGCATATTAAGGGGTTTCCTTGGTGGCTCAGTGGTAAAGAATCTGCCTGGCAATGCAGGAGATGCAGGAGATATGTGTTCGATCCCTGGAGTGGGAAGATCCCCTGGAGGAGGAAATAGCAACTCAGTTCAGTATTCTTCCCCAGATTATTCCATCGACAGCAGAGCCTGGCAGGTTACAGTCCATGGGGTTGCAAAGAGTTGGACACAACTGAGCAGCTGAGCATGCACACACACACACACACACACACACACACACACATATGTTAAGATATATTGTATTAGCCAGACAACTTAAAAGTTATATATGAGCCCATGTATGTGCATGCTAAGTTGCTCCTGTGATGTCCAACTCTTTGTGATGCAATAGACTATAGCCCAGCAGGCTCCTCTGTCCATGGGATTCTCCAGGCAGGAATACTGGAGTGGGTTGCCATGCCATACTCCAGGGGATCTTCCTGACACAGATATTGAACCCAAATCTCTCAGGTCTCCTTCATTGGCAGGTAGGTTCTTAACCACTAATGCCGCCTGGGAAGCCCTTATGAGCTGATACATGGTGACTAAAAATTCAAAGAATACCAACCTAAAGAACCATATAGATGATAGTGAATCTATAATATATGACTGGCATGTAGTATGCACTCTGTAAGTATTCATGAAACAAAAACAAAGTAAGGTGGCTGCATGCGCCACATTCTTTCTGCTGCTGCTAAGTCGCTTCAGTCGTGTCTGACTCTATGCGACCCCATAGACGACAGCCCATCAGGCTCCCCCGTCCCTGGGATTCTCCAGGCAAGAACACTGGAGTCGGTTGCCATTTCTTTCTCCAATGCATCAAAGTGAAAAGTGAAAGTGAAGTCACTCAGTCATGTCTGACTCTTAATGACCCCATGGACTGCAGCCCACCAGGCTCCTCCGTCCATGGAATTTTTGGCACACTCTTAGTCTCAAAGAAAATGCTTTTTAAGAGCTAGCCATTAATCTGACAAGTGTCTGTCAGCAGCTGCAGTGTGCTGCAGTTAAGGCTCTTTCTTAGATCCCTGTGACACGCCCGTGAACATAACAGGGGCTGCCCTCCCAGGGAGGGCCAGACCCAGAATAACACAGTCCCAGTGAGTAAACTGTACGACTCCAGGTGTTAGAAATGTTCGGTGCTGCTACTTTTAAACTTCATCACTTATTTAAATAAGTCATCTTTATTAAAATTGAATTAGACATAATACAACTTTCAAGAAATAATTTCTCTGAGAGTCCTTTGTATCTTGTAAGAATGAATCAGAAGTTGAAGAGAATCCTGCCATGTCAGCATTTCACAGTAGGGGACACCCCACATCATTACCCCTGATATCGGTGACAAGTCATCTTTGAGTCAGACTTAATAAAACCATGAAGCATTACACACAGAGAGGATATGTGTTAGAAAAATGGCAGTCCTTAAAAAATTATCCAGCATGTCCGCCACTCACTGACAGCACACCCTACTGGTTTCCACAAATGTGAAACATGAAATTCAGAAGCTCTCGGGTGGCTCAGGGTGCTGGAAAGTGTTGCTTCTGCACTGATTGTGCAGTTCAAACCTACTCTGGGTGCCAGAGGTTCACACCCTGGTGGCCAAGCTTTTCCCTGCTCTCTTGGCCAGACATCCACGACCCCCTCCCCCACCGCCCCATCCCTGTTTCCCGGAAGATGCTTATTAACCCGCAGCCCTTCTTCACAATATATATCAGAGCTTAGGAGCTTCCTGGGTTGTCTTCTGTCTAAGTATTAAGGAGGCGGAAAACAAACGTCTGTGTGTGGTTTTTCTGTCTCATAGAACAGCCCACATGCTCAGGGGCGAGACAGGACAAGCCGTGCTCTGAGCTCATTTGTGGAAGGACATAAAAATGGAGCAGCCCCTTCAGGAGTTTCACCCCAAGCTATAAAACCTAGCAGCCTAACCTGCAGCTGGCTGGAGGTGAACGTGCCTGTAACTGAGCCACCACACAGCTGCTCAGAGCCCGCCCTCTGGACCACCAGCACGTGAGCCCCCTGAGGAAGCACATATTCAGGCTAAAGGAGCATCACTAGCTCTGAAAGAGGCAGCTCCTGAAGATCTCACACCATCGCCAGCTCCCACTCAGCTCCTCTGTACATGACTGAGGTATCCAGCGAAAGGGAACGTGTTCCTAACAACACTAAGAGACGGTGAAGGAGAGCGAAGATGCTTCCCTGGGAGCAGTGTTTATTGACTCTCTTCATTTAAATTAGAAGTCATATAAGGAATCACATTTTCTAAGGAAGCTGCATTGTGTGATGGGAGATCAATATTATAAGGCCTTTTCTAAGAAAAAATACATATGATATAAAATACTTATTTGTGAAATAAAAAAATTAATCCTAAATCTGTTAAATAGTATATCAAATCATATGAAACTGAAAGTTGCTCAGTCATGTCCAGCTCTTTGCGACCCTATGGACTATCCAGTCCATGGAATTCTCCAGAATACTGGAGTGGGTAGCCTTTCCTGTCTCCAGGGGATCTTCCCGACTCAGGGATTGAACCAGGGCTCCGCATTGCAGGTGGATTCTTCACCCGCTGAGCCATAAGGGAAACCCATCCGATCATGTACTTTCTCATTATAGGTCAATATGAAATCACGTTTTGCACGCATGTGTGCTTAGTCGTTTCGTTGTGTCCGACTCTTTGCAACCACATGAACTGTAGCCCACCAGGCTCCTCTGTTCATGTGATTTTCCAGGCAAAAACGTGGAGTGGGTTGCCATTTCTTCCTCCAGGGCATCTTCTCAACTGAGGGATGGAACACGAGCCTCCTCTGTCGCTAGCATTGGCAGACAGATTCTTTACCACTTTGCCACCTGGGAAGCCCCCAAATCATGTTTGTTGCTGCTGCTGCTCCTGCTAAGTCGCTCAGTTGTGTCCAACTCTGTGCAACCCCAGAGATAGCAGCCCACCAGGCTCCTCCATCCCTGGGATTCTCCAGGTAAGAATACTGGAGTGGGTTGCCATTTCCTTCTCCAAATCATGTTTAGGTTAACTTTAATTACTTACAACTAGCAAAGATGAAATAAATCTCTTTGCTTCTGTGATCTGTATATAGCCAAACTTCAGCAAGGAAAATATTTTTAATATGAATATTTTTGTCCAAATCATTTTTTAATGAATGGGCAAAACTGATGCCTGCAAAAAAAATTTCTAAATACATATGTGCATATATATATATCCATTGCATCAGTGATGCCACCCTGCCATCTCATCCTCTGATGCCCTCTTCTTCTGGAGATGCATCCTTGCATAGGAGCTTCAATACACATGAACCTGGGCAAATTTAGAGAGATGGTAGATGGTGATGCCTGGTGTGCTTATATATATATATATAAGCAATATATATAACAAGCTCTTATGCCACCTTCATTCCAGTAGACAAAATTACAGGCCTTCTTGGAACTGGCTCTTCCTTTACCCCAGATTTGGGGTCTGTATGTGAATTCCCCTGAAGCTGATAATCCCACTGTGAGTGGGACTACATTCTTTTCCCCTGTTTCTGGTTTCCATACTTACGGCATTGCACTCACATCCTTTTGCTTACATGTGTGCATGCTAAGTCACTTCAGTCACGTCTGACTCTGTGCGACCCCATGCACTGCAAATTGCCAGGCCCCTCTGTCCATGGGGTTCTCCAGGCAAGAAAACTGGAGTGGGTTGTCATGCTCTCCTCCAGGGGATCTTCCTGATGCAGGAATCGAACCTGTGTCTCTTACATATACCTGCACTGGCAGGAAGGTTCTTTACCACTAGTACCACCTGGGGAGCCCCATCCTTTTGCTTAGTTTGCATCAAATCCACATATGTGGTTCAGTTAAAAAAATTCTGACATGATTATTAAAATATACTAGAAAAATGATAAAGATTGTAATGCAGTTATGAATTAAAAATACTCGCTGCCATGTTCATAGACAAAGGATGCTGCAGCCATCAGTAACTACAGCGGGCCTGATAGTGCACACGAGGAGACTCAGAACAGAACCAGAACTCCCTCATCACCATCAGATGCTGCAACCACCCACCCACGGTGCACCCTGAGAAGGCTCAGGATGAGAAAGCACAGGACGCTAGTCCCAGAGCGCTGAGATGTGCATCAGAGGAGTGTTTTAGTGAGCCCAGACTCCTGCATCTTCCCCAGCATGAGAAAGTGCTACATTCCTTGCAATCTCTGGTTTTCTTTAATTAGCAGTCATCTTTTGATCTGAATATCTGATTCATTGGGAAAAGATGCTAATGTTGGGAAAGACTGAGGGCAGGAGGAGAAGGGGGTGACTGAGGATGAGATGGTTGGATGGCATCACCGACTCAAGGGACATAAGTATGACCAAACTCCAGGAGACAGTGAAGGACAGGGAAGTCTGGCATGCTGCAGCTCATGCGCTTGCAGAGTTGGACATGACTTAGTGACACAACAATAACAATCTTCTGATTTTCTGTCTACCTGCCCTTTGTTGCAAAATCTCCTATATATCCTGACNTTCTTTCAAGGAGTAAGCTTCTTTTAATATCATGGCTGCAGTCACCATCTGCAGTGTTTCTGGAGTCCAAAAAAAAATAAAATGTGACACTGTTTCCATTGTTTCCCATCTATTTCGCATGAAGTGATGTGACCGGATGCCATGGTCTTTGTTTTCTGAATGTTGAGCTTTAAGCCAAATTTTTCACTCTCCTCTTTCACTTTCATCAAGAGGCTTTTTAGCTCCTCTTCACTTTCTGCCATAANTGTCGGCAAAGTAATGTCTCTGGCTTTTGAATATACTATCTAGGTTGGTCATAACTTTTCTTCCAAGGATTAAGCGTCTTCTAATTTCATGGCTGCAGTCACCATCTACAGTGATTTTGGAGCCCCAAAAAATAAAGTCTGACACAGTTTCCACTGTTTCCCCATCTATTTCCCATGAAGTGATGGGACCAGATGCCATGATCTTTGTTTTCTGAATGTTGAGCTTTAAGCCAAATTTTTCACTCTCCTCTTTCACTTTCATCAAGAGGCTTTTTAGCTCCTCTTCACTTTCTGCCATAAAGGTGGTGTCATCTGCATATCTGAGGTTATTGATATTTCTCCCGGCAATCTTGATTCCAGCTTGTGTTTCTTCCAGTCCAGTGTTTCTCATGATGTACTCACTATTGCTTAAATATTGAATAATGACATAGATAAGATAGTGAACAGGGAGCTGTCATTCAACCTTATTTTGAAATGATTTATATGGCTCTTGAAATAAATATCAATCTTTTTAAACAGTGTATCAGTGTTATTTTTACTCTTTTTAAAAATTTTATGTATTTATTTATTTTTGGCTGTACTGGGTCTTTGTTGTTGCACAGGCTTTTCCCAAGTTTTTGCAGCAGGAGCTGATCTCTAGTTGTAGTGTGCAGGCTTCTCATTGCAGTGGCTTCTCTTGTTGCAGAACATGGGCTCTAGGGTGCTGGGGTTTCAGTAGTTGTGGCCTGTGGGCCCAGTGGTTGTGGCTCCTGGGCTCTAGAGCACAAGCTCAATAGTTGTGATGCACGAGCTTAGTTGCTCCACTGCATGTGGGATCTTCCCAGATTGGGGATCGAACCCTTGTCTCCTACTCTGGCAGGCAGATTCTTTATCACTGAGCCACCAGGGAAGCCCTGTTTTGATTCTTAAAAGCATTAATTTTGAAAATACTCAGACAATGATGTCTTTCTCCTTCTTGAGTATCTCTTGATGTTAAATATATCATTGCAATGACACTCTCCACTCAAATGTTAAGGGTATGTTGAAAGTGAAGTGAAAGTGATAGTCGCTCAATCATATCCGACTCTTTGCAACCCCATGGGCTATACAGTCCATGGAATTCTCCAGGCCAGAATACTGGAGTGGGTAGCCATTGCCTTCTCCAGGGAATCTTCCCAACCCAGGGATGGAATACAGGTCTCCCACATTGCAGGTGGATTCTTTACCAGCGGAACCACCGGGGAAGCCCATGGTATGTTAAATAATTACTAATATGATGCAGAATTAAAAGTGATTGTCCTTATTTCTTTCAGGGAGCAAGAGTTCAGAACACAGCAAAGAATTTGGGAGTCAGAGACCGGACTCCGCAGTCTGCTCCCAGGTGAGTGATTCCCCAGGTCTGTTCTTCCCCAGAGGTCTTGCTACCACGTCCCAGACAGTGTCTCTCACAGCTTGTGCAGCCACCACAGGATACACCCAGTCTACCACTGAATATACTCATGGAAATCAGCCTTGTAAGCATTCTGTGGCTCAGTGTGATTAGGTGTAAATGTTCTCTGATTAAATGAAATTTTAGGTGAAGCAAACTTAAGAGGTAGCATTACCAACATTATTCTGTTTTGTAAGTTCCATCTTGAATTCAAAAACAAAAGTCCACCCAGGTACTACTAAAATAGATGTTCCAACTGTGCCAAGCCACCAAAATGCCATTTCCACTTACACTTCTACAATTACACGTGCTTTCTCTCTGGTGTGATGGGTTTTTCCATATGTATCTTATGAAAAACTGCTCCATAACCACAAAACTCATGTTAGGTATCATTTTCTCCTTGAAGTTGTGGTTTTCTTTCTCCCTGTGTTCCCATAGCATCTTGGTATTAATCTGTTATAACCCTGATTTTGCTGCAGTGTATTGTTACCTGTCTTTCTACCCAAGTTGGATATGAATTCTTCAGAGGCAGGGAAGATTCTTTTTGGATTTTATTCATTGCTCATCATAGTGCCTACATAGAATATGTGAACAGACTTTGAGAATGTGTGAATGGATGAATCAGTTAATGAGCTTCTTGTTCGTTATCCTACCAAATGTTCACAGCATACGTATCATCATGAGAAAGGACTCATGGACAAAGGACTAATCCACCTTTGAATGAAACATGGAAACAACCATCAGAGAAATGTTCCTTTGATTTTCCTGGTGACATTAGGGTAGACAGCCATCTACCTTGAAGTAGGGCAGAGTTAAATAATTTCTTTTACATTTGATTGTATATATTTGCATTTTAACAAAATGCAAGCACTTCAAGCACTGTCACGAAGCAGTTACTAGACGCGAATGATGACTGCAGCATTTGTGAAGTTATATTTCATTCTGAAAAACTGTGTGGGCAGTGAAAGTATTTTCAAAAGGGAAAATATTTCCCCCTGAAAGTGAATGTAGTCCTCAAGTTCTAATTGCATTTATTTTCAGTGCTGACTCCTAACTCTATTTAATCCTCAAGTCTTGTTTATGTTATTGTTCATAGTTGATTAAATGAGAGTCTAAGTCTTTCTCTTGCTGAATAATCACTTTACATAGGCATTCTCTCTCCAGGACCTTAGCAGACATAGTATATTTAGATAATAAACCCAGTGAAGCTTTAAAATTCCAAGAAGAAAACAAGATAATGGCTCAGCAAGGTCTTCTTAGCTGGGGCTTATAAACGCTAATGAACAGAGGGGATGAGACTTAAGCATCCTGATCAATAAACCAGTGTGCAACCTCAATATGAGAAAAGAAACCGATGAGCTTAGTGTTTTGTTTATTGGGTTACATTTAAAACACTTGAAGCAAAAAAAAAAAAAAATGCTAGCTCTAAAGTGGACATGTTTTACAAGGGGTTAATTGCTCTGAGAGAGAAATCTAGAGTAATTTTTCAATTTTAGTTATGCTTTCATTCATTCTACAAATATTTATTGAGGATTTTATTCATTCTACAAATACTGATTGAGGACTTAAGAAATGGAAAGCACTCTGCTACGCCCAGTGGAGAATGTAAGCATGAGATGAAAATAGTTCTGGCCCTCGAAGAGCTTTCAGTTAAAGAGGCCAGGCTCCTCCATCCATGGAATTTCCCAGGCAAGAATACTGGAGTGCATTGCCATGCCACGCATGCCTGATCTCCTGCTTTGCAGGTGAATTCTTTACTGCTAGAGCCACCAGGGAAGCCAGAGCAAAACACCACAAGGCTAGGGGGAAAGTGAGAAGTGCTCTGTGAGGGCACAGGGAAGGCGCCAAGGACCACGGAGCACCTGGGATCCCTCCCATCTTGGAACGAGGATTTCTGCCCCAAAGACAGTGCTTTGAAAAACACGTTTGTCTCTCAAGACTTGGCCCTCCATAGGCAAGGGTAACATTTCTAGAAACATCTTCAGGGAGATATTTTGCTGTTTCTGACTGACATAGTATTTGATTCAAATCCCCAGCCAATCTCTATTACAGCTTTCCTTTCTCCATCCACTGCCTTTCATTTTTTAAAATTCACTCAGCAAACATATATTGAATTTCTGCTGTGCGACTGTAGATGTCAGGCACTTTGATAAAAGCTAGGGATAAAGACATAATCCCCGCTACCAGTCAGCAAGGTGTCAGAGGGCAACAGCTGAATAAAATGAAAATAGTATACAGTGTGTGTGTGATAGCAACCCTGACAGTGCAGCCACTCTGAAGAGCAGTATGGAGGTTCCTTAAATAACTAAGAATGGAGCTGCTGTATGATCCAGCAATGTCACCCCAGGCGTGTGTCTGGAAAAAAGGAAAAAACTAATTCAAAAAGAGGCATGTACCCCCAATGTTCATACTAGCTCTGTTTATAGTAGTAAGACATGGAATCAACTAACTGAATTCAGAAGATGTGTTACATATATTATATATGTAAATGAATGTGTAAATATATGTATACACACACAGAATGAAATACTAATTAACCTAAAAAAGAATGGGCTTTCCAGGTGGTGCTCGTGGTAAGGAATCTGCCTGGCAGTGCAGGAGACCCAGGAGATGTGGGTTCGATGCCTGGATAGAAAATGTCAACCCACTCTAGTATTCTTGCCTGGAGAATCCCATGAACAGAAGAGTCTGGTGGGCTACAGTCCATAGTGTCACAAAGAACCGGACATGACTGAAGCAATTTAGCGCATGAAAAAGAATAAAATTCTGCCATTTATAGCCATGTGAATGGACCTAGAGAATATTATGCAGAGTGAAATAAATCAAATACTATGTGATATCACTTAATATGTGGAATCTAAAAAATGACAAAAATGAAACTGCATGTAACACAGAAACAGACTCACAGACATAGAAAACAAACCTGTGGCTACCAAAGTGTAGAGGGAAGCGGAAGGGGCACATTAAAGGTGTGAGATAATAGATACAAAGACTATATATCAGATAAGCAACAAGACTTTATTATATAGCAAGGAATTTATTTATATCCTTTATACTGTAATAACCTATAATAGAATAAATCTACAAATATACTAAGTCATGGTGCCGTGCCCCTGAAATCACACAGTGTTATAAAGCATATATATTTCAATTTTTAAGTAAAGAACCATGATAGGAATAGCACAGATTGCCATGGGAACATAGAAGAGGCACATAACTGAGCCTAAGGATGGAGGGGAGAGGTCACAGAGAATTCCTGACCCCATCAGCATGGTAATTAATAGATGTCTTCCTGAGCTGATGCAGTGACCCCAGTGCTGAGAGAACACATTGCATCTGACAGCTACACCTAGACTTCTATGACTGATGATTCAATGTGATTTAAGAATGATACAGAGCGAGGCTGGAGACATAGGCAGGGGCTGGATCAGAAAAAGACCTGTACCAGATACTGAAGAATTTACAAGGTAACACGAAGCCAACAAAGAGCCATGAATAAACCATCTTTCTTTCTGGAAGATTTGGATGTTAGACTTTATGTCTGGCAACGTAAGGAGGAGTCATATGAGGACAAATGAGACTGAAAGCAGCAGATGCTTTGGACACTACTAATCATTGTAGGAGGGTAGTGAAGAGGAAGATTCTAGGATGACCACCAGATAGATCTCTGGTTTGGATGGCAGTGGTGAAAGGTTCTAGTCACTGAGATAGTAGATACAGGAAGAAAAGCATGTGTAGGAAAAGATGATGAGCCTTACTTGGTGATATTACACTGAGGCCCAGTGGGACATGCAGATGCTGTGGTGGGCGGTGCAAACAAGCACACATTGACTGGTCAGAGCAATAAATATATCTTCACTAAGAACCAGACATTACATTCCAGATAATGGCACACTGCTCTTATTTTCTATTACATTACACACTTTGGCAAGTATTGTGTAACGAAAATTTGATTTTCTTCCTTTGCATGATTGTAATTTGTGTGTATTTGTATCATATTTGTAGACACAAAATGATTTTGGGTCCAAGCTGCTAACATGTGACCTTACTTAGGTTATTTACCTTTCTTAGACAGTTTTTCCGTCTATAAAATAGAGACAGTTGCCTTAGGACCGAGTGCCCAGGTAGTGCTCATGCGTACTCAGTCATGTTCGACTCTTTGCCCGCCAGGCTCTTGTATCCATGGGATTCTTCAGGCAAGAACACTGGAGTGGGTTGCCGTTTCCTTCTCTAGGGGATCTTCCTGACCCAGCGATCGAACCCCTGTCTCTTGCATCTCCTGATTGGCAGGCGGGTTCTTTGGGGCAGAGTAGTGTTGATAATTTCATCTGTTTTGTGATCTCCTAATTTAGCACAGCTCTTCTTTGTGCCTTGTTGAAAAATGAAGGCTGTGATCTGTGTAGACTGAAGTTTGAGAATCCTACTCTCTGCAGCCTTGGATCTGAGCTGGAAATACCAGCTCCAGGATGGCTCCTGAGCCCAACAAGAAAGAAGAAAATAGAGCCAGAAACCAATCTTTATCTTGTAGGGCCCGTGGTGTGCACGAGTGGCATGAGGATGTGGCAAAGGCCCCGAATGTCAGGCAAACAAAAGCCTCCATTCCCTCACTGTTTAGATGCCAAAAAGCAAACGGGTCAGCACAGAGTGAAAGTCCAGCTCTTACCTATTACATTTTACTACCAAGCTTGATCTGCCTGTTCGCAATTCCCAAAGCCTGCAAGTTCCATTACAAATGTGTCTGGACTCAGATAACCCTGAGTCCCTTCCAAAAAGCCTCCGCCAAGTGGAAAGTACCCAGCTCTGCTGCAGTACCCAGAGCTATTACTTCATTAGGTGAATGCAGGGAGTAGCCTTTTCTCCAAATTGCGAGGCAGTCTTTTCAAAGACTGCTCTACCCAGTGGCATTAGCCGCATTATGTGGAAACGTGCAGTGCGAGGTAATGGCAGGTGGCTTCTCAGCCCAGACCTCACAGGTAAGGACGTTTGCCACCCAGCAGACTGTTCCTGTTCTACATGAGGCCTTTTCACTCATTAGGCTGCGCTGTCAGGAAATAAAATGAAATTAAAGAGAAGAATGCTCCCTTCATTCGATTATTCCAGCTCTGAGAATGCAGTCTGAAGCAACATCACATCCTTCAGCTGCACAAGCAGCTTTGAAGTCTATCAGCTCAATTTAACGTATGCTTTTCTCCGGGAAGGATGAAATAAGCTTTTCTGGTGTGAGATGTCCTTATTTCAGCATTCATTTTTTTCCATGGAGATGACACGTACAGTATTAAACACCTTGCAGACTCCAAAGGCAATTACTTCTTGTCTGGGTTTCCAGAATGGGAAAGTTATTTTGTTTAATTAGATTTCTAACTTGATGTTAAATATTTTTCATTCTCCCCTACCCTTTGATTTTGAATGACCGTGGGATTAAATGTTGAAGGGAGAGGAAGTTTATAATTTGCTGAATTTGTCAGCAGCACATTTAAACTGTGTTCAATTTCATCTGTAAGAGAGAGTGACTTAGCACAGAGACCCCTGGGTTTGGAGTGCTTTTAGCACAGAGCAAAGTTGGACTTCTCTGGCAGTTCAATGGTTAAGACTCCATGCCTCTAATAGGGGGTGTTGGTTTGAGCCCTGGCCATGAAGGCAATGGCACCCCACTCCAGTACTCTTGCCTGGAAAATCCCATGGGTGAAGGAGCCTGGTAGGCTACGATCTATGGGGTTGCGAAGAGTTGGACATGACTGAGCGACTTCACTTTCACTTTTCACTTTCATGAATTGGAGAAGGAAATGGCAACCCACTCCAGTGTTCTTGCCTGGAGAATCCCAGGGACGAGGGAGCCTGGTGGGCTGCCGTCTATGGGGTCACACAGAATCGGACATGACTGAAGTGACTTAGCAGCAGCAGCAAGGAACTGGGATCTCACGTGCTGTATGATGTAGCTGAAAAAAGAAGAAAAAAAAAGAACGTAAATTGGAGCAAAGTTGAAATCTGCACCTTATATTTCTAGAGCATCAGACTAAGCTCTGAAGTAGGACCAGCATGGCCACATTCTTATCGAGGACTCCAGGCTCACAACCAGCTTCATTACATCCGCTGGTGTTCACTCAGAGTTTAAAGGTTAGTCACTCAGTCATGTCCAACTCTTTGGGACCCCATGGACTGTAGCCCACCAGGCTCCTCTGTCCAAGGGAACTATTCCTGGCAAGAATACTGAAGTGGCTTGCCATTTCCTTCTCCAGGGGATCTTCCTGACCCAGGGATCGAACCCGGGTCTCCATTGCAGGCAGATTCTTTACTGTTTGAGCCACGAGGGAAGCCTACCTGTTCTCTCAGCTTTGGCCCTAATAATGGATGTACTTTATGCATCACTACTGAAGCAGTTATATCCACCTTCATTTGGTTCTGGAGTTAGGAGTCAACCATTCAGAAGAACGTGAAGCAGTAGAGCTTGTATCATCTTCCAGGTTCCGTGCCCTGAGCTTTGCCCGCATGCTGTCTGGTTTCAGCAGAGGCAAAGAGAGCATCTTGGGGCATCTCCACCAGTTCAAACGGATCCCTTGGCCCACTTGAATCTCCACCTGATTCTATTGACAAGGGAGTGACAGTGTGGACCAGCTCCTTGTGCCTTGAGATTCAGGCCTCAGGACTGTGTCTCATCAGCCTGGCCTTGACCAACTGCCAGCACCACCAGGATGGTACAAGTGAGGCACAGTTCTAGAACTTGGAAAGTCAGGAATGACTTAAGAGAGAGATGCTATGTTGCTGCAAGATAATCATAATAGATATGATGCGAAGTACCTCCTAGATTTCAGAGCATCANTCTTGCCTGGAGAATCCCAGGGACGAGGGAGCCTGGTGGGCTGCCGTCTATGGGGTCACACAGAATCGGACATGACTGAAGTGACTTAGCAGCAGCAGCAAGGAACTGGGATCTCACGTGCTGTATGATGTAGCTGAAAAAAGAAGAAAAAAAAAGAACGTAAATTGGAGCAAAGTTGAAATCTGCACCTTATATTTCTAGAGCATCAGACTAAGCTCTGAAGTAGGACCAGCATGGCCACATTCTTATCGAGGACTCCAGGCTCACAACCAGCTTCATTACATCCGCTGGTGTTCACTCAGAGTTTAAAGGTTAGTCACTCAGTCATGTCCAACTCTTTGGGACCCCATGGACTGTAGCCCACCAGGCTCCTCTGTCCAAGGGAACTATTCCTGGCAAGAATACTGAAGTGGCTTGCCATTTCCTTCTCCAGGGGATCTTCCTGACCCAGGGATCGAACCCGGGTCTCCATTGCAGGCAGATTCTTTACTGTTTGAGCCACGAGGGAAGCCTACCTGTTCTCTCAGCTTTGGCCCTAATAATGGATGTACTTTATGCATCACTACTGAAGCAGTTATATCCACCTTCATTTGGTTCTGGAGTTAGGAGTCAACCATTCAGAAGAACGTGAAGCAGTAGAGCTTGTATCATCTTCCAGGTTCCGTGCCCTGAGCTTTGCCCGCATGCTGTCTGGTTTCAGCAGAGGCAAAGAGAGCATCTTGGGGCATCTCCACCAGTTCAAACGGATCCCTTGGCCCACTTGAATCTCCACCTGATTCTATTGACAAGGGAGTGACAGTGTGGACCAGCTCCTTGTGCCTTGAGATTCAGGCCTCAGGACTGTGTCTCATCAGCCTGGCCTTGACCAACTGCCAGCACCACCAGGATGGTACAAGTGAGGCACAGTTCTAGAACTTGGAAAGTCAGGAATGACTTAAGAGAGAGATGCTATGTTGCTGCAAGATAATCATAATAGATATGATGCGAAGTACCTCCTAGATTTCAGAGCATCACTTTTGCTACCAGCAAGGTGAACAGCCCAGATTGACAGCACTGGAGCAGAAGCAGCTGGTGTAAAAACGGCAGCATTGCCTAGTCAGTGGGCATGTAGATGTGCAAAGAGACGTGGGTGTTTTGTAATAACAGAACCAAAATTTTGGAGTTTGCTAACACACATGCAATTTTTAGTGAAATAGGTGATAGGATCTTGACTGACTCCCAAACCAAGAAGTTCTTGTCAATGTATTTGTCATACCAAAAAAAACAGCTCAAGTGATGTAAATGTGCTGGGTCGCTGTGACACCTTCCCATGCCTTTTCTAGGCTGTACAAGCTGTGTGAGCCGCCTCCCCCAGTTGGAGAAGAATGACGAGCATCTTCAAGGAACCAGACAAGCAGAAGCTTCTGAACACTGGATGAGACAAAGGACGTGCTGGCTAAACATCCTCCACTCAACATAAAGAAATGGACTTTTTTCTCTGACTCTTTCATCATGCTGTAAATAACTCATGTTCAGCTTGTACTTAGATGTGTGTGCTGGAAATGGATAGACGTCCATTCAGACAACTCAGCTTCACAAACTGATCTCTCTCTGTGTTAACATGAATTATTCGTCCTGGAGATTATATGAAAAAAGATCCGAGATGAAACATTAACCATTGTGCCTCTTTTCCCATTTGTTGAAAATACCATATTGCGTTCGTTTTTCATCTTCTCCAAATGGAGCATGTAATGATGGATATTTCCACTTGAAGAAGTCTGTCATTGGAGAGCCTCGCCACACTTTCCAGGTGATCACACAGAGATGTGGCAGACGGCAGAGACTGGGCGTCGTAGGTTTTTTGGTCTCCTGCTTGCCTCTGAGAAAGTCATTTGTGGGTGAACGGTGAGGAGCAGCCTTTACTCTTTTTCAGTAAGAGAAAGAGTATTTCTCAGTAGAGGAGAAGAGAGCTGACGGAGGCCTCTAGCAGCATCTTCTTCCAGATGCTTTCAGGGACGCTTTCTGCTTATGGAGAGTTCCAGGGAACCAGTACTGTCCTTGGTCTCTGAAATGAACATGGGTTCCTTGGATAATGAGTCCTGAAGCTGGGACATAGGTGTCCAGGGGTGGGGAGAAACAGGCATTGGGAAGGATTGGGAGGACAACTAGAGTGAAGCAGGGGAAAATAAACCTATTAAAAAACTCAACCTATGAATTTGAAAGATACCTGAAACTCTTATTCAGGCTTTCATATGAGATGTCAGGCTCTTAGAGAATACGCCATACTGAGTGTGTTTCTATCAAGGTAGTTAGTACATGTATAAAATGAGAAAATAAAGCTTTATGTGTTGAACTTTAAAAGGACTATTAGAGACCTTGATAATTTATGAAAGTACAAGGTATATTCTATTTTCATTCTTAAGTTTACATAATGTTTATCTGTCTACATTGATAAAATATTAATAATTTTTCCTTAGCATAGTGAAAATCATAATATTGATTTTAAATCTATAATTTTTCAAAACAGTTAAATGCCCCTGCTGTGATTGTGATACTTATGTGGATCTAGATTAATTTTCTATATGAAAAGCTTTCCATAAGTAAAGTATTTACAAACCATTATTAAACTTTCATCTTTGAAATTTGATAATAGTTTTCAAACTCATTAAAAAGCTTTCATCACTAGCAGTTGTGTATTCAATAACAGAAACACTGTGTTATGTGTACATGAGGTCTTCATGTCCTGGTCAAGGTAATAAATGTTCTTTCACATAGGAGCACTGAAGACTTTCATGATAAGTACATATTTATAATGAAAAATAAACCAACATCAGAGTTTTCAGACAAAAAAGTTGAATACTTTGAATTTAATGAAGATATAACCTTAATATAAATATTTACATTAAATATGTTCTTAACTTTCAGGGCTTTAACATTTTTGATACTATTGCCAGTAATCCTGAAGGTCCATGAAATTAGTAAATTGTGATGTTCCCGTTACTGACGATTTGATTACATTTAACGTGGGAATAATGAGGGAGCGAAACTGATTAACTAGCAAGTATTTTTCATGTTGTCATTACTGTTCTCTGATCATCACCCTGGAAGCCATATTCCTTGTCAAAGGTATGAAGGGGCCTCTTAAACATTTCAGTCATACTTTGTATTTCATGGGAGAAATTATCTGCTATTGTAGTATTTATAAATTAGCATACTTTAAGATTGAATCTCTATATAATAGAATGTACTTAACACTATTTTAAGGGTTAGACATGGTGTAAGTGTACCATCTATCAATGCTTGGCACTTAATAAAAGCTCAAAAGTTAGTGATGACATGGTACCATCAATCACTGTGATTTTTTTTTTATTGTAATGACAACTGTAGGTAAAACCGAAGTAATTTCTATGTGCCAAGCAATACCTCCAGGTGCTTTGCCATAGTTTCTTGTTATTGCTTCATTAATCCTCATAGTGATGCTTTGAGGTGATGTTCTTGGCATCACCCCTGTTTTACAATTAAGAAACTGAAGCAAAGAATGGTTCAATGACTTGCCCAAGATCACATGGCCAATAAGTGGTAGAACCAGGATTTGAGCCTAGGAAGTCTAACTTCTTAATACATTGTATTACTTTTCCTTATTAGTACAGGAAATGTTATAATACTGCCAGTTGTTTCTTAGTAAAGTTGGAGTTCTGTGTAGTGTGGGCCATTACATTATACGTGTTATATTAAGAAAAAATGAATGCAAACATATAAAGTGCCTCTAAATATATGAAAATCACAGGATATGCTGGACATTTTGCCATTCTGGATATACATTATGAAGTGACCTAATGCTATTGCAATCTGAAAAGATGATCTGTTCCTCATAATTGAAGATAACAGTTTTAGATATGTTTTAAAAGTCTTGAATAGTACATTATATAAAATCTCATTCCAAAACAGTGGTGACAGCAAAAAATCATGTGAGTGAATGAACAAGGACAACTCTTCAACACCACGATGTACCTCTGTGTGACAGTGGACATTCAGCTGACCTTGAGCTTTTATACGGGCTCGGGCATGTTCAGGGTGGTATGACCACAGGTTGGCCTTGATATGACCGTAGACTGACCTTGAGTTTTTAGAATGGGTTTACCTAAATGCTCACATACTGTTCTGCAACCAGTGTACCTTTAAACGTTACAAAAGCCTGCTAACAGTTTTTCCAGGTTCTCCCAACTTTCTTGTTACAAGTGTGGACCTCTGCCTCTCTGCCTAAAATGGACGGTCGCGCCTAGGAATGTTGGTTCTTAATATGAGGCTGATTCATAAATACTTGTTAACTAGTAATTTGTGGTCAAGAAATCTGAAACATTCCATTGTACCTTATAAAGTTTTCTTATTAAATATTAAAAATTAATAATAAAGGTATGAGTAATTTGAGGAGACTAGAATTTTATACCTACTTCCATTACGTTTAATGAAAAAGAATGGAAGAAAGAAGGAAGGAAATAAGAGGGGTTGGGGGAAGGGAGGGAGGGAGGAAGGGAGGAAGGAAAGGACTTTTGTACTGGTTTTACTTATACTGGATATGTAATGTTGAATTTAGAATCTAAGCTTTATTTTATGAACCAGTATCCCCATCTTCGGGGTCTCATACTATTTTCTGTCTTTTCAAATCACATTCTTCTAGTGATTTAGATTCCCTGTGCGTTCAACGACCCCTCTTCTAGCAGCAACAATGTTCAATTTAAAGTTAGATTAATTTCTCATGATATTATAACATATACAACATTGTAATGATATTGGTTCTGACTCTATTAATTTAAATTTTGTGATGAATTCAGAATAGCATGATACTGACCTTGGCATTAACTGTGAAAGCCAAGAAAATGAATGGATAAAAAAATCCTGAGTGGCATATCAAGTCATTTAGGAAAACAAACTATTTTATACTCTTTGGACACATTTTACCAGCAAAACTAATTTTACCGACTTGGAAGCATTCCTTTGAGTTACTGTATGTTTTTGAAAATAATAAATGTGTAATTAGAACACTACTCTTTCATTAGTTCATATACTTCATATGTAGCATGGTTTAGTGTAGAATAGAAGGCATATTTTTATTCACCTATATATTCAGTAAAACATAATCTTAATTTAAGTCATTTTCATTTACCTTTTACTTTAAAGGTCATTTTTAGATTTTCTTCACTAGCTGAATTTACAAATATTGAAACTAACCTTTAGCATGTGATTAAATTGCTTCTGAATTTTAAAATTTGTTTAATTTTTTAAGGTCTTTTTAAGTGAATTATCATACAAAATGATAGCTCAGTTATGATCCCAACATTAGTAGTAGTTATTTCATTAACAGGTGTATATATTAATCGATTTGCTGAATGAATTGTCAGTTGCCTGTGTAAGTATGAAGGCAAAAATTTTGGAAATGGTTTAGGATCATCTAAACCTTGGTTAAGAAAAATATTCTGTGTTTTATAAAGTTTTTCACATTTAGAGATGAGCCTCAGAAAATTTCACCCTTTATGAAGCAGACAAGTTGGGATAAGCTTCCAGCAGGTGTCTGGACCAAGAATGGGCTCAGGCTGATTCCTTTTACATACAGCGGCCACAACCTTTGAAGGTGCTGTGATTCCGTAGTAGTTATTATGGTTAGTCTTTTGTTTTCGAAGAATTTTGCTACTTAAAATTTTGCTTTTAACAGTAATCTCAGCGTTCATTTTGCCAAGTTGTGCTTGACCTCCTTCACTCAGGATAGTTCGCTTCTCTCACTGAGAAGACATTTCTGAAGTCTACTAGGTATACTAAGAGATAAATATATATTTTATATACACATATTAATATTTATAATGTTCTGTTTTTATGATAATACATTATAAAAATGACTTAGATGCTTCAGTCTTATTCTGTATGAAGGCATGAAATATGGAGTGGGTCAGTATATTGAATGTGTGTCTAAATATGCCGTAAGTGTCCCTGGTAGACCATCCTTTGATCACTGGCACTAGTCTGCTACTTAGTCTGGAGTCTATCGATCTGGCTTTGCCATCAGAAGTAGTTGATTAAGAACAAAATTATTGAATTCTTAAGTGATAGTTCTAGTAGAAATAGAAAACTTTGAACAGTTCATTTGGGGTCAAATAACAGAATAAATATTATCCACTCATGTGTTCATTCAACAAACGTGCTTGAGAATTCACTTTGTAAAAGGCACAGTTGGTGGGCTGCCTTTATGTGTTGCATGTACTTGGTTCAAAAATCTTCTCAGTGTCTCCTCCGCATTAATCTCCTTTGTGTCTTTTTCCTGTAATGACGTTATTTGTAATGCAAACTTATTCTAATACCATGTAGATATCTATGTTGTGTGATTTCAAGAATACGAAGTTGATCAAATGCTCTAGAAAGCATACATTTAAACTTAAGTATCTAATCCCTCAAGCAAATTTACTAGAGTTTCAGATGAATATATATTTTTGTAACTGCCAAGTAAATGAGTAGAACATAGCTTTTTTGTTTAAAAATATTTTTATAAGTATGCATTTACACAACATTCATTAAAATATCAAGTGGGTTCTATAAATAGTGATTCTTTTGAATATATCCATATTTAACATTGTATAACACCCAAACTATAATGACAAATGTCATACAAATATGTTATTATAGTAGTGTGTTTTTTCCTTTGTAAAATATATGTAACATAGTTTGAATCTCTCAGTATTTTGTGCATGGTTAAAATAATCAAGTGTATTATGTATTTTATATCATTTATTTTTGTCTGCATAAAAGATTAGAATAGTAACATTGTATCATGTGTCAAAAATAATAAAGTGAGATGTTGTATGACCATTTCAGTTTCTATCCATTTAAATTTAACCAATTCCTGTTGTGTTTTCACCTGTCTAAGAGACAAAAATATGCATGAAACAGGTTTTCATCCTTTAAGAATTCACAAGCTCAGTAGAAGAAACTTTGATGAACATGTGAAACAAATCTATGAATATGAACTAAGGTGAGTTTTAGAGACAGTAAACTGCTAGGAAAAGAAGCTAAATAGGGACAGGAAAGCATCACGGAAAGAGACTGTGTTCCTTGAATTAATGAGCCAGTCTATCAAGGTTTATTAAGTACTTGTCATGGATAAGCCCCTATCATGGTTGCTGAGGGTGTTATAAATGCATGTAATTCCCAGACTCTACAGTTAAATAACTTGGTAATGTCAATGATTATCATAGTGCACAAATTAAAATGGTAATTACCAACAAAAGGCAATACGCACTAATACAAAATGAGAGGTAGGACGATGAGAAATACGTGCTATAGAAATACAAGGAATTTAGATTCAACCAACATCTCTTTATTGGGCATCTAGAAATTTCTTAACAGGTTCTAAGCTAAGCTGGATAATTAGTCCTTAGAAACATATATGGCTATTGTTCATGTGGAATTTACAATTCTAGAAAGGGAAGGCTAACCAGAAAACACAGAAACGATGAAAGTTGGCTAGGTCATTGTTCAGAATGTGTAAGATTAAGCAACAAAAGAAGTGGACGCAACCTTGTAAAAAGAACAGCTTGTACTGAGATGCAAATGTGCCAGATATTTTCGTGAGATGGTGAGTAAATTAGTTTGGATAGAGGATCAAGATTTGTGAATATGATAACTAATAATGCTGACCATTTTACCTGAGCTTTTGGCTGTTAATATAATGATTTGGGGGCTTCCCTAGTAGCTCAGATGGTAAAGAATCTGCCTGCAATGTGGGAGACCTGAGTTCGATCCTTGGGTTGGGAAGATCCCCTGGAGAAGGAAAAGGTTACCCACTCCAGTATTTTGGCCTGGAGAATTCTGCGTCACAGTCAGACATGACAGAGCAACTTTCACAAATAATGATTTTTATGAATTGTCTGTTTAGATGCTTGCACATTTTAATTGATCTTGTTGCTTTTTATTATTAAATTATAAATTTATTTATATACCAAAAAAAGATTTATGGATGTGATTAGAGAGAGATATGGATTGAAAAGAAGGTTGAATCTGAATGGTATAGGTGCCTCGGTGCCAGGCTAAGAAGTCTGGACATTTTACAGGGAAGAAAATTGAGACACCTAGTTAATAACAATAATAAAAATTATGAGATTCCAGTAAGGAGTTTGAAAAATTTGTATGCTGTTGACTATATAGACTGCCTCAGAAAAGTGGAAGGAAATAATCATTGGAGGAAACAAAAATCAATAACTACATTTTACCTTTTGGAGATTGCTGTTATATTGAGATTGAAAATTTAATACAGTAATAAGAAAAACTGGAATGAACAAACAGAGGTTATTTGTTTTAGAGCAGCAGTCCAGACACTGGTGTTCCTGAGTCGCTATTAGGTCGCTATTAGACACACATACAAAACGTATTTTGTGGTCAAAATTGATTTTAAGAAACACAGACTCAAACAAATTTTCTTTATCATAGGACTTCTCTGACCTTTTAATATACTTATAAAAAACACAACTTTGGAAGAAAGAGGTGATGTGTTTCACAACTTACTAGAAGAGAGGACATGTTTCATAGAAGATTTGCTAATATTTTCTTGGAATACAAATATTCAGTGGCGCACAAAGTGGGAAAACTGTTCTAAAAACTTTATGATAACATAAAGGGGAAAAAAGGTAAACAAGAGATGGGGCAGCCATTTATTACCTGGTTTGGTGTGGGGCAGGGGTGGGAGGAAAGCTTTAAAGCTTAAAGGAAGAACTACTGACAATTTTTTATATCTATTTTTGTTTTATTTTTTACTGAAATATAGTTAACTTGCAATGTTTTATCAATTTCTGGTGTATAGCAAAGGACATTGACATAAATGAACAATAACAGTGGATTAGAATTAAAATCAGGCTGTGATATTGTCACCATTCATCCATGTTCAGAACGTTAGGGGCTTGGAAGAGCATATTCCATTCAAATGCAGATGTATCCTTTCTGATCATTTCAGCTTATAATGTGATCAGATGTTAGAATAGAGGATATTTTAGTGACTCAAATATTGATGGCATCAATTTGCCGTGTTTTCTGGACTAAATTTGTAATTCTGCATGACCATGTCCAGCGTGCTTAAGTTAGATGACGTAAAGGTTAAAGACTAATTTTCTTTTCACAAAAAGTATTTTAAAATTTAGGTACATGAATCAAGGTAAATTGGAAGTGGTCAAACAGGAGATGGCAAGAGTGAACATCGACATTTTAGGAATCAGTGAACTAAAATGGACTGGAATGGGTGAATTTAACTCAGATGACCATTGTATCTAGTACTGTGGGTAAGAATGCCTTAGAAGAAATAGAGTAGCCCCCCACAGTCAACAAAAGAGTCTGAAATGCAATACTTGGATGCAATCTCAAAAATGACGGAATGATTTTAGTTCAATTCCAAGGCAAACAATTCAATATCAGAGTAATCCAAGTCTATGCCCCTTATATTAATGCTGAAGAAGCTGAAGTTGAATGGTTCTATGAAGACCTACAAGAACTAAACCTTTTAGAACTAAAACCCAAAAAAGATATCCTTTTCATCATAGGGGACTGGAATGCAAAAGTAGGAAGTCAAGAGATACCTGGAGTAACAGGCAAATTTGGCCTTGGAGTAAAAACACAGCAGGTAAAAGGCTAACAGAGAATGCACAGTCATAGCAAACACCCTCTTCCAGCAGCACAAGAGAAGACTTTACACATGGACATCACTAGATGGTCAATACTGAAATCAGATTGATTATATTCTTTGCAGCCAAAGATGGAGAAGCACTATACAGTCAGCAAAAACAAGACCGGGAGCTGACTGTGGCTCTGATCATGAATTCCTTACTGCCAAATTCAGACTTAAATTGAAGAAAGTAGGGAAAACCACTAGACCATTCAGGTATGACCTAAATCAGATCCCTTACAATTATACAGTGGAAGTGACAAACAGATTCAAGGGATTAGATCTGATAGACAGAGTGCCTGAAGAACTGTGGGCGGAGGTTCATGACATTGTACAGGAGGCAGTGATTAAGACCATCCCCAAGGAAAAGAAATGCAAAAAGGCAAAATGGTTGTCTGAGGAGGCCTTACAAATAGCTGAGAAAAGAAGAGAAGGGAGAAAAGAAAAAAAGGAAAGATATACTCATTTGAATGCAGCGTTCCAAAGAATAGCAAGGAGAGATAAGAAAGCCTTCCTCAGTGATCAATGCGAAGAAATAGAAGAAAACAATAGAATGGGAAAGATTAGACATCACTTCAAGAAAATTAGAGACACCAAGGGAACATTTCATGCAAAGATGAGCACAATAAAGGACAGAAATGGTATGGACCTAAAAGAAGCAAAAGATGTTAAGAATACACAGAAGACTATACCAAAAGCAGCTTCATGACCCAGATAACCACGATGGTGTGATCACTCACCTAGAGCCAGACATCCTGAAGTGTGAAGTCAAGGGTGCCTTAGGAAGCATCACTACGAACAAAGCTAATGGAGGTGATAGAATTCCAGTTGAGCTATTTCAAATCCTAAAAGATGATGTTGTGAAAGTGCTACACACAATATGCCAGCAAATTTGGAAAACAGCAGTGGCCACAGGACTGGAAAAGGTCAGTTTTCATTCAATCTTGACTAAGCAACTGAACTGACTGATTTTAAAATGTTAAGTGTGGGGTTTTCTAGACTGACATTGGTCTGCTATTTGAACATGATCTGAAGTGTTGCTGTTGTCATATCTGACTCTTTGTGACCCCATGAACTGCAGCACGCTAGGGTTCCTTGTCCTTCACTACCTCCCAGAGTTTGCTCAAATTCATGCTCACTTGAATTGACGATGCCATCCAGCCATCTCATCCTCTGTTATCCCCTTCTCTCCCTGCCCTTAATCTTTCCCAGCATCAGGGTCTTTTCCAAAGAGTCAGCACTTCAGATCAGATGGCCAAAGTAACAGAGCTTCAGCATCAGTCCTTCCAATGAATATTCAATGTTGATTTCTTTTGCAGTAATACAAATATCTCACAGATTTTCTGAAACCGTGTCTTGAAAATATGACCCCTCAGGTCATCTCCGATATTCCTTGGGATCAGGAATTTTCACGGTTAGTTCAAGTGCACACACAAGAAAAAATTCAGTATAAGACTGTCTAGAAATTCAGCAAGTCACAGAGTTCCTTGACTCTCTGCCCTTGAGTCACTATCTTGCTTTTACGTAGGAGAGACCTGTGAACTCCTTGTCAGAAAAGTGATGAGATATATTATTCCAGGGCTGTGTGTTGAGAGAAAAAGGCAGTGATCACCACATGATATAGTAGAGTGTGCTGTTTAGGGCACGTTAGTGCAGAAGGATGAAGACGAGTGAGGATATAAATGATGGTGCAAGAATGACTAAGGACATTCAGGGACAGATCGCCAGGAAATATTTGGTCTGTTAGAAACCTCTGCCACTCAAACTGCCCTCATGTTGACTCACATTTTAAAATGTTTATCTCAGAGGTTAGAGGTTAGGATGTTACCTAATTTTAGCAATGAGGGATCTGGAAGTTACTGGAGAAAATAGACTCGATGGTATGAAAAGTCTTATTTACAGTCTTAGAAAAACATATTTCAGTTTTCTAAACTATTGGTTGGAAGGATAAGCTTTCTTCCCTACTTTTTTTCTTTTTATAAAAGAGTATTTTATTGAATTTGTTACAATATTACTTCTGTTTTATGCTTTGGTATTTCGGCTGCTAGGCCTGTGGGATCTTAGCTCCCCAACCAGGGATTAAACCTACACCCCCTGCACTGGAATGCAAAGTCTTAACCACTGGACCACTAGGGAAGTCATCTCACTTTTTTCTAATTGAGGTGAAATTTACATAACATGAGCTCAACCATTATAAAGTGTAAAATTCACTGGCACTTAGTCCATCCGCCATGTTGTGTGTGCAAACATCACCTCTCTAGTTCCAAAGCATCCAACCATCCAAACAGGCTTTTAATAAGTTAAACTTTTGAGATAGGGCTTCCCAGGTGGCACTAGTGGTAAAGAACTCACCTGCCAATGCACAAGAGATGTGAGTTTGATCCCTAGGTCAGGAAGATCCCTGGAGAAGGGCATGACAGCCCACTCCAATATTTTTGCCTAGAGAATCCCATGGACAGATGAGCCTGGCCAGCTGTAGCTGATAGGATCACAAAGAGTCAGACATGACTGAAGCAACTTAGCATGCACAGAAACTTTTGAGATAATTGTCTATTTATATATTTTTGACAAAGTTTCAAAAGCAATTCAATGGAGAAAGGATAGCTTTTTCACCAAATGGTTCTAAGGCATTTGGACACCAATAGGTATAAAAATGATCTTTGAACTCAATGTTATGCCTAATATGAAAATTATTTCAAAATGGATCATAGACATAAGTGTAAAACAGGCAATGACAAAACTTTTAGGAAAAAATATAAAACCTTTGAGATCTAGCGCTAGATAAGAGTTCTTAAATTTGACACAAGAAAGCTGATCTATTTTTAAAAATTGATAATTAAACCTTATCAAAATTTAAAACTTCTTCTATTTTAAAGCCTATGTGAAGACAGTAAAAAGACAAGTTGCAGACTGGGAGGAAATAGTTGCAAACTACATATTTGACAAATTACTAGTGTCTAAGAATATGTAAAGAACTCTGAAAAAAGACAGTTGCAGAAGATTTCATACTGTATGATTCCATTTATATAGTTTTCTTGAAATGGCAAAATTAGAGAAATGGAGAACAGATTAGAATGAAGGAAGTATGTTGTGTGGCTATACAAGGGTGACAAGAATGATCCTTGTGATGAAAAGGTCTCTATTTTGACAGCATTAATATTGACATTCTGGTTATGAAGCTCTACTATATTTATGCAAGACCACGACTTTTCAGGGAAACTGGGTAAAGGGCATACTAGCTCTTTCTGCATTATTTCTTACAACTGCGTGTGAATCTACAAAAATATCCATAAAAATTTCAATTAAAAATATACAATGAGTTTTAAACACTTCTCACAACGGTAGTTTTAAAGGTAGTTGTATTGGTAAGGAACATATATTCCTGAAAATGAAATCACATTTTGAGATGTGCCTAAGAAGCATTATGCTTTCCTTCTTTATCTTTCCTCCTCTTAGAATTCATTCACTCAGTCATTCATTCAGTTTTTCATTCACTTATTCACTCATTGAGAAAGTCAACTGCACACATTGAGCACCCACTATTTGAAAACTTGGTATTGGAAATGAGTACCATGCTGCCCTCAGGGCCCCTTGAGAAGCTCATATTTTAGAGGTACGGCGAGCCTGTGTTCTGAGTACAGTATAGTACTCTTGATTCAAGGGCCGCTCCAGCAGTTAATAGCTGTGTGACCCTGGGCAAGTAACTTATTTGACTCTCAAAATTCTCTGAGCTGTAAAACTATAATAAGAGTGCCCCTTACTTCACAGAACTGTAGCATGTATTGAATGAGATACTGTAGGTAAAATTTTAGCACTAAACCTGGTACCTAGAAACACTCTAGAGTGTTCATTAGATAACAGAATATTAAATGTTACTATAAAATAGAGCAAAGTTAGGGAGAAAGATCTACTCTCCAAATATTCAGACAGATGGCTTATTTGGGAAATAGGAAGATAGAATTGGAGGGGATAACAGTCATTTGAAAGCATGGTGTGCCATGTAAAGGATTTCACAGTTTATCTTGTGGGTGGTGGTGAACCTTTGGAAGTGTTGAAGCAGGGCAGCAAATGATCAAAATTGCTACATTCATAGCAGTGCAGTTAGAAGGCTGTCACAATAAACAAAATCGAGTTTCTCAGAGGAATTCTCAGACCAAGTTTGTCAGAATTTCCTGAAGGATTATGCTTTCAAATTATGGTGCTGGAGAAGACTCTTGAGAGTCCCTTGGACAACAAGATTAAACCAATCAATCCTAAAGAAAATCAACCCTGCATATTCATCAGAAGGACTGATGCTGAAGCTGAAGCTCCAATACTTTTACCACCTACTTTGAAGAGCTGACTCATTGGAAAAGACCCTGATGCTGGGAAAAAATGAGGGCAGGAGGAGAATGGAGTGGCAGAGGATGAGATGTTTGAATGGCATCACCAACTCAATGGACATGAGCTTGAGCAAAATCCAGGAGACAGTGAAAGACAGGAAAGCCTGGCATGCTGCAGTTTACAGGGTCACAAAGATTTGGACATTGCTCAGCGACTGAACAACCACAAAGCGTAGGGATTTCATTTTAGTAAGCTTTTCAGGCAATTCTCTTTGCACATTGGGGTTTGAGAATCACTGGTTTAAAGGAAAGTGATGGAATTCATAACTAAAGAGTATCACAGAGAATAGAGAAGAATAGATGTTTTAAGAAATATGTAGGAGGTATATTAGCAACATGTGTTAATTCATAGGATGTGGGAAAGTAAATTAAAAGAAGGAATCAAGGACACCTCTAAAGGTTTTAACTTGGACAGTTGGCCCCCATAATAAAGGAAGGCAGGATGAGTTGCAGATTTGAAAGAAAAGAAAATATAGTTGGCCCTCCAACTATATATCCACAGGTTCCACATTCACAGATTCAATCAACTAGGGATCCAAATTATTCTTTAAAAATTCGAAAAAGTTTTGAAAAGTGAAACTTGAATTTTCTGCATGTCAGCACCTCCTTTTAACACATTTACATTGCATTTACAACTATTTACATAACATTTGCATTTTATTAGGTATTATAAGTAGCCTAGAGATGATTTAAAGTATGCAGAAGGATGTATATAAGTTATATGCAAATACCATGCTATTTTATTTGAGAGACTTGTGCATCCTGGATTTTGGTATGTGTAAGTCTTGGAACCAATCTCCCATCAATACTGAGGGACAATGGTATATGCATTTTGCCAGCATGTTGAATTTGAGGACTTCCAGATGGAGACAGCTAGTTGTTCAAATAAAGCAATCTGTCTGGATTTTAAGTAAGAGATGGGGACTGGGAAATCTAGGAAATATATGGGATAATAAGGCTACTCACAAGAACCCATGGAGTTAGAAGCTGAGGATAAAATTCTGGGACACTAAAATTTAAGCAAAAGAGAAGATGCTTTTGAGTGCAATCCTGAGGAAATATTTTAAGTGACTGAGAGAAGATTCAAGAAATAGACTGGTTTCCACATAACGTTGATCAGAGTGCCCTGTGCTATACAGTAGGTCCTCCTTCGTTATCCATTTTAAATATAGCGATGTATACATGTTGATCTCAAACTCTGCTTGGTGTTATGTGGCAGCCTGGATGAGAGTGGAGTTTGGGGAAGAATGGATACATGTATTTTAGTATGGCTGAGTTGTTCTGCTGTGCATCTGAAACTATCATAATATTGTTAATTGGCTATACTCAAATATAAAATTAAAAGTTTAACAAAAAGAGAAATAGAGTGGTCATGGAGGTCAGAAACGTAGAGGGAATTACCAAATTCATTATTGTAAGCAGATTAAGAAGAGAAAAAGAGCATTTAAAATCGTTAATTTTTAAAAGTTTTCTTTGCTCCTATATGCTTTTTGTAATACCAAAAAACATTTTTTTCAAAAAGAATTATGACAGTTAATCTCACCAGAGTATCTATTACCAGCTCTTTTGTAAATATATTATATAGATTATACAATACAGATATCTGTATTAGCCCAGTTCTCTCAGTATGAGTCAATTCAGTTCAGTGGCTCAGTCGTGTCCGAGTCTTTTTGACGCCATGGAGTGCAGCACCCCAGTCTTCCCTGTCCTTCAACAACTACTGGAGTTTACTCAAACTCATGTCCATTGAGTCAGTGATCCCATTGAACCATCTCATGCTCTGTTGCCCCCTTCTCCTCCTGCCCTCAATCTTTCCCAGCATCAGGGTCTTTACCAATGAGTCAGTTCTTCACATCAAGTGGCCAAGGTATTGGAGTTTCAGCTTCAACATCAGTCATTCCAATGAATATTCAGGACTGATTTCCTTTAGGATGAACTGATTGGATCTCCTTGCAGTCCAAGGGACTCTCAAGAGTCTTCTCCAACACCACAGTTCACAGCATCAATACTTTAGCGCTCAGCTTTCTTTATAGTCCAACTCTCACATCCATACATGACTACTGGAAAAACCATAGCTTTGACTAGATGGACCTTTGTCAGCAAAGTAATGTCTCTGCTTTTTAATATGCTTTCTAGGTTGGTCATAATTTTCCTTCCAAGGAGTAAGTGTCTTTTAATTTCATATCTGCAATCATCATCTGCAGTGATTTTGGAGCCCCCCAAAATAAAGTCTTTTCAGTGTTTCCATTGTTCCCCCATAAATTTGCCATAAAGTGATGGGACCAGATGCCATGATCTTTGTTTTCTGAATGTTGAATTTTAAGCCAACTTTTTCCCTCTCCTCTTTCACTTTCATCAAGAGGCTCTTTAGTTCTCCTTCACTTTCTGCCA
>SJYV01048237.1:377175-421552 GCA_006410875.1 Neotragus pygmaeus | reverse complement strand
TAGATTTGTTCATAGTGATGCTTTCTAAGGCCCACTTGACTTCACATTCCAAGATGTCTGGCTCTAGATGAGTGATCACATCATCATGATTATCTGTGTCATGAAGACCTTTTTTGTACAGTTCTTCCATGTATTCTTGCCACCACTTCTTAGTATCTTCTGCTTCTTTTAGGTCCATACCATTTCTGTCCTTTATCGAGCCCATCTTTGTATGAAATGTTCCCTGGTATCTCTAATTTTCTTGAAGAGATCTCTAGTCTTTCCAATTCTGTTGTTTTCCTCTATTTCTTTGCATGGTTCATTGAGGACGGCTTTCTTATCTCTCCTTGCTATTCTTTGGAACTCTGCACTCAAATGGGTACATCTTTTCTTTTCTCCTTTGCCTTTCACTTCTCTTCTTTGCTCAGCTATTTGTAAGGCCTCCTCAGACAACCATTTTGCCTTTTTGCTTTTCTTTCCTTTGGGGATGGTCTTGATCACTGCCTCCTGTACAATGTCGTGAGCCTCCATCCATAGTTTCTCAGGCACTCTCTCAGATCTAATCCCTTGAATCTATTTCTCACTTTGATTTAGGTCATACCTGAATGGTCTAGTGGTTTTTCCTACTTTCTTCAGTTTAAGTCTGAATTTGGCAGTAAGGTTTTCATGATCTAAGCTGCAGTTAGCTCCCAGTCTTGCTTTTGCTGACTGTGTCGAGCTTCTCCATCTTTGACTGCAAAGTATATAATCAATCTGACTTCAGTATTGACCATCTGGTGATGTCCATGTGTAGAGTCTTCTCTTGTGTTATTGGAAGAGGGTGTTTGCTATGACAAGTGTGTTATCTTGGCAAAACTCTGTTAGCCTTTTACCAGCTTTGTTTTGTACTCTAAGGCCAAATTTTCCTGTTACTCCAAGTATCTCTTGACTTTCTCCTTTAAGTAATAGAAACCAAAGTTTAAGTGAAGGATACAATGAAGGATACAGTGAAGGATACAGTGAAGGATACATCAGAAGGATACAATGAAGTTGTTAAATGTTGTAGGCTAATCTCTAGGGAAGGACCAGCCCTGGGATTAAAATGATGTCATCAGAAGTTTCTCTTTGTCTCTTGACTTTGCTTTCCTTTGTTTCTGCTCCTTTTGCAGGTCAGCTTTCCCTTGTGCTATGCTTCGTCACTCAGTTGTGTCTGACTCTCTGTGACCCTATAGAACGTAGCCCCACCAGGCTCCTCTGTTCATGTAATTCTCCAGGCAAGAATACTGGAGTGGGTTGCTATTCCTTTATCCAGGGGAATCTTTCCAACCCAGGGATAGAACCCAGGTCTCCCACATTGCAGGGAGATTCTTTATTGTCTGAATCACCAAGGAAGCCCCAGCTCTCCTTTAGTGATAACAAATTGGCCACCAGCAACACTACGCTTATATTTCACACAGCTTACCACCTGCAGTTGAAGAGAACTCCCCCAAAGTTTCTGCAAAATACCTGCACTGTTTTTGATGGTGTAGGCTGAGTCACATGACTTCCCTTAAAACAGTCACTAGAGCCAAGCACATTGCTGTACTTTCATTGACAAGACCAGAATTACACTGTCTATCTCAAATAATAATGAAGGCTGTCAGGAGATTCCCTAAAGAATATTAGGGTGATGTTGCCACAAGCAGAAATGGATTCTGGGCAAGCGTTAACCACAAATGGCTATGGGAATAGTACTAGAGTGGTCATGTGCCAGTCTTACTGTTGTTCAAACACTACGTTGTGTCTGACTCTCTGCGACACCACAGACTGCACACACCTGTCTCCTCTGTCCTCCATTATCTCCCAAAATTTGCTCAAATTCATGTCTCTGTGTCGGTGATGCTCTCTAACCATCTCATCCTCTGGAGACCCCTTCTTCTTTTGCCCTCAATCTTTCCCAGCTTTACAGTCTTTTTCCAGTGAGTCGTCTCTTTGCATCAGGTGGCCAAACTATTGGAGCTTCAGCTTCGGCATCAGTCCTGCCAATGAATATTCAAGGTGATTTCTTTTAGGAATGACTGTGCCAATCTTGATTATGTGCTTTATCTTGCAGTGACAAATCTATGGGTGTATTTCCCCTCCTGTGAATTTCCTGGTCTTTTAAAACTAGGACAGGAAAGTAGTTATCTTTACAAGAGATACTTGATCTAGAAGTCAGATTACGATAGGTTATATATTGAGCAGAAAAAGAAAACAAAGCAGCTATAGATCATTTTTCTTATCAAGTTGATAGAAAGGAAAGGAGCCATAGTTTGAAAAGGAAGGAGTATAAAGATTTGGGGTTTTGTTTTTGTTTTAGATTGTGGGCAGAGTATCAATGAAGATTTATTTTTCTATTAATGAAATGCTAGATTTTTTTCATGTAGCTTTTCATGATAAGGGAATATAACCATCCATGTATTGGATTTGTTTTATTTGGCTTTGTTCTCTGGGTTCTGTTATTTCACTGTAAGTCTCTAATGTGATGTTAACCTTGAGAGAGACCATGTTTTGTGGAAAAATGGGTTTAGGAGTCCCAGTGCATATTTTGTAAGTTAGTGATCTAAACAGAGCTTCATATTTTATATCAGATGTCATCCAAGAATTGAAAAGTTATCAGTATGACTATCTAAAGAATTTAGTTGTATTCTGAAACACTGATATTTAAATTGCACACATTATTGTCCATAGAATGAAAGCATTCTTTAAAAAGTAAGCCAAATGATGGTCTTTGGTACACAGTTTTGAATTCAGATCTAAACAATGGATGGAGTGATTCTGAACTTATTCCGTGACCATTCTTTCCTTACTTTGGGGATAAAATTGTCAGAGATAAAAAAGGTAGATGATTGTTCCCAGGAGAGTGTTCACTGGATAAATTAATAATAAATATCACTGGTCTTGAACTAAAACTTTAAAACTGAAATCCAGAAGAAATATGTCTTGTGGCACTCTGAGTAAAAGAAGATGATGAGGCGCCATCATACAGTGTTTTCACAGCTGACATTATAAATCATGAAGACATGTAAGAGGCATTGCCTTTAGCTTTGCTCAAGTTTCTGGGGTACATTTCAAGCATCTTTTGGAGTGATGTCCAAAAGTAAAGCCCACCGTCACTTTATTCCTCAACCAGAAGAGAAAAGGAAAAGGACTGTGATTAAGTTTCATTTTTCCTAGGACTGTTTCATCAAAGTCTATGACATTCGCTGAACAAAGTTCTCAGATGCCTGAGCCCTGGGCGACAGACTGCAGGTGATGCCAAATTCATCTTTAAAGAATAGGCAGAGTGAAAAGTTATCTGAAATATCTTATATTAATATTTATATTGACATAAATTAAGGGAATGGCTGAGAAAAATCAGTTGTTTGAGAAAACTTAAAAAGTGAAAGCTTGATTGCAACTTCTGCCAGTGCTGATGGGAGTAATCTCATTTGAAAAGTTAAAGGTGAATCACATCTCCATTTCCAATACAGAGACGATAGAAAATGACATCCCAGAAAGGAACAGTATGATACCAGTAAGGTGATGTATTTTCTACAAACAAGGCAGTGCTCATTCTAGGACTGGCATAAAGAATAGGGGGCAGGAAGTGGAGGGGTGGGAGTGAGGCACAAGAAGGAGGAGGTATGTGTGTATAGTTATGACTGATTCTTGATATTATTCAGCAGAAACCAGCACAACATTGTAAAGCAATTATCCTCCAATTAAAAAAAAAGAAATGTTTCTGATCTTAGCAGAGTGATGGGGATTAGGGGATTGTATTGACCATGTCTTTTATTTTCTGCATTTTAACTTTTTTGTTGTCATTTGGGTGTCTTTTTTTTTTTTTTTTAATTTTTGGCCACTCTGGGTCTTCATTGTGGCATCAGGGCTTTCTTTAGCTGGAGCAAGTAGGCTTAGTTGCCCCATGGCCTGTGGGATCTTAGTGCCCCAATCAGGTATTGAACCTGTGTCCTCTGCATTGGACACCTAACCACTGGACCACCAGGGAAGTCCCCATTCTGATGTTTTGACAGCTGGAGCTTAACTGACCCTGGAGGGTCTGCTCCTCCCAAGGTGACTCAACTCTTTGAGACAGTAAACAACTCACCAGCTCCAGTGCTTTACAAATGCAAACTAACCTAGGCAAAGCCTATATTCCCACCATCTTGTTTATCAGACTCCCAAACCTGAGCCACTCTCCCCTGCTCTAATCACTGCAGGGTCAGGAACCAGACCCTAGGGACACCCCTTACTCCAGAGCCTGCTGAGGTTATCCCAAGCCTACGTTCCCTTCCTCACATGTTTCTGCTCAGAGAAACCACAGTAAAGGCTCTTATTCCCATGTTCCCTCCTCTTTCTTCTGCGTCCTGACCAACCCTGGACCTCCCCCTATGGCATGAACGCCCCTCCTCTTGAGAACCGTAACAAACTATCTTTTCAAAGGCAGCCCTCTCCTGATCTGTTGGCCTCATCATCCCTGAATAGTAATAAAACCTATCTTTAAACAGGCTTCCCAGGTGGCTCAGTGGTAAAGAAACCGTCTGCCGATGCAGGAGATGCAGGAAATTCAGGCTGTCCTTGGGTCGGGAAGATCCCCTGGAGGAGGAAATAGCAACCCACTCCAGGATTCTTGCCTGAAAAACCCCACCAACAGAAGAGCCTGGTGTGCTACAGTCCATAGGGTCCCATAAGAACTGGACATGACTGAACGACTGAGCACATATCTTTAAACAAGGATGGGGGTATGGGAGGTGACAGGAGTTAATTTCTTAGAATATGTGGAGAACAGACAGTAGAGCTCTACTGGATGGTTACATTGTCCCCAGTACCATTTGTGACAATCCTGGCGGAGTCTCTCACTTTTAATGGCTTGAAGGCACCTCCTCAGGGGAACCCCAAAACTCACCAGCATCATGTACTGTACTTTTGTGCTGGTAGGCAGTTACTTTCAGGTAATTTGTTGGTTACTTTGTTAATGACGTGTTCACAGCTTTGGGCAGAGAACTGGATGACTTTTTTTTCTAAGAGAACCAAGGGCCATTTTTTTTTTTAATCATGTAGTGAGTTAATCTATATGTGGGAAATAGGAGTCCAGTGGTGATTCCTAAGTCTACCTCACCATCAGAATCATTCACAAAACTGTAAGACAAACATGTACCTTTTCCCAGGCTTCCCACCCAGCTTCACTAAATAATTCTGGTGATACCCATTGGATGTGAAAACTCTAAGAGAATATAGCTTAATCCAGTGCTTTTTAAACTTTCATGTGCATATACATCCCCTGAAAATCTTGTTAAAACACAGTTTCTGATTCAGTAGGTCTGAGTCAGGACTGAGACTGCATTTCTAGTGAGCACACATTTTGAGTAGCAAGGACCAACGCTCAATTTACCCGGGGATCTTGTTTAAAAAATAAAGATTCCTAGAACTTCCCTGGAGGTCCAGAGGTTAAGACTCCATGCTTACGATGCAAGGAGTGTGGATTCAATCCTTGGTCATGGGAACTAAGATCCCACATATCATGCAGTGTGCCTCATCCCCCAAAAGGAAATACAAAGATTCCTGGGAAGTTGCCTGGAGATTTCGATTCAGGAATGTGGGCTGCACCTAGGAATCATCTCCGATAATTTTATCATCCGATTATTGTATCATCTAGGATATACCTGCTGAACAAAAAATATCTGAGTGTCATGTAATAGAGATGACTCCCATAATAGAAAGAATTTATTTGTAATGGTATGTGTTAACCCCTCTGTGTTGCCAGCCCTGTTCCAGGCTTTGAGGCTAGCATGATCAATTAAAACAGGAATTCTTGCTTCCCATGTGGGGGATGGCAAACGAAAGAGCAAACTTCCCAGTAGCTATAATAATTCCACAGAGTGGTAAGTGCTTTGAACATTATGAAGCACTATGGTAAGGAGACCGCATCCTAGAGAATTGCTGCTGGGCAAGAGAACAGCAAAAACAACAGTGACTGGAATGAAAAGGACAGCTAGCATCTGAGAAGCAGATAATACGAGTCAAGCAGCGCTGACGCATTTTCTATGTGTGATTCTGTTGTTTTCCTGCATCCAACGTAGGACAGATTGACTGTTATCTTCGTTTAACACCTGGAGCAACTGAGGCTTACAGATATTTACTAACTGATCTTTCAAATTTTTATTTTTAATTGTGATAAAATATCCATAATATTAAATTTACCACCTCAACTACTTTTTATAGGTTTTCTTAAAGTTTATTACTCTGTTGTTGTTGGGATTATTGCTCTCCATGGTTATTTATTTACTTGTTTTTAACTACAGTATAATTACTTTACAGTGTTGTGTTACTTTCTGCTGTACAGCATGAATCAGCTATATGTACACATCTCAACTGTTTTTAAGTGTAGAGTTCATAGACATTGTTGTGTGACCCATCTTTGTAATTCTTTTTCGCCTTGTAAAACTGGAATTCTGTGTCCCTCCAACACTAACTCCCCTGAGCCCTCCCCTAGTCCCTGGCAACCATCATTCTGTGGTCTGTCTCTATGAATTTACTATTCTAGGTACCTCATACAAGCAGAATCATACAGTATTTGTCTTTGTGTAACTGGCTTATTTCCCTTAGCACAATGTCCTCAAGCTACAGCATGTGATGGAATTTCCTTTGTTTTTAAGGCTGAATAATATTCCACTGTATGCATATGTGGCTGAACCACGACAACTCCCTTTTGTCAGCTCCATCTGGGACCCATAGCCCATCCCCCCTTCCCTTTCAGCATGATTGAATGTTCCCAGGTGGAGCTAGTGGTAAAGAACCCCCCTGCCAATGCAGGAAACATTAGAGATGCAGGTTCAATCCCTGGGTCAGAAACATCCCCTGAGGTGGGAAATGGTAACCCACTCCATTCTTACCTGGAGAATCCCATGGACAGAGGAACCTGGTGGACTACAGTTCACGAGGTCACAAAGAGTCAGGCATGACTGAGTGCCTAAGCAGGCAAAATTCATAGGCTGAAACATAATCCTCAGTGTGATGATATTTGAAGGTGGGGTCTTTGGGGGCTAATTAGACCACAAGGATGAAGCCTTCATGAATGGGATTATTGCCCTTATAAAAGAGGCCCCAGAGAGCTCCTTCACCTCTTCTTGTGAGAACAAAGCAAGAGGCTGGCCCTCGAAGAACCAGGAACTGGGCCTTCACCAGACATCGAATCTGTTGATTCCTTTATCTTGGACATCTCAGCCTCTAGAACTGTGAGAAATAAATTTCTGTTGTTTACAAGCTACCCAGTCTTATAAACATTTTGTGGTATTTTGTTATACCACCCAGAATGGACAAGACACAGGTTTGCTTGGTTAGAAAGACACAGAGCAAAAGCCTTGTCCATCACTACAACAGATGCCATATTGCCCCTATTTGTTGGTTCTCTCAGAAAATAGTCTATTTTCTCCAAGTTACTCTAGGAAATAGTCTTCATGCAGGCAGTGTGGAGTAGCAGGGAAAAAAAAACGTAAATACACACATGCATGTGTGTTAAGTTCCTTCAGTCCTGTCTGACTCTGTGCAACCCTATGGACTGTAGCCTGCCAGGCTCTTCTGTCCATGAGAGTCTCCAGGCAAGAATACTGGAGTGAGTAGTCATGCCCTCCTCCAGAGGATCTTCCTGACTCAGGAATCAAACCCACATCTCCTATGTATCCTGCATTGGCAGGCGGTTCTTTACCACTAGCGCCACCTGGGAAGCCCACGTGTATTATACACACATACGACAAAACTGTGTGCAAACACTAGCTAATCAGTTACCTTGGCCAACTCAATCTCTTTAATTCAGAATGGATGTATAAATTAAATAAAATGATGTAAAGTGCTGAAAATAACTCCTAGCACTTAGTAGTATTTAAGACATGCTACTTTCCTCTGATAGATCCCTTTTCATTTTTCCATGGCAATTTCATTTCCCCATCAACTTCTGGGAAAGTAACCCTTCTCCTTACTTATTTGTGTATCAGGAGTGTTTTTTAGGAAATCCAGATTTTAAGTCTTCATAATCAAAACTTTCATCTGAAAGCAGCTAGTTACTAGCTTTCTGATTATGAGAAATCTCCAGACTGTTAACCATTCCCATCTTAGAACTTTGTTGATTCATCAGTAATAGATTTTTTTCTCTATTCTCTCCACTGTATATTAGCAGAACAGGTAGTGGCAAAAGGAGGTTTCCATCAAACTAAAAATATTTATCGCTATTCATGCTGTTCCCGATCCAAAGGGCCATCCATCTCTCTGGATGCAGCAGATGGAGCAATCACTGTTGACTGATTTGAGGAGAAAGTCTGCTGAGTTGTTCCTGAACTTGGCTGGGACTTGAAAGGTGAATATGATTTTGCGAGATGGAGTTAATAAGGAAGAACATACCAGGTTTATGTTAAAATCTTTGGAAAGTAAAAATAGCAAGGCTCTAGTAGGACCATGCAGCATTGACTATTATTGTTGCTATGTTTTTTTTTGCAAAGGGCTCCGAATCAATCTTTGCTAATAATGGCACATTGACAACAAAACACGTTAACAAGCTAAACCAAATAAAGAGCCAGCAGTGAGTGGGGTGGGAAATGGAAACTAGAAAAGTGCTGTGAGGGTCATGGAGAAAATATACTGCAGCAGAAATGCCTTTTCAACCTTTGCTAAATGCTTCTACCATAAAAGTTATAGCTCAGTTTAGAAAATGATTTCATTTCTAGAGTGTAGTTTACAAGTCATAAAAGCTTCTCTTTGGAGATTAATATCACTGTGATGTCATCAGCTTGAAAGTGCTTTTTTTTTTTAAAAAAAATATCTGGAATCAGAGTGAATATATTCAGATTGTATGAAAAGGAGAAATGCTTTACAAAGAATGTAATCATTCATACAAATGGATATCACAGTGAGCATTTCTGATACATGAATACCCTAATTTATTGGAAAAATATACACTGAGCTTAAGTAATTCTTTCCAGAAAGATGGACTTTTTTTTTTTAATTGTAAATATCCCTACTGTGATCATTTGTATTTAATATGTCCATCCATCCATCAGATGAATTAGACCTCTCAGTTGATAATGGTGAAGCTGGTCTTTGACCTTAAGAAGGAGGTATGTGCAGGGGCATAAACACAGGAGACTGACTTCTGGGCTCTGCTCCTCCACTGAGGAGTCACCCTGGGGAAGGCCCTACGTTCCTTGGTGCCCTGTTTTCTTGTATGTTGATTTGGACTGTTGGGTCAAATCAAATTTAAGGTCCCTTCCAGTTCTAAAAATATAAAAAAAGGAAGTGATGAAATGTTCAGAAGTCTCAAATGGGAAGATAAGATGAGGAAATGCTTCCTGGAGAAGGTGAAGTTGGAAATGGATATTGAAGGATTCAAAATGGAAATCAGGCATGTTAGGTTTGCATTCCTTGGATGCAATCCAATCTACTGTGTCTATAGGTATGAAAGTTAGGAAATGGGGAGCCTTAGAGGCAATAGCAAGGGCTCTCATCTGTCTAGGACAGGAAGAAAATGTAGAGAACATGTTTGGACATGCAGATCAGGACCACACGGTTTATTTATTCAGCAATACTTATTAAGAACTTACTATGTGCCAGACATAGTCAGATATGATTGAAGGCAAAAGGAGAAAAGAGTGGCAGAGGATGAGATGGTTAGATAGCATCACTGACTCAATGAACATGAATTTGAGCAAACCTCGGGAGATAGTGAAAGACAGGGAAGCCTGGCAGGCTACAGTCCATGGGGTCACAAAGAGTTGGACACATCTTAGAGACAGAACAGCAACAGCAACAACAAATGAGCCAGACAATATCCCAAGCATAATACTCAATAGTGAGCAAGATGGGCAGGATTTCTTTAGGGAAATTAATGATCTGAGGAAGAGAGAGACTTACTTGCTATGACAGGGAAGCTTACAGCAAGAACATCTTCAAGTCTGGAGCTGGACAGTCTTTAAAGATGTTACACTTAAGCCAAAACCTAACCCACTCCAGTTTTCTTGGCTGGAGAATCCCATGGACAGAGGAACCTGGTGGGCAACAGTCCATGGGGTCCCAAAGAATCAGACACAACTGAATGACACACACTTTGACTTTTTCACTAAAGGTTGAATTGATATTAGCCATGCACTCTTTGGAAGAATGTCCCAAACAGTGAAATACCTGCCTTTCCTGACCCTTTATGACCAAATCCTGTTAAACAAATTATACGATTATTCACACGATACATGTGTCCAATAGCCAATAAAAAAGTCACTGGCGCTCCAAGCAATTGAGGTTGGCAGGCAAAAGAATACTTACCTTTCCTGGTCTAGGAGATACTATGCCAGTTATAGCATAGCACCTCCTCATTTAAAAAAAATTTAAAAATATATATATATAATTTATTTATTTATATGGATGCACTGAGTCTTAGTTGCAGCACACAGGATCTTTATCTTTGTTGTGGCATGTGAAATCTTTCCTCACTTTTAAATGCAAAAAACATACATACAGTTGAAAAAAACTCACAAATATTATTTTTGAAAGTCAAGAAATATAATGTCAAAGCAAATTGTTAATTCAAGCTTATCCATATTTTAATAAAAACTAGATATAAATAATTTTAAAAACTATTCTGTGAACCTTGCTTGTGGTAAAAGATTCAAGCCCTATGACAAAATGTTCAAGGAATGTGGGTCATTGTATTGTAATTAGGGATAAAAAAGGAAATAAGTCAATTCCAGTAGCAGGGCGTTTGTAAGTGAGAGATGCAGTGATCAGCCTAAAAGCCACAGGGGAGGAGGAAGAAGGAACTGTTTGGAAGGAATGGTGGAGAGCAGGAAGGATACAGCCATCTGCTTCCTAGACAATGTTGTTGGGGGAGGAGAGATGCGATGAGGCAGAGACTTTGAAAATAAGCTGAATACATTTAAGATCTTGTGTGAATATGGGACAGAGGGGTTGGGGGAATAAGGTGGGCACAGTGGAAATAAATGGCCAGGGGTTCAGAAAAACAGAGATGGGTTTGGGAAGCCAAGACCTGGGATGAGAATACAGAAATGGAAAGGGGACTGAAAAGGCTTGGATTTGACAGTGATGAACGGTGGCAGGTATAAGGATTTTGATGTTAAACAACTGATTTTATTAGGTCTTGGATGTAAACCTGTATCCCTGCTGATGCAGGGAGGAGCACTTAGAGGCCAGATGACTATCTCTGCCCTGTGGCTGATAGCCAGACAGGAGCTGTGGTGACCTGCCCAGAGTTTTTCTATGGACACAAACAGATTTGCAGAAAAGGGAGCAGCATCTTACTTAAAGGTTACTACACAAGATCAGGGGCTTCCCAGTGGTTCTGTTGGTAAATAGAAACTGCCAATGGTAAATAGAACCTCCTCCAGTGCAGGAGACTCAAGAGACATGGGTTCGATCTCTCGGTTGGGAAGATCCTCTGGAGGAGAACATGGCAACCCACTCTGGTATTCTTGCCTGGAGAATCCTATGGACAGAGAATCCTGGAAGGCTACAGTCCATGAGATTGCAGAGTCAGACACAACTGAAGTGACTTAGCACGCAAACATGCAGATAAGGTTAGTCTGAACATTAACTTGATTGGTTGGCATTAACAGGTTTACCTGGGTTGGAATTCAGGGTGGCTTGAAGTGAAAGCGAAAGTTGCTCAGTTGTGTCTGACTTTTTGTGACTCCATGGACTATACAGGCCATGGAATTCTCCAGGCCGGAATACTGGAGTGGGTAGCCTTTCCCTTCTCCAGGGGATCTTCCTGACCCAGGAATCGAACTGGAGTCTCCTGCATTGCAGGTGGATTCTTTACCAACTGAGCTATCAGGGAAAGGGGGACTGGGGAGTATGAAAAGAGAAGATAAATCTACATCAGCTTCATGCTCACGCAGGCCACTAGAACTCCTTCTGGCCACAGAAAGCTATCTACACTGGAGCTAGAACCTGTCACTTTTGCAAGAATTCCTCAGACATTTCCAAATCTAGCTCCCTGTGATTCCATAGCTGGATGTAATTAAGTCAGCAGGACGAGGAGGGCATGAGCCACACAATCAGTGTGAGCACATTGAGAACTGAAGCCACTTACGTGCAAGTCCTTTTTTATTTTTTTAAATTATTGTTTTGGAGTATAGCTGCTTTACAGTGTTGCTAGTTAGAATCTGCTGGACAACAAAATGAATCAGCTATATGTATACACATCCCCTCATTTTTGGATTTCCTTCCTATTTAGGTCACCACAGAGCACTGAGTACAGTTCTCTGCGCTATATGGTAGGTTCACATGGTTATCTATTTTACACATAGTATCAATAATGTATCGGAGAAGGCAATGACACCCCACTCCAGTACTCTTGCCTGGAATCAATAATGTATAGATGTCAAACCCAACCTCAGTTCATCCCACCATCCTCCCTTCCCCTCTCAGTGTCCATGTGCTTGTTCTCCACATCTGTGTCTCTATTTTTGTTTTGAAAATAAGATCACCTATACCATTTTTCTAGATTCCACATATGTGTGCTAACATACAATATTTGTTTTTCTCTTTCTGACTTACTTCACTCCATACGACAGTCTCTAGGTCCATCCACCTCCCTACAAATGATCCAGTTTGGTTCCTTTTTAATGACTGCATAATATTCCACTGTATAAATGTACCATATCTTCTTTAAATATGAACTACTAGACAGTATATGAAGGTCAGTGATAGGTTACAGTACTCACGAAAAGGGAATAAATTCATTTCCTCCTCTGGAAAATGAAGCCCAAGGTGGACACATTTTACCCCCTATCTGCTTTGAACAGCAGCCTGAAGAGGTTGAGGGTAAACAGCCAAAGATGTGAGTGAGCACTGTCCCGAACTGCATGAAGACACATATGTTAGGTTTTCAACATGTAAGTCAACAGGGTGGTCAAAATTTGTCTCCTGGAAGCATCCTTAGGACCTTAGGGTAGATTTCCACTCAGCACAAAATTGTTCCGAACACTGCAAACCAAAACATGTTCCAACTGAATTCAGGAAAAGAAGAGAGGAGGAAACCTTGAAAAACCTAAATCAAAATTGACCTTTAAGACCTCTTAAAAGGTGACTGTGTTATATAAAGGCCAAATAACAAAGATGCAAATAGGAACCACATGTTACTCTCTAGAGGACAATGGCTTTGTGACATTAATAATACCCATATCAGACTGGAACATAGGTCAGGTTTTCTTTGTGGGAAGTGATTTTTTTTTTTTTTTTGGCTTTCATAGTGCAAGAAGATGGGTTTGTAATTCTGTTTCTCAATGGCAGCTTCTCTTTCTGACTCAGTTATTTAAGGCAATCTATTCAGGTACCAGTATTATTCACCCATATTTTAAGTAAAACATAGATGAAAAAAATGTATTGTAAAGCTCCAATATTTGATGCAGAATAAAGTTAACTTTCCCTTTTGAGGGTACATCTGTAGCTTTTTATGTCAATTCAAATTCAGATTAGAGCTGTGTGAAGCATATTTTTTTTTCAAACAAGAATTAAAGTATGTGGAGTACTTTATGTTCTCATTTTTAAAGTGGAACTTGAAAGAGAAAGAGCTCAAGGAAAGCCTCTCAAGGCAGGTGGCATCATTTCCCTGTGCTCCTCTGTCTTGTGAGTTAGCTGACATCCAGTGCCCCGGCTCCCACCCCCTCACCACCTTTCGTGTGGGTCTCACAAAAACAAACCAGAAGAATTTGGTGAAATGAAATTTAGTGAATGGAATGAGGATCTGGCTCAAGAAGGGTCCTCAGCCACCAAATAGAATGGATATCTACCTTCAAAATTTCAATTTTATCCAAAGAAAAAAAAGGTAGCCAAATATTGGACCTATTTAAAACATTTTCATGGAAATTATATATATATATAAATATATATATACACATACATACATACACATGAATATACTTCAGCTTATATGGAAACTAGTTGTATATTTAGTTCATATTCTTTTTTTCTCTTAATCATTGTAAACTAATCCTTCCTGCTACAATCAAATCCCATTTCCTCTGCTTTAGTAATTAATGAAAAGAAGAATTATTGAAAAAAAGTTTTTTTCAATTTGCCAATGTTTTCTTCACAGGCTGTGCATCTTTTAGTTATCTGTTTTTTTAATAACATGAATGAAAACCCAAATAGGAAACTTAGCAAACATGGAATTTTATTGACATCTATTCCATGGAATTATGCATTGGAGGTGTAAACCTCAGTTCATCTCTGATGAGTTATTCAGTCTCCATTTTTATAATGTCAGTTAACTGAGGCACTTGGAGAAGGAAATGGCAACCCACTCCACTACTCTTGCCTGGAAAAATCCCATGGGTGGAGGAGCCTGGTGGGCTGCAGTCCATGGGGTCGCTAAGAGTTGGACACAACTGAGCGACTTCACTTTCACTTTTCATTTTCATGCATTGGAGAAGGAAATGAAGTGTTCTTGCCTGGAGAATCCCAGGGACAGGGGAGCCTGGTGGGCTTCCGTCTATGAGGTCACACAGAATCAGACATGACTGAAGCAACTTAGCAGCAGCAGCAACAACTGAAGAACTTAATAATGAAAATCAACTCCACTTCCTATCAATGTTCAGCAAAGTTGATGGGGTAAGGTTCATGGAAGCTAGCATTTGGATTACACAAACTCAAAGGTTGTTGATTCTTAACTACCATTTTGATACCAGACATAAAATGTTATATGTTATCCTTTTTCCTACAGCCCTTTACACTAGTATATTTTGAAGTTTTGGGGGATCTCAGGCTGTGTTTTTCAGTCCCCCAAAGCTAAGAGATGTACTAGGATTGATGTGCTTTTTGGAGACAGTTCTTTTCTCAAGTATGGTTTTTATCCAAGAGTTATTTCCTCCATGAAGCTATAATCATGAAATACTTTTTCCAATAAAAATCCTTTAGTAATATATCAGGAGATTTTGCAACAGTTTATTACTACAGAAAGAGGTCATTTAAATCCAATAAAGCACTCTGCGCATTTAACCTTCTTTATGAAGAGGTGAGCTTAGCTATTATAAAACATCTTTCCAAGTTTGGGCTTCAAAATAATTATGCAGACAAAGATTCGACGTTGGATAAGAACATGGGTTTTGCATTCAGAAGGTTTGAATCTTTGCTCTTATTTATTTAACTGTCTAATCTTGGGGAAATTAACTCCTACCTTTCCTCAGTGAAAAATGAAGGAATATTGAGCCAGTAACAGTGCTAGTGAGAAATAAATGTCATGATGTGAATAAAACACCCAGTCTAACAGCACAGCAAGCATTCAACAGATGGTGACTGTTTATATCAATTGAGCTATTTTAGTTTGCAATTATATTAGAAAATTGAGTTCTTTTATATCAATTGAGTTATATTAGTTTGCAGTTGCAACTTTTCCTTTTTCTTTAGTTTCATTCTTAAAACTAAGTTTAGCAATGAAAGTAGGATAGGAAAGGTTATCCTTTGAATTTTGGAAAGGATATTTATAAAATTATTTTATTATACATTATATGAATTATAAATAATTATATATTATACATACATATGCATTAAATAGCATCAAATTAATAAAATTATATATTTTGTTATATATTTATATATGTAAAATTATTTTTTAAATTACAGCAAAGTACTAGTGTTTAATTACTTTCCAAGTGCTTTCTCATAAGTCAAATGACATCAGTTAGTTAAAAGTTCCTCCAATGCATAATACATGCTACATTTAAGATTTTTTTCGGACATAAAATGATTAAAATGAAGTAATAATTACCTGTGATGAAGTTGATACAAACTGCAAATGGATGTTCAATACCATTAATGAAGTTTTGTAGAATAATTGAAATTATTTGCATTTACAGGATGTTTATACTTATGGTAACCACATGGATTCAAGAGGTCAGGCCACAGACTTCAGCTCCTTTAAAGGCAGAACACCTGTGTAGCTCCTTGGATGTTTTCCCACAACCCATACCAATCTTTCTTGCTGAGATATGTGGAAGCTCTACTAGGAAATGCTAGGAGTGAAACCGGGAATGTGGCAAACATTGGACCAAGGTCAGTTTGAATCTGGCAAGTTGTACTTAATGACGAGTAGACTGAAAACATCTTGATTTTTTATTTTTCATTTTCTTCTTTATGAAACACTTTACTGGACACTAATTGCATATTTGGTAGACTCTCTGGTCTGCTTTACATACAGACATTAAAAAGTATGAATTTTATCCTGTGACAGTTGGAATGCACACACAAATTAAGTTCTGAGCAGGAAAATTTTGAATGAGAATTTCAGAAACACTCATCTGGCAGTAAGGCATCAGCTTAATTGAAGGTTAAGCTTTAACAGTTAAAACCATTAATTTCTAGAAAAAAATAGGCAAAATGTGTCTTGGAGAAATAAACACAGTAATGGAGAAGAAGAGAATATAAGGAAGTTTATCTCAGAAGTAGAATTGGCGTAGACTGGCAGCTGGTTAGGTGTGAGGGATCTCTACTTTTTTCCCCTCAATTCTTAAAGACATAGTCAGTAATTGTGGGATATACTACAAGAAAGGACTTCCCGGGTGGCACTAGTAGTAAAGAGCCTGCCTGCCAGTGCAGGAGACTTAAGAGACACAGGTTTGATCCCTGGGTTGAGAATATCCCCTGGAGGAGGGCATGGCTACCCACTCCAGTATTCTTGCCTGGAGAATCCCATGGACAGAGGAGCCTGGCGGGCTACAGTCAGTGGGGTTGCAAAGAGTCAGATGTGACTTAGCATGCATGCACAAGCATCACAAGAAATCTTTTGTCTTTTACACATTTTAACAAATGCTCTCCTTTCTCTTTTGAGTCGAGAGCCAAGATTCTAAATTTTATGATATACTAGGGANAGTGGGGTTGCAAAGAGTCAGATGTGACTTAGCATGCATGCACAAGCATCACAAGAAATCTTTTGTCTTTTACACATTTTAACAAATGCTCTCCTTTCTCTTTTGAGTCGAGAGCCAAGATTCTAAATTTTATGATATACTAGGGAGTGTAGTGAGTACTACCCCAGGCACACCTATTAAATGACATGACTGTAGAAATCTAGAAAGAATAATCAACAAAATACACAATTTAATATTTGCTCAGCAAAGTGTATATAGTATTTCCTTTGTTTTTCCTTCCCTTGCCACCACATTTTTGGTTTTGTGATTTGCTGTAATATTATTTGGGGTATCTGCAGATTAGAAATCGTTTTCTATTCACCTTTTTCTACATGCTTATTTACTGTTCATATGATAATTAACTTTGATCCCCACAACAGAGACCCTCAGCTATACAGTTTCTAACTGATTTCAGCAGAAGTACTTCAATACAGTAAGTCCCCTGCATACGAACAAAGTTCTGTTCCAAGAGCACGTTCATAAGTCTAACAAAGTTAGTTTAGGTACCCAACTAATACAGTAAGTTATATGGTACTGTTCTGTAATAGGTTTATAATTCTTTTCACATGAATAATACATAAAACACAAACACAAAAAATAGAGAAAAAAATTTTAAATCTTACAGTAAAAGTACAGTAGTATCAGCTACATCAAGGCTACTTTTATGCTTGCTTCCTGACATCCTGAGCTTGAGATAAAGACATTGTACTACTGTACTCTGTAAGTACTGTACAGTAAAGAGCACAAAGGCACAATCACTTGCAGAGGATGCACGAAGGTGACAGTGTACGCCAGACCCATGAGCTAGCTTATGTGATTGGACATTTGCATCTTTGAAAGTTTACAACTTGAAGGTTCATTTGTAGGGGACTTTAAGATACCAAGTGAAGTCTTTGCAATTTTCTGAGGTTGTGAGCAGAAGAGAATCTCAGTTGTACTTTCTCGTCATTGCTGTCTTTCCCTCCCCTTTCTCCATGGCTTTTGTGTTGAGGGACAGAGTCATTTCCATTCCCTTTTTATAGATTCTGCCCTGTTTAAACCCTTAAAGATTTCTCTGCCTATAAGCTCCATTCTCTTTCTAACTGATATAATCTATTCTCACACTTAGATGGAACCATTTCCTCACTTCATTTATAATAGTTTGTGAAACCCCATTTGCCTTTGGACTTGGAGTGCTGACTGAAATCAATGAAAAACACTTCCTGCTTCATAAGAATGTGGGATCTAAGCTCCAAGTTCCACAGAAGAATTAGTCTGGGGATCTGGCTGTCCCCCATAAAGGCAGAGATGTGGGAGACCAGAGGCAGCTGCCTGCAGTCCTGTTGACACTTCCATGGATGGTTATGTTGCTGGCAGATGGTGTCTTGATAGATATTCACTGTGGTGTTGAAAATGCTCTGGGCACTGAACCATGGGCAAGTTTCCATTCCCCTTGTTTCTGAAGCGACAAGAAAATATTTTCTGTGTCTCAGAACAATGCTAGTTTCCCTGAGACTAGTTTGAGAGTGCAATTCTGGCCAATTTAGATTCCCACTCTTACCAAGTGTAACTAACTACATGATTCAAGAGACCACTCTATCCTTCTATCTATCATCTATCTGTATAATCTTTCTTCATTTATTTATTTGGGGAAGTCATTCCTAGTCCAATTTTCATTAGAAGTTTTGAAACATTTTGTTTCCTGTACGAATGGAAAAAACTAAAACCAATAAATAAATACACAAATAAAGACTTCCTCAGTAGTCGTCAATTTGGATTGAACTGTGATTCATCTTCAGTTCAGTGCAGTTCAGTTCAGTTGCTCAGTCGTGTCTGACTCTTTGTGACCCCATGAATCGCAGCACGCCAGGCCTCCCTGTCCATCACCAACTCCCAGAGTTCACTTAGACTCATGTCCATCGAGTCCGTGATGCCATCCAGCCATCTCATCCTCTGTCGTCCCCTTTTCCTCCTGCCCCCATTCCCTCCCATGATAAGAGTCTTTTCCAATGAGTCAACTCTTCACATGAGGTGGCCAAAGTACTGGAGTTTCAGCTTTAGCATCAGTCCTTCTAAAGATATCCCAGGGCTGATCTCCTTCAGAATGGACTGGTTGGATCTCCTTGCAGTCCAAGGGACTCCCAAGAGTCTTCTCCAACACCACAGTTCAAAAGCATCAATTCTTCAGCACTCTGCTTTCTTCACAGTCCAACTGTCACATCCATACATGACCACTGGAAAAACTATAGCCTTGACTAGACGGATCTTTGTTGGCAAAGTAATGTCTCAGCTTTTCAACATGCTATCTAGGTTGGTCATAACTTTTCTTCCAAGGAGTAAGCATCTTTTAATTTCATCTTGGACACCACAAAATCTTCTCAAACAAGTCACATCAAATTCTACTCTAGCAGAAACTGCTGCTGCTAAGTCACTTCAGTCGTGTCCGACTCTGTGTGACCCTATAGACGGCAGCCCACCAGGCTCCCGTGTCCCTGGGATTCTCCAGGCAAAAGCACTGGAGTGGGTTGCCATTTCCTTCTCCAATGTATGAAAGTGAAAGTGAGGTCGCTCAGTCGTGTCCGACTCTTAGCGAACCCATAAACGGCAGCCTACCAGGCTCCTCTGCCCATGGGATTTTCCAGGCAAGAGTACTAGAGTGGGTTGCCATTGCCTTCTCTGAGAAACTAGCTGGGGAAGCCTAAACAGGCAAGCTACAGCTTAAAAATAGGCCTCACATGGTTTCCTTTGTTCCTCCCCAAGGAGAGTGGTTTGAAAAAGGAGGGGTTGAGTGACAGAGCTTGTCATTTTCATTAAAAAAACAAAAAACAAAAAAAAACTTTGTGGATATTATTTTACATAACATTTCTATTTTTGAGGATTCTCTGAAACATTTTTGGCAGTAGCGCAGCTGGGCATTGTTGGTTTGTAGCTTTCAGAGGCCTCAGAGCAGAGGGATAAGAGGACTAGCAGACACGGTTCAGCCCCTTTCTCTGCAACTGGGATAGTTTTGTTGTTTGTTATTTGGGGATGTGAGGGCCAAGCTTTCCGCAGATTTCCATGAACTGTCTTCCCTCTCATCCTCATGAACAATATTCTGTTCCTGCACCTGTATTCTGCTATTGAGTCCTACACAGGTCACCTATGTAAATTTTGCACCTAGTTATCTGTTTATATAGAAAAGCCGAACTGCTGATTCATACAGTGTGGAATTTATAAATGAGCAAATTCTCCATCCTTAACTACAGTATGTAAGATAATGTTAGTAAAAAGAAATATTTTTCATGTTTCAAGACTAGTAATAATTGGGGACTCTCCATTCAAATTTGACTATAGAAAGATGTTGTGTAATTCATTATCAAGATATATATGGGCATGAAAAAATTTCCTTCTATCTTTCTAGGTTCTTGTGGCTGGTCTAAGAGTTAAATTGACAAGAGATACANAAGACTAGTAATAATTGGGGACTCTCCATTCAAATTTGACTATAGAAAGATGTTGTGTAATTCATTATCAAGATATATATGGGCATGAAAAAATTTCCTTCTATCTTTCTAGGTTCTTGTGGCTGGTCTAAGAGTTAAATTGACAAGAGATACATTGCTGCTGCTGCTGCTAAGTTGCTTCAGTCGTGTCCAACTCTGTGCGACCCCACAGACGGCAGCCCACCAGGCTCCCCCATCCCTGGGATTCTCTAGGCAAGAATACTGGAGTGGATTGCCATGTCCTTCTCCAATGCATGAAAGTGAAAAGTGAAAGTGAAGTCACTCAGTCGTGTCTGACTCTTAGTGACCCCATGGACTGCAGCCCACCAGGCTCCTCCATCCATGGGATTTTCCAGGCAAGAGTACTGGAGTGGGGTGCCATTGCCTTCTCCAAAGAGATACATTAGCAGGAGAAAATCAAGCAAAAGTTTAATAATGTATATACATGAGGAAAAAAAAAGAAAATTAACTTGCTAAAATGATCTAAGCTGTCACCTGAAATACCATCTTCAGCTAATGACAAAAGGGTAGTGGTTTGGGACTTCAAATGGGAGGGAGGCAACTGACTTGGAGATGAAAAAAGCAAATGTTTGGTAAATGAATGTTTGGGGACCATGCAGTGTCAGTAGGACAGAAACGGAACTCTCATCTCTAGGTCCTGCTGAGGTTCCTCCACCACACCTGGCCTATATTCTTTGTAGATATCTTTGGAACAGGCCCTTTATCTAAATTCTTTTAGGCAGTTGCATGCATGCTAAGTCACTTCAGTCATGTCTGACTCTTTGTGACCCTGTGGATTGTAGCTCGCCAGGCTCCTCTGTCCATGGGATTTCCCAGGCAAGAATACTGGACTGCATTGCCATTTCCTTCTCCAGGGGATCTTCCCAACCATGAGATGGAACCCATCTCTCTTATGTGTCCTGCACTGGCAGGTGTGTTCTTTCCACTGCTGCCACCTTTAAGCAGTTAAAGGGGAGGAAACAAGAAAATCTCCCTGAGTCTTTTGTTTCTTAAAAATAATTAGCTTACATTAATCTTCATTCAAGAAACACATTTTGGGGTGGCATATTTTGCTCCCCGACAACTTCAAGGGCATTTCTGTCCATTTTTTTCATATTTATTATTTATATATTTGGCTGCACCTAGTCTTAGTTGCTGCATGTGGGATGTAGTTCCCTACCAGGGATCAAACCCAAGGCTCCCTGCACTGGGAGCATGGTGTCTCAGCCCCTGGACCACCAGGAAAGTCCCCTGTCCATTTTGTAAAGAACAGCACACAATAGGAATTGATGTCTGACCCACAGTGCAGAATTGAGACTTATCAACTGACCTGCCTCTTGAGAAATCTGTGTGCAGGTCAGGAAGCAACAGTTAGAACTGGACATGGAACAACAGACTGGTTCCAAATAGGAAAAGGAGTATGTCAAGGCTGTATATTGTCACCCTGTTTATTTAACTTCTATGCAGAGTACATCATGAGAAACGCTGGACTGGAAGAAGCACAAGCTGGAATCAAGATTGCCGGGAGAAATATCAATAACCTCCGATATGCAAATGACACCACAATAACCTCTGATATGCAGATGACACACCCTTATGGCAGAAAGTGAAGAGTAACTAAAAAGCCTCTTGATGAAAGTGAAAGAGGAAAGTGAAAAAGTTGGCTTAAAGCTCAATATTCAGAAAGCGAAGATCACTTCATGGGAAATAGATGGGGAAAGAGTGGAAACATTGTCAGACTTAATTTTGGGGGGCTCAAAAATCACTGCAGATGGTGATTGCAGCCATGAAGTTAAAGATGCTTACTCTTTAGAAGGAAAGTTATGACCAACCTAGATAGCATATTCAAAAGCAGAGACATCACTTTGCCAACAAATGTCCATCTAGTATGGATGTGAGAGTTGGACTGTGAAGAAAGCAAGTGCTGAAGAATTGATGCTTTTGAACTATGGTGTTGGAGAAGACTCTTGGGAGTCCCTTGGACTGCAAGGAGATCCAACCAGTCCATCCTAAAGGAGATCAGTCCTGGGTGTTCATTGGAAGGACTGATGCTGAGGCTGAAATGCCATACTTTGGCGCCACCTCATGCGAAGATTTGACTCATTGGAAAAGACTGATGCTGGGAGGGATTGGGGGCAGAAGGAGAAAGGGACAACAGAGGATGAGATAGCTGGATGGCATCACCAACTCGATGGACGTGAGTTTGAGTGAACTCTGGGCGTTGGTGATGGACAAGGAGGCCTGGCGTGCTGCAATTCATGGGGTCACAAAGTGTCGGACACAACTGAGCAACTGAACTGAAAGGATCTCTACTATAAACAAGGGTAATTTTACCTGAATCCAAATATCAATGCTTATATTTTGTAGCTTTGTAAATGTGGGTGAGTTTTTAGTTTTTATTCCCCTGCCTTTAAAAGGAACCAGCAATAGTAACTAGCACATAAGATTAATATAGGGATCAAATGGAGATTTATATAAAGTGTTTGAAAACAAAGTTTTACACAAATACTTGTTAGTGTGGTTGAATAGGCATGAGTCTTTAACATCAGGCTTCATAAAAAGTATCTGATTCTTCCCTTTTCTGTGATATGCAAACAAAAATTGATCTTGCAGGAGACTACATTCCCCACCTCTCAAGATTTTTTCTTTACTCAGAAAAATAAAGGATTCAGAAATACTTAGGAAGGGAATGTCAAATTTTATTTAAAATAGTTGGTAATGCTGTAATTCTATGGTTTGTGTATTGTACCTGCAGTTTCCTTTTAAGTTTCACATCCAGTTAGACATTTAGAAAACTGGAAGCCTTGTTTGTTTGTCTGTTTTTGAATGTGTTAGAGGGTGTTTTGCTCTTTTAAATTGTTGAAAATCTGATTAATTGGTTCACAAAATGACTTTCTTTAAAAATAAGTGTACTAATTATATTAGGCATAGAGTTCAAACACTGAATTCCAGTTTTAAATAACTAATACTATTACCAAATTTAAAACCAGAAGAAATCATAACTAAAAATTTTTCTTTAGGCATTCTTTGCTAAAAACCAGTTTTGATCAGTATATGTGTGTGTGTGTGTGTGTGTGTGTGTGTGTACATGTTAATTTGAATTTAAGTATTATTGTTACACTGACACAGTATCTTTTATCCTAAAGTTGTCACCAAAAGAAATGCAATTTGGTTTTTCAGATAAAAATATTATCCAATGGAACTTAAATGTTTTGACATTGTGTTTTATCATGAAATTTGTGTAGAAGGTATTTGCTTTGTTGGTTAAGCCTATTACTCACCTTCAGCCGGGCTGATTATGGTAACTTGCTGTCGTTTTCAGTGAGAAGGTAAAGAGCAACTGCAGACTGCTGTCATTGAGTTTATAAAATGCTCTGAGTTGAGAATTAAATTACAAAGAGCACCGTGACCTACAGGAAAGGTTGGGGCACAGGGGAGTAATGGCACTGAAACAAATTGAAGCCCCAACCTGAGATCCTAAGAGGGGGGTCCCATTCTATCATGGCAGAGTGGCTCCCCTCTTCCCAAGATTACCCCTACCATCTTGATCCCTCCCATCCACAGCCTGTCTCCATTATTCACAACCTCTCTAGATAGGACACTGTGAAGCATCCTCTTTTTTGGAAATTACATTGTCAGTAATCTTGCCATGTATATGCCTTCATCTTATGCCTAAGAGAAAACTTCCAGATCAATCTACAAGGTCCTGAAAAACACCTTCAGGGGGATACAATACAGACAGAATCAGAAACGAGTGTTCTTAGTTCAGGACCGAGAAGTGGGCACAGCATGAATGGAAACAGCAACTTGACGGACTGCAGCAGACCAGGCTTCCCTGTCCTTCAGTATCTCTCGGAGTTTGCTCAAACTTGTCCATTGACTCGGTGATGCCATCCAACCGTCTCATCCTTTGTCACTCGCTTCTCTTCCTGCCTTCAATCTTTCCCAGCTGTCAGGGTCTTTCCTAATGAGTCATCTCTTTGCATCAGGTGGCCAAAGTATTGGAGCTTCAGCATCAGTCCTTCCAATGAATATCCAGGGTTGATGTCCTTTAGGAATCCTAAAGGAAAGAGCTCTATAGTTAGGCACAAATCAGAAAGCTAGTCACTGGGTAAAAATGGCCACAATCAAAAGACAGTCTTATGTACAAATAGTGCTTTATCTGTCCATTTGACTTTGCTGTCAATAACCATTTTCAAACACAAAAGAAGCAACAATCTTAAATGCACTGGAGTGAAGGAGTGTTTGTTTATATTTTTTATGGCTAAGAGCTTAGGTCAAGGTCAACTTTTGGTATTTAATCCAAGTTAAACTGATGGTAGGTCAAGGTATTCTGTCAGTGACACACAGAAAATATCTGACATACAGATACTATGTAATATATCCTCTTGTGAAAGTCACTCAATTGTGTCTGACTCTTTGCAGACCCCAGTGACTATATTCCAGTCCACTGAATTCTCCAGGCCAGAATACTGGAGTGGGTAGCCAGTTCCCTTCTCCAGGGGATCTTCCCAACCCAGGGATTGAACCCAGGTTTCCCGAATTGCAGGCAGATTCTTTACCAGCTGAGCCACCAGGGAAGCCCTCTTACTTATTCTTTAATGTAAAACACATGTGAAACTCAAAGAAGGGGGTTTTCTACTTGAATAGAATAATGGAAAGCTTTTAGAAAATATAATATTATTCCCTCCAACCAATACAAAAATCCATGTGACTGTGATAATTTAACTAATAAGTACAATGTGGATAAATTCTAGCAGCTTTTATGTACAAGCTATGAAATTTTTAATGTCTTTAACTGAAAGGTCTTAAGATGCAGTTGGGACTGAAATATTTTCTGACATACAATTCAATTATCTTTTATTGTTTATAAAACAAATGATGGGAAACTAAATGTAAACCCAGAAAATGTTTCTATCTCTATGAGAGCATATATTCTTTAGTTTTAAGCAACCACACAATCTTTTTTTGATTTTAATGAAGTGACTGTTATAAAACAAATTGAATAAGCTGCTCATTCTTTTGTGTTTTTTTTATGAGTCAGTTTCATCAAGGACAGTTGTGGTGTATGAAGCTGTGATCAGAAATATTTCTCACTGAAATTGTAAAATGTCTGAACAGCATAGTGTTTGGGAGAACTTTTTTCTATATTATTTAGAAGCCTGAGTTTCCACCCTTGGATATTTAGCAAAATTATTTTCACTATGTCAGGGAGAAATTTCCTTTTCAAGTTTTTGTGGCTTTCAATCAATATAACATTGATACAAGATAGATTAATAGGAGAAAAAGAAATTTAATTCAGATGTAACTAAGTGAAAGTCAATCATTTCCAACTTTGCAGCCCCATGGAATGTACCCTGCCAGGCTCCTCTGTTCATGATATTCTCCAGGCAAGAATACTGGAGTGGGTAGCCATTCCCTTCACCAGAGGATCTTCCAAACCCAGGGATTGAACCCAAGTCTCCTGCATTACAGGCACATTATTTACCATCAAGCCACCAATTCATGTGTAAGGAGGTCTCAGAGAAATGGATCCTAAGAAGTGGCCAGAGCAGGCAGCTTTTATACTTTTTAGACAAACAATAAATTTCAGAGGAATTGACAGGACAAAGAAATGTGGGTTGGCATCATTAATCAGTAAGGAATTTAAGTAAACTTTGGGCATGGGTAGTAAATTAAGAAAGAAGTAAGAAGGGGTTTTTTTGGTTGTTTTTTTGTACAGGCTTCTGGGCCCTAAATCCCCTATCTGGTGATAAGGATGTCTTTCTACTTTACAGTTCCCAGAGGGTACCTTTCACATGGGAGATTTATTTCCTGCTTTCAAGGACATAGAGAGGAAGGTCAAAATATCCCTTTTACATTGGCTGTTTCTTAACTAACTTTAATTCAAATATGCCATTGATGCATATTTGGGGCAGCCTGCCCTGGGCTCTGACATAGGCTTACTATTAGACTTGGGTTCTGAAAATATATGAGCAGCAAAACTAACCTTCAAGGTTAAGTGGAAATCTCTTTTTTTTTTTTCCTAGCAAACTCTATCTCTCATTCCTCTTAGCTGTCTTTCTAGAACATTACCATTTCCTCAAGTTCTGTTTCTTACCCATTGCTTGTGCCAGTACTGTGGAGTGTACTCTTAACGCATCTGGGTCTTTATATTTAAAGTGTATATGTACATAGCTGGATCTTGTTTTTTAACCAATATAGTAATTTTTGGTTTAGAGTGTTTAATCTGTTTACACTTAAATTGATAACTGATACAGTTCTATCTTCTCACTATTTGTTTTCTACAAGTCGCATCTATTTATTTGATGTTATTTCTTCTTTCCTATTTTGGATATTTTCTTTCCTAATTATTTTGGATTAATCAAATATTTTTTACTGTCACATGTTTTTTCCTTCTCTTTTAATTTCTAGTTCTAACTTTTTGTGCTTTTAGTAGTTGAATATTTACAAGGGTTTCCTCAGTTGCTCAGCAGTAAAGAATCCACCTGCAGTGTGGGAGACATGGGTTCAATTCCTGGATTGAGATCTTCTGGAGTAGGAAATGGTAACCCACTTTAGTATTCTTACCTGGAAAATTTCGTGGACAGAGAAATCTGGCAGGCTGCAGTGCATGGGATCACAAAGAGTCAGACAGGACTGAGCACACATGCAGTATACATATCCAAATGCATCCTTAACATATTACATGTAAGTAAATACCTGCACTAGTTTCTGAATGATACAAGAAACCTACACGAGTTTATCTCCATAGACTTCTTCCCACCAAATTGGAACATCTTTCAGTGTGAAAAATTTATGCTAGTAACAATTATGTTGCCCTAATTTGCATGAACTAGGAATATGTTGGGGCAGTTCAGGACATGGGGAGACCCCATGGACCCTGAACAATCAAATGGAGTTCTTATGTGAAAGGATCTAAAGTGGAACCTTTAGAGGTTGTTAAAGAAGCAGAACTTGCATTATACCTGGAGGCAATGTAAACATCTGACTTGGCCAACCAATCAGCCCACCTGGAACTCATTTTCTTCACTCTCTGTAAACTGCAGTTAAGCAACGAATCAGCTGCCCACAGCTAACTACCTGCCAGTACTAATGGTAATTCTGCAAAACTACCTTTGTAAATTCTCTGGAATGTCTTTGTTGTCTTTATAAGCCTTTGCCATTTTTACTTCCCTTGGAGCATGTTTGAGTTGCTTGCTACTTGAATCTGTGCTTCCTGAATTGCAGTTCCTAAGACCCCAGATAAACCCTTTTCTAATTTACAGTCGTGTGATCAGGCCACCCAAGATGGATGGCTGTACTCTTGCCTTCTATTCTCTACTCAACCAGTACCTGCTTCATTTGCAACCTACTCACATGACTGACTTTCCCACATACTTGCCCCCAGAACCAGACGACTGATTATACTAGTCTTTAGATTAGAACATCTCCACCAGAATAGCTTATCAAAACTGCAGTGAGGGACAGGGCCTCTCTCCTAGTTTCCCTGGTAACTGATGAGGCACCTTGATGTCACTTCCTTTTCTAACAGCTCCCTCCCTCCCTGAGAGCAAAGACAGCTGCCATGTTTGGCCTAGCATCTACCCAAGTCTCCCGCCTTGACTGAGGTTCTAGTTTATTTTCTAGTTCCTGCCTTCTGTCCTTGGGAGCTATTTCCCGTTTTGTCTTGATGAGTAATTACTCTTGGCATAGTGGGAAGTTTGTGTTAAGGTAAGGCTACAGCGGCCTCCTTCTAGTACTCTCGCTGGCTTTATCTACCACAACTATGGTCCTTCACCCTGCAAGAATTTATCTCACTGGACTATGATTCCTTAGGATGATTTACAGCTAAATTGGCTGAAATTAGTCTACCCTGGACAGTCAATTCCTAAATTAGTCTACCTGGGCAGTCAATTAGGAAAAGGATGTAAGACAAGGCAGTACAAATGGAAAACTTACTTCAATTGGCATTTTGAGGCCTCAACATGAGTTGGCAATTCCCAAATTGCTTCCCTCCAGGATACTAACTCCAAATTATCTAAGGCTAATTCTGAGTTGTCTCAGGGACTGACTAAATTCAAAGAAACTACTAAATGTTCCCCTAATGTTCCTCTCTCTCTACTTTCTTCTCCTAATGGTGTTCACCTGCTGGGCTTCTCTCAGCCCCTCCCCCTCTCTACACAGCTCTTTTTATATCAATTTCCTTTATATAGTGCTGAGATTCCTCCTTCACAAAAGACCAGCCATCATGCCTCCTGCTGTAATGCCAGTCCCATTTGAAAACCAGGTGTAAAATGTAATTGAACAGGGTGAATCAACTATATTATCTCTTACAGATCTTTGAAAAGCTGGAAATACAGCTTTAGAGACCATTCAAATCCCACCCACTCCTTTTCATTGATCCCCAAACACACCCCATTTATTTCAAAAGACATGTGACCTCTTGGGGAGCTCTTATGCAGGCCATCTCCAATTCCTAAGACTGAAAAATAAGGAAAAGAGACCATTTTAAACACAAACTGCAACTCTTTCCCAAACAGCTTCCTTAAAATTGCTTGTCAAGGGCAAATAAACATCTTAAAAGCCTTCTCCACATCTGAGTGAGTAGACTTATTCTAACAGCTGGTTTGTTTTTTTTTTTTTAATAAAGTAGTAGCTTGTGTATTATACTTGATTCATGACTAAAATTTTAAAGTGAAAATATTTCTGTGTCTATCTGTGTATATATATGTATGAATGTCTATATATGTTCATTATAAATGTGGTGTTTTTCTACTTTCAGATGGTATTGTCAAAATTAATTTTAAAGGAAGTTTATTTAATTGGCTTAAATAATAAGCACTTATATAAAATTTTCACAAATACAAAGCATCCCAGATATTTTTCAAGTTCCCAAGATCAAGGATTAATCCTTAGTTAGTGAAAGCTAGTTTAAGTTTGATTTAATTAATATAGACAAGTCTTTAGAATTGTTAACGTTATAATACTTTCACTGTACCAAAGATAACTACAAAGTTTTTCAGCAAGAAAAATAACTTTGTAAGTCGGAATTTTCATAAGTAAGTTAAATGTAAATGAGAAGAATTTTTAGGTGAACTTTTAAGAATAATTATGCTTTCTATTAGGTCGACTTAAAAATAGTTTCCCCTCATCTTTCTGGTAACTTGAGACTTCAGAGTTTTGCTAGGTTAAGTTAAATGATAGGCGTTCAAAGAATGTCTAGATTATTTCCAAATAAGATAGAATACTGAACCATTCATTGTTAAGCAAGTCTAAGTTCACCTACTTTTGTCTTATTACAGAAAAACTAAAGATGTTTGGGTCTCTCAGAAACTTTGATAAAACAATACTGATATAACAAACAGTTCACAATTGCTTACTTCTCAGTTTTCAGTAAGAACTAACATTTCTAAGGGTTCAGAATTCTACTTAATTGTTGACAAAAAATGCATAGCATGAAAGTTGTTTTTTTTCCTTTTTAATTTTTTTTTAATTGAAGGATAATCGCTTTACAGAATTTTGTTGTTTTCTGTCAAACCTCAACATAGGTTTATGTTGAGGAATCAGCCATAGGTATACATATATCCCCTGCCGTTTGAACTTCCCTCCCATCTCCCTCCCCATTCCCCCTGTCTAGTTTGATACAGAGCCCCTGTTTGGATTTCTTGAGCCATGCAGCAGATTCCTGTTGGCTATCTATTTTACATATGGTAATGTAAGTTTCTATGTTACTCTTTCCATACATCTCACCCTCTCCTCCCTTCTCCCCATGTCCATAACTCTATTCTCTATGTCTGTCCACTGCTGCCCTGTAAATAAGGTCTTCAGTACCATTCTTCTAGATTTTGTATATACTTGTTAGAATATGATATTTATCTTTCTCTTTCTGACTCATTACACTCTGAATAATAGGTTCTAGGTTCACCTGCCTCATCAGAACTGACTCAGATGTGTTCCTTTTTTAGCTGAGTGATATTCCATGGTGTGTGTGTACCACAGCTTCTTTATCCATTCATCTGTCAATGGATATCTAGGTTGCTTCCAGGTTCTAGCTATTGTAAATTGTGCTGCAGTGAACAATGGGATACATGTGTCTTTTTCAATTTTGATTTCCTCTGGGTATATGCTTAGGAGTGGGATTGCTGGGTTATACAGTTGTTTTATTCCTGGTTTTTTAAAGGAATCTCGATACTGTCTTCCATAGTGGCTGTATCAATTTACATTCCCACCAACAGTGCAAAAGCATTCCCTTTTCTCCACACCCTCTCTGGCATTTATTGTTTGTAGACATTTTGATGATGGCCATTCTGAACAGTGTGAGGTGATATCTCATTGTAACTTTAATTTGCATTTCTCTAATAACGAACGATGTTGAGCATCTTTTCATGTGTTTGTTAGCCATCTGTATGTCTTTGGAGAAATGTCTGTTTAGGTCNGAGCAGACAATGCCCCTCGAGTCCTGAGGGAAACCAACGGGCAGCCCTGCTGGGACCTGTTGCCCAGCTGCTCTGATTCGTCTCCCTGAAAACGCAACCGCTCCCTGATAGGTGAGTCACACGCAAATAAGGTACAGTAGTTGAATGTCATAAGCCCAAGGTATGATATGAGAGGGCTCTTTATAATCTGCCTCCCTAAACACTCAACCAAACCACTTACTGGACTAGAAGGATCTGAGGATAGGCAATAGCCGTGTAATCAAATGAATTTTTACAGAGATAATAAGACTAAATATTTTCTCTCTATGAAAAAATTCCAAGGATAAAACATAAACACAATAAGAAAAACACATAATTAGCATTTGCTGGATTTCATTGTTTTAAATATGGCAGCAAGTTCTTTAGGGGAAGCAGTGGCTTCAATCAAGTAAGAGTCAATTAAGTGACTGGGAATTCCCCAAAGTACTAATAATAATCTCTAATTATGTGAAGATATCCACGGAAATGTAATGAGGCAGAAAATTACTTATAATTGCTAGATCTCTTCTAAAGGAAAGCACAGTATGCAGCTGAAAGAAATATTTTCTTTGAAACTTCTTAATTCGAAGATTTTAGGGAGCCAGGCATGAACTCTGGGTATAGCGGGGAGCAGGCTGGCCCTCACAATCCGTGGGGACAGCCAATCTCATCTACAAGCAATAAACGCTGGTAAGGATGTGGACAAAAGGAAACCCTCTACACTGTTGCTGAGAATGTACACTGATACAGACATAAGGAGAGCGGTATGAAGATTCCTCAAAAAACTGGGAATAAATCTACCATACGACCCAGCAACCCCTCGACTGGGCACATATCCTGAGACAGCCACAATTCTAAAAGACACATGTACCCCAACGTTGAGTGCAGCACTATCTACAACAGCCACGACATGGAAACAACCCTAGATGTCCATCTACAGAGGAATGGATAAAAAAGATGCGGTACATATACACAGTGGAATATTATTCAGCTGTAAAAAAGAGCAAATATGGGCCAGTTCTAGTGAGGTGGATGAACCTATAGCTTATTACACAGATTGAAGTCACAAAGAGAGAAACAAGTATTGTGTATTAATGCACATACATGAAATCCAGAAAAATGGTATTGATGAACCTATTTGCAGGGAAGGAATGGAGAGGCAGACGCAGAGGTGAATTGGTGGACACAGTGGGGCAAGGAGAGAATGGGATGAATGGAGAAAGTAGCATCGGTATACATGCACTATCAAGTGTAAAATAGGTAGCTGGTGAGAAGTTTCTGTGTAATACAGGGAGCCCAGTCTGGTGCTCTGTGATGACCTAGACGGGTGGGATGAAGGCTGAGTGGGAGGGAGGCTCAAAAGAGAGGGCATATGTGTATCATTATGGCTGATTCAGACTTCCCTGGTGGCTCAGATGGTAAAGCGTAAGCCTACAATGTGGAATCCCTGGGTTGGGAAGATCCCCTGGAGAAGGGAATGGCAACCCACTCCAGTACTCTCGCCTGGAAAATCCCGTGAATGGAGGAGCGTGGTAGGTTATACAGTCCATGGGGATGCAAAGAGTCGGACACGACTGAGCGACTTCTTCACTTCTTCATGGCTGATTCACATCGTTGTACAGCAGAAACCAACATAACATTTGAAGGCAATTTTCCTCCAATTAAAAAATAAATTTAAAAGAATTTTCAAACCCATAGGAAATTTGAAAGAATAGAATGTGAACACCTGAATACCCTTCACCTACATTTCACCAATTAAGACTTCACCGCTTTGTGCTCTCGCCCTCCCTTGCTCTTTGTTTCTGTGTGGCATTTGAATCCATTCATCACATCTTTTTTACCCTGAAACGTTTGGAAATAACTTGAAGGCACCTTTTTACATTATCCCTTAGATACTGCAGAATGTGGCTCCTAGGAATAGAAACGTTCTCCTTTGTAAAAAATCAATAAACAGAAAACTCAATTAAGAAGTCAGGAAGCCAGAAGGGGGAGCTCTCACGCCCTGTGACAGACAATAGCAGGGTCAACAGGAAGAAGAAACCCTTCCTTTTCTTGCCTGGCAAGAGTTCAGCCAATGAGAGACTGTTAGGCGCTAGGAATAGAATGGAAAGACACTGCACCTCCAACCCTCAATTCCACCAGTGGACTCTGTTCATTATAGCTCCTCCGACTTTCTTTTTCCCTTTTAGATGAGTCCATCCTCCTCTTCTTGTTGCATAAGGACTTGCATGTAGCTCCCCATGGTTAGAGACCCCTTAAATAAACCCATTTTTGTTGGAGAAACAGCTGGAGGTCTATTTGTTTTAGGTTAACACCTTCATAAACACAATACTATTATGAAACCTAAAAGAAAATTGACATTAATTCAGTAACATGTGAACTTTTTTAATCGTCCCAGAATGTCTTTCATAGCTATTTTCATTTGATTTCCTGATCCGGGACCCAATACACTGAATTTGGTTGCCACAGTTCTGGAAGAAAACTTTAAATAAGACACAGAGGGCACTCCTGCATCAGGTGACAAACCCCAGAAGTAACTGATCACTTTCTTGGAGGGTAGGCAGTTAAGTGTGAGACCCTTTTTGTTTTTTCCTAAATGATACAAAATTCGGGGCCAAAATTGAACTGCTCAGACAACAGAAGAGGAATTATCTTCTTAAAGCTAATGCTCTCAGAAAATGTTCAAACACTTCCATAAAAGTAGGCTGAAAGTACAGAGTACATGTGTTAGTTGCTAAGTCGGGTCCAACTCTTTGCAGCCCCCCTGCCAGGCTTCTCTGCACATGGGATTCTCTGGGCAAGAATACTGGAGTGGGTTGCCATTTCCTTCTCCAGGGGATCTTCCTGACCCAGGGATCAAACCTGGGTCTCCTGGATTGCAGGCAGATTCTTTACTGCTTGAGCCACCAGGGAAGCCCTACAGAGTACATCTTGGAGAGCAAACTCAAGTTTTAAAAAGTGTGCATATAAGATCTTGTCTAGGACACCAAATTGTTAAGCAGTTCAAAGTGATCTTGGTTTGAGCCTGGGTTTAGAAGAATAATTTTTAAAGACATGCCCTTGACAATAAGAATAAGAGTAGTATACCCCAATTACCTCTGCTGTAGCTGCTCATCAGACATTTGCAGCTCCTCCTTCAAGCGCATGTACCTGTCTTCTCTCAGCAGCCTGGAGCCATCATAGAGGCTTAGCTCCCGATCATGGATCAGCCTAATGGACAGGAGAAGGCCAGGAAACAAATGAATCAGTTTAAATGTTGAAGCTATTAGAGGTAGAATCAGTCAGTTAACACTTTAGTCATTTCTATTACTGACAGTTGAATCTACTATTTTGTTATACTCAAAATGCACTTTTTGATATCTTAAGTTGACTAGTGCCGATATACTTGGCAAAAACAGTTGGTTTCTGTACTGGAGGGCAGTAGTCACAGTTACTAGATGTGAACAAGGAGGATGAGGAGGAGGAGAAGGAGCTGGAAGGGGGAAGGAGGAGGGAAATGAAAAGCAACAGCTGAATGAGTGATTCAGGATAACCACGAGGTAAATATTAATGAACGAAGCAATTGGCACATACTCCCTTGAGTCCAAGGTAACACTTTAAGGCACAGTATTATCAAAATAGTTCTGTCTTTGCAATTACAGGATTTAGAATGTCTAAAATCTTTACAAGGAAATAACTAGTGCTATTTCAGATACCAACTGTGAGGGAAGCTAGCTGTCCACAGCTCAAACAGCATTACCTTCCAGATGCTGCAGAGCTTAAAGAGTGCTGTTCTAGATCCTACACCGGCCACTAAGGTTTCCTGATGTCCTGTGCAACTGCCTCACAGACTTCCTCTCAGTGAACACTGAGGAGAGGGGAGACTGCACAGTGAAGAGGTCAGCAACATGGGCACTCAGGCGTGGGTGCAAGTCCCAGCCCTGTACCTTATCCGTTGAATGACAGGGGAGGGAGAGAACTGACCCACCGGTCTAAAATTTTATCTTGTATAAAACTAGGGCAGTAACACCAACCTCACAGTGTTGCTGTGAAAATTAAATAGCTAATGTAAGGCAGATGCTGAACATAGTTGTCCTCAATCTTAGCTACACATTAGAATCTACTGGGAGGAGGTTAAAAACACCAATGTTCACGTCTCACCCTGGATCAGTTCCATCAGAATTTGAGGAGGTGGAGACCAAGCATGAGTCGTTTCTAAGCCTCACTCCCATAAGGAAATCCCACAGCTGAGACTCTGAGAAACCCTGGCTTAGCACAAGGCCTCGCACAGACTAGGAACTCAGTGGTAGCTGCTGCTGTTGTTCCTACAACCTGGCCACATGAGCCAAGAAAGAGCTAATAAAAGGAGGCAGCAGGCACTATTTCATTTGTGTTTGCATTTGTCTGTTTAGAAGAGGGAAAAACTGTAAATATATGGAATGCTTATGATAAATCACTGGAAGGTTGTGGTTATGACTTTTAAACGTTCTCACACTGAATCAGGATTAACAGTGTTTTTAGAATCTTTAATTATACTCGGTACCTGCATCTCATCACGGACAAAAAAATAACTTTGACTACTTAGTTGGGGAACTGGATTGTTCCACTTATTTGAAATTTCCCAACAAGTTAAAATTTAGAGTTGAAAGTTAAAAACAAGTGATAGAATCCAGATGTAACAAACAAACAAAAAAAGTATTATTAATCTCCCAAAGTGACACAAAATGGGACTATTTTCCATGAAAGTTACACATGAAGTCTTAACATTAAAGAGAAGTTAACTATGAGCCGGTGGATATTTGCCCCACCTAAGCTGAAATAGGAAACACGGTTGACACAATTGTTGAAGTCTGTAAGCACAAAGTGAACTTTAGCCTATATAAAATATAATCAAAAGCCATTATACATTTTACATGAGGAACTATATTTTCTCTCTCAAAAACAAATTCCAAGGACTGAAAAAGGAGTTTGTAAACAGTGAAGCTTTAACTCTGACATACTATAGAAACTTCAATTGTGACTTATTGCATAGATCAATCAACATATATATAAAGTCTCAAAAATACTACTGAAAATTTTGCCTTTTTCAGCTCCTACACAGAAAATTTTGCTATGGCACTGGCTTTTCCCAAATGTTCATTACTCAAAGTTCTGCTCTACTGTGTTTACAACAATAAACACATCTGCTGTTATACTTGGATATAGAATTATAAATTCCTTGAGAATTATGTAATCCAGTTTAAATTAGAAGATTGAGAAACCTCCACGTCTACTGTTTGCGTGGTATGCTTCTGTGACTCATAACCGACCTCTGTAACACAGCAAGCGTCCCGGCATTGACTCTGTGAATGCCATCCAGGAGAACCAGCTTTCCTTCCAGAGCAGCGTTTACAAGGGGCGAGGACCGCCAGGCAGTGTCTCCATTTGGAAGCGTGTACCTCTGCTGTAGCAGATCACGTGCTGTCATATCCTGAAACCGGTCCCAACACCCACCAGAGAAAACACAGAATTAATTTTTAAGACATGGACAATAGCTTACTTAGCCTTAGAGTTACCTCTCTCTGAACGTACTATTCCATACAGCAACTGGGAAGTCATCTTCTCCAATCCATCAAAGAGAAAGATATTCAGAATCTTTTCTTGGTTATCTGAACTTTTTTCCTATTACTCACCCACATAATATAGTGAGGGCTTTTTTTCTTTTTTTCCTTTTTTTTATTTAGAAATGTTCACTTGGTACCTACACCGATGATGGCAGTTAACTTCTACAGAACTTCAATGGAACTTTACTCAATCAGCTTTACTTGTGAAAGGGCCAAAATGTATGACTTCCTTTTTAAGAATTAAGAGGCCATACAAACTCACTAGGAGGAGATGCTTTATTAATGATGTGCGTTTTTTGGCAGTTGAGTTTTCCTGAAAAAGCCATGCTAGGAATCACCTCGGCGACTCACATTTAAAGAGACTTGAAAATGGAGGAAATTGGGAAGAGTCCTCAGATGAGGAACAGGGACTGACAAACAACAGCACAGCGCTCGCAAGCAAACACAAGGTGCTAGTGTTGAAGCAAACGACTCACAGCGGTAGCATAAAACATCTACCCACCATAAAATAACCTGGGGTGATAATATGAACATTTTCTTCTCACACGTGTTAACAGTGAAGCTAACAGTTTCTTTTCTGTTATTGAGTGTGCACAGTCGTGTCTGACTCTTTGTGACCCCAGGGACTGTAGCCCACCAGGCTCCTCTGTCCAAGGGATCCTCCGGGCAAGAATACTGGAGTGGGTAGCCATTCCCTTCTTCAGGGGATCTTTCCAACTCAGGGATTGAATCCAGTTCTCCTGCACTGCGGGCTGATTCTTTACCATCTGAGTCACCATGGAAGCCCTTTCTGTTATTGGCTTCAGATAAATTCTGTGTCATTTATATCAAACAAAGCTAAAGATTTACAGTCAATCTTAGCCAAAAATTTAAAAGCTTCTGAAAATTCTTTGATACCCAACTCTAGTATCAAGATGACAGAAAATGAATGAATTTGTTTATATTCATGACAGTAAAAATCTGTATTGAAATCAAGATTGAAATGTCTTGATCATCAATTTCCTCATTATCAAGAAAGTACTGACTTAGAAAGTATAAATCAGCTTATGATGAATTAACAACACTTTATTTTGCCTTAAAATAAAAATTCACATTTTTAGGCAAGAAAAGAAAAATTTAAACATAAACGTTCTCTCCCTGTTTGCGTCTCCTCCCACCCCTCTAGTGTGCATTTTTGCAACCACTTTATGTATTAACCAGACTTCCCTAATGGCAGAAAGGCCTATTCAATCATAAAGATCAAGTTTCCTTCTTCTGGGATCATCCATGTAACTTCTCAGAAGATAGCATTCCTTTCTAAATCCTGTAAGGGGTTCCAATGACCCACCACTCACCTTGTATGTACAGACATCTCTGGTGCCTTTAGGTACACAGCCAAGATTTAATTTTCCTTAACGACAGTGATTGTTGGCAAAACAGACTACAGAGATACGGGGCTACACCTAATAGAAGTTCTTGGCTTAAATACTTATTAATGTAATGACCGCATTCATGTTACTAGCTATATTTCTTACACTCTATTTTACAAGATTATTGCTTCTTGCATGGCCAAATGTGTGACTAAGCTTCAGATAAAATTAATGATATTAGGTGCTTTGATATGATCGATCAAATATATAGTTCTATAAAACCAATGACTGTAATAGTGTGATTCTAGATATGGGAAGAAGCAGCAAAAGAGAACCATTTCCTTTCCAAAGAGTCAGACACGAATGAGCGACTAAGTACAGCACAACATATAAAATGTATAACAAAAGAATATAAATTAAAAGGTGGGGGAAAATGAAGCAAAAAAGGAAAGAATGGACTTTATTTTCTTTGTGCTGTGTGTCTGCTAGGACTTTTGCAACTTTGTCCATGGAATTCTCCAGGCAAGAATAATGGAGTGGGTTGCCATGCCCTCCTTCAGGGGATCTTCCCAACCCACGGATTGAACCCAGGTCTCCCGCACTGCAGGCAGACTCTTTACCGTCTGAGAACACCAGGGAAGCCCAACTTCCTTTAGGCATTTCTACAGGCAGTAAGCAGCCTTCTCTGGGGCTTCCTAGGTGGCTCTAGCGGTAAAGAACCTGCCTGCCAGAGCAGGAGATGTTAAGAGAAGCAAGTTTGGTCCTTGGGTGGTGAACAGCCCCCGGAGGAGAGCATGGCAACCCACTCCAGTATTCTTGCCTGGAGAATCCCATGGACAGAGGAGCCTAAAGGGCTACAGTCCATGGGGTCACAAAGAATCACACAGACTGAAGTGACTGAGCATGCATGTGCACATAAGTATTCAGAGAGGCGGTAACATGAAGAAGGTATCCCACTGACACCATACTGCTAAAGAAATGGTTGGGGATTAACTGTGGAAAATCTCAGCTTCATACTGAAAACAGAGGGTATGCTGACCCAACTCCTGAGTCTCTTGCATGGGACCAGGAAGAGGAGATGAGGAATGTGACTGTGGCATTAGAGGTTCAGACTCCAGTGGAACTGAGGTTAGCAACTGGTAACATTTTTAATTTTTTTAATTTTGACGGAGAAAATTCCTTACTCTCACACCAACCACATCCTTAATCACTGTTCTGTGCAAGATACAAAACAGCACAACTTCATTTTGTAGTCATGAATGATTCGTAATTTGTTAATTCATACAATGTCTACAATATGTGCCTCATTCAAACAAGTAAACATTTACTAATAAAGATCATGAGAAAGACAACCAGTACGTAGGGCTCCTTTTTTCCAACCCAGCAGCTGTCAGCCTTTTACTGACTGAAGTAAACTGAAATTAATGGCTTGCTGCTACACAACACAGAGAAGGCAATGGCACCCCACTCCAGTACTCTTGCCTGGAAAATCCCATGGATGGAGGAGCCTGGTGGGCTGCAATCCATGGGGTTGTGAAGAGTCGGACACGACTGAACAACTTCCCTTTCACTTTTCACTTTCATGCATTCGAGAAGGAAATGGCAACCCACTCCAGTGTTCTTGCCAGGAGAATCCTAGGGACAGGGGAGCCTGGTGGGTTTCTGTCTACGGGGTGGCACAGAGTGGGACACGACTGAAGCGACTCAGCAGCAGCAGCAGCTACACAACAAGCAGTAACAGATCGAAAAGAGTTCAGAGTTACTAATGCCAACCACAGCAGACCAGAAACGTTCTCCCTTTCTTCACTCTGCAGAGAAGCAGAGAACAGAAAACACCTGGCATTTTTTAACAGACCAGCTCAGTCCAGTTTTACCCTGTCAAGTCTCTGCATACTATTATGAGAAAAAGAGCCATTCATTTCTAATGTACCTGTGTACTGAACCCAAAAAAAAAAAAAAAAAAAAAACTCTATGGGGGGAAAAGTATTCTCTTTAATAAAAGTAGTTGGTTTTCATAATTAAGATCCTGGAGAAAAAGAGAGAGGATTGAGAGAAAAGACGGAATTCCAGCTTTTTCTTAAAAAGATAATTGCCCCCATTTTCCTTAATATTAGTTACAATAAGAAATTATTTCAATTGTGAGTTATTTTCCACTGTGTGACAGTACAAGTATACCAAAGTAAAACTGAATTTTCACAGAACTGAACCTAATCAAGCTTAATAAACGATTTTTTTCAAAACGGTCTGAAATGAGTCAGTAACATGATCTCAATATTAAGGTAATTTTTAAAACAGAGTAACAGTTTTGTCAAGTGTTTCTGTGTATAGCATTTGGGTATAGTACCATGAAGCTGGTTTTTTTTTCTTTTTTTGAAGCTGTTTTAATATCTTTATTTATTATAAAACATACGGCAACATGGAATTGTTAGAAAATATGTCATTTCCTTATTCTTTTTGCTTACACACATATCCATAAAGCTTACATATTCTGTTTGCATACATATCCATAAAGCAAGTGCAAAAACAAAATTTTAAAAAGAAATATGCTTACTCCATATGAGCATTTTGAAAGCACACTAATAAAAACAAAGAACAATGAATGTCCCAATTTTTGCATATATTTTTCTTATTTTTGAAACCTTTGAACTTAAGAGAATAAAAATAGCACTAATGATATCATAAGAGGCCAAACCATTTCCTCTTTCTGTGTTTCCTTAAAAATTTAAAAATAACAGGACATGAAATCTAGTTCCTTTAGAACACTATTGTCTAACCTTAAACACCTCACCCCTTCATTCAGATCCCTGGAAAACATCTATATATGTCTTAAGATTCTGTGTCGTTATGATTTTTGCTCTTTTGATTTGTAATAGAGAAACTCTACTAAAAATAAAAATGTCCTATTACAATGAGAAGAAGCATAACTGAACAAAATGTACCAGAATGTAGACTTGAGCCCTAAAGCAATTATCAGTGCTTTCGGGACCTCTGAATGCTATGCATTAATTTTTCTGAGATTCCCTTGAGAAACCTGGATATAGGTAGGTAGTTTGATAAATAACTGCAAAAATATGGTTGTATGATCAGTGACTAGAATAAGATTAGAATTTGTTTTCCAAGGTACAATATCATTCAGAAAAACAAATGAATAGACTAAATTTTTAGTGAATAAAGAAATTTCAGCTACCTCTCTAAATATGAATGTTTGATAAGAAAGTAAAATTTTATATTATAAAGCATATATAATTTTTCTGGCAGAAAATGTCAATGATTATAGCAAAATTATGATATTGAAGTATATACAAACTATGACCTCAACTAGATTAAAAAATACAATTTTCTACCATATTTATGAACCCCAAAGAGTTTCAGAAGCAAGCTGGCTTCCAAAAATATGTATAATACATTATAAAAGTTAAAATAAGTTCTTAAAGAAAACTAAACGAGAGAAGATGAAACCAAGAAAGGTAAAGATGACCCACAAAACATATAAGAAGAATCTAAAATGTGAATCTAATCTAATTTCTAACACACAAAAACACTGACATTAAAAAGTTATATATTAATGAGCTTTAATTCTACAGCATTGACACCAAAAAAGCAGCGGAACTACAGTTCTTGATAAGGAGACTAAGAGAAATTTGTTTCGTGGTCTATCATATAAAGAATAGTGTGTTAAGGAGTTAAAAATAGAAGTAACAATAATTACAGCAGCTAATACTTATGGAGGGTTTTACGAGGCAAGAAGTAATTCACATAAATTAACTCATGTTCTCCTTATAATCTTACAGGACACGTGAAATTATTACCTTCATTTTACCCAATTAAGGACATACAACTCATAAGCAAAGGAGCCGGGTTGTCCCCAAGAATATTAGTACGACAGATAACAGCAACAAATTAAAGTAAAAGAAATTCCACAGAGAGCGAGCCAGTCTGGATTAACCAACTCATATATATAGTGTAGTGCTAATAAAGGAATGTACCTACTGCACACCATTCAGGGTACCCTCCACAAATGTTTCCTCAATCAACTTCTTTGGCAAGAATTAGTAACTACTGATGTTACTGCTCCCTGAAATGACCCCTAAAGCAGCTAGTCTCTATTGTTGGTTAAAGATAATTTTAAACATGTATATAAAAGATTGAGATGAAACTGCTTTAGCTATAGTTAAGAGTAATTATATCTCAAGGTGAATATTATTCTTTATTTTCTTATTCCTGAATTAAAAACATAAGCCATTGGCATTTAATTTTTTTTCCTTTTCAAAAGAAATTTGCTGGAATTTTGTAGTCTTTCTAGGTCTATTTCAAATGAATTTTGCTTATCTGAACAAAACTTGCCGTAGCAGAAAATATCCTGCCAGTAGTATAAATACTAAGAAAATCTGGGATTTAGGGAATTTATTTAGGAATATACCAAAACTAACTGATGTTAACTTTGCAATAAGGGATTAATTATGTACATAACAATTAGAGTTAGAATACTGCATAAATAATGCATGCATACAGAATATTAATAATTTTTAGGTCTCAAAGTAGAAATGAAGCCATTATTTACAGTCTAAGCATACTCAGCGAACAAAATGCAAGGCATGCTGCCAACATTCCTGTGTCATTTATGTTTCATCTCAAACAAAAAGGCCTCTTGTTTTACATATATTGTAAAATTACTTATAAACTCTTTCATGCTTCTCCCTCAGGTTCTTTTAAAGGAACTATTTTTAAGCAGTCACCAGTATAATAAATGCTTCCTTTATGCATATAACGATGGCATCACAAGACTGCCATGATTGTTTTCAGTTACTCTATTGATGGAAGAAGCTGATTTTGAATCATTTATAGCTTTTTACTGTAACCAGTGGGATCGCCTGCAAGACGATCCACTCTAGTTAAAGATTTATACTATGAATGCAGAACAAAATTCATCTGCTTGGGGCTAACTAGAAGTCAAACCCAGTTTCCACAAGTGACCCACCAAAAGGACATCTTAATAAAGTCATACAATAAAATATACAATCAAGGTCAGAGTAGGTGCAAAAAATGTAATACGGATTCTGTGAGTTTACCCAGTCAAATCCTTCCTACTAGCCTTGCTATGGTACAAAGGCTAGAAAAGTAAAAACATCACTTCTTAGATGCCTTTACAGCTAGAGTTCGATACATGATCCAGGTTCTACCAAGCATTCTCCCATACACAAAACTGGGAACTGAAGAAACTGCTGGTGAGAGTGAAGTGCCAGCCGGCACAAGGAAAGCCCCTCCTCTAGAATGGTTATGGCCGAAGTTCTCCCAGCTCTGTCATTCCTAACCGGGTGAAATCTAAACACAGCACCCTCTCTCTCCCAGACATTCTGCAAGCTACCTCATACTCTGTAATAAACTGTTCTCAGTTTTAGGCAGCCGGAACGGATCCTGCTGTCCATAAACAACCCAAAGATAATAATTTTTTAAAAGTAAACCAACTTAATGAAAGCTTGTTCAGAAATGTTCACAGACAACTAAGTATAGAAGGACTTCCTGGTGGTCCAGTGGTTAACAACCCGCCTGCCAGGGCAAGGGACGTGGGTGTGGTCCGGGAAGACTCCATGTGCCTCAGAAACTAAGTCCGTGTGCCAACTACCGAGCCTGCACTCTAAGCCGGCGTTCCACTGTAATGCGAAGCCCTGCACCACAGTGAGGAGTACCCCCACTCGCCACGACTGGAGAAAACCTGCGTGCAGCACAGCCACAGACAAATAAATAAAAACGCTAAAAACCAGATTCATAAAAGAGGGTAAAGGAAAAGTTTCAAAAAGGAAGGCAAAACGCAGAGATACTAAGGAGCAAAATCCCAAGACACACAAACTAAAGAACCACATGTTATTCAAATGGTACTGCAAACTTTGCTGCATTTGATCAGGAATGTCTGACAGGTGGGAAAGTAGCAATCTATTCAGGTTTAAAGAACATCGCCTTATAATAGTAACATATAAAGCATAAAGTTAAAGATGTGCTAAGTCCTAAGTTCAGTATTCAGGAAAGACCCATGGAGCAGTTAATGGCATTTGGCCTCACTCGACAGCACTCGAATTCCTTCTAGTCAGCCAACATGGAAAGCAGCACAACTGAAAGGATGGGTAAGGTATGAGGAAAGCTGGGTTCTATCCCAATTCTGAGTCTTATGATAAATGGGGGAAGTGAATAAAATATCCACAGAATTAAATGAGATAATGTCCAGCACCTAGTGGGTATTTAATCAATAACAGCTGAATCTGAATCAGTCAAAGGAACAAAATCCCAATACTTTAACATTTAAATCTAATAATAAATCTAGGTTAACAGTTCAGGACAATGATAAAAGTATAATAACAGCACTAAATCATACAATCAAACTGTGTAGACCACAACAAACTGTGGAAAATTCTTAAAGAAATGGGAACACCAGACCACCTCACCTGCCTCCTGAGAAATCTGTATGCTGGTCAAGAAGCAACAGTTAGAACTGAACATGGAACAACAGACTGGTTCCAAATAGGAAAAGGAGTGCGTGTATATTGTCAAGGCTATATATTGTCACCCTGCTTATTTATCTTATATGCAGAGTACATCATGAGAAATGCTAGGCTGGATGAAGCACAAGCTGGAATCAAGATTGCTGGGAGAAATATCAATAACTTCAGATATGCAGATGACATCACCCTT
>SJYV01048237.1:306212-370487 GCA_006410875.1 Neotragus pygmaeus | reverse complement strand
ATATTGTCCCAGAGGTCTCTGAGACTATCCTCAGTTCTTTTCATTCTTTTTACTTTATTCTGCCCTTCAGAAGTTATTTCCACCATTTTATCTTCCTGCTCACTGTTTTGTTCTGCTTCAAATATTCTCCTATTGATTCCTTCTAGAGCATTTTTAATTTCAGTAATTGTGTTGTTTGTCTCTGTATGTTTATTCTTTAATTCTTCTAGGTCTTTGTTAATTGATTCTTACATTTTCTCCATTCTGTTTTCAAGGTTTTTGATCATCTTTACTATCATTATTCTGAATTCTTTTTCATGTAGTTTGCCTATTTCCTCTTCATTTATTTGGACTTCTGTGTTTCTAGTTTGTTCCTTCATTTGTGTAGTATTTCTCTGCCTTTTCATTATTATTTTTTAACTTATTGTATTTGAGGTCTCCTTTCCCCAGACTTCAAGATTGAATTCTTTCTTCCTTTTGGTTTCTGCCCTCCTAAGGTTGATCCAGTGGTTTGTATAAGTTTCATATAGCATGAGATTTGTGCTGAGTTTTTGTTTGTTTGTTTGATTTTTCTCTGATGGGCACAGCTGAGTGAGGTTGTAATCCTGTCGGCTGATGATTTGGTTTGTATTTTTGCTTTGTTTCTTGTTTAGATGAGGTGTCCTGCACAGGGTGCTACTGGTGGTTGGGTGATGCCGGGGCTTGTATTCAAGTGATTTCCTTTGGGTGAGTTCTCACTATTTGATACTCCCTAGGGTTAGGTCTCTGGTGGTCTAGGGTCTTGGAGTCAGTGTTCCCACTCCAAAGGCTCAGGGCTTGATCTCCTGGGAAGAGGGGACCAGGGAGGGATGGAACTTGGAGGCTGTGGCTGAGCAGTGAGTTTTTATTCAGGTTCTTAAGGGCAGTGCTATGTGTGAGGCCCTGGGATGAACAAAGACCTCATAGAGCTGAGGACTGGGAAATAGTCTGTGGGAAGATCACAATCCAAAATTAAGCATCTATTGCTACTCTCAGCATCCCAGAAGTCTCTCTTCACTAGTTTCCCAGCTTGGATGTGGTGTTACTAGGATTTGAACTGCTGTCTCTTCTAACTCCAGCTCTTAGGCTCTGGCAATGACTAGAAGAGCATGAAGTGGGGATTACCAAGGCTTCTGTTGTGGTTCTCACTCTATCACCTTGAGAGGTTGGACCAGTACTCAACAACTCCAGCCTCTAGTTTCTTTGGATCTTTTCTTTTTTTTCCCTTTTCCTTTGCACTTCATCTAGTTTCACTTGCTCGTAGGATGTTGCATGCAGTGACCTCCACCCTTTGCTCAGACCACGTTACAGATGTCAAGGGCCAGTCTGGACCACGCAGTTAGGGCATGTGCCAAAGCTGTGAGTTAAGTTTTATTTGGGGCAAAATCAAGAGTGCAGACTGGGAGACAGCACCTCAGATAGCTCTGAGAAACTGCTCCAAAGAAACAGGGGGGTGGTTAGTATACATGAGATTTTGGTGAAGAGGGGATACAATGCAGTCAAGCACATATTTTTCCAGGTTTCTGCTAGTCTTGTGAAGCTTTTGCTAGCCATGAGAAACAAATGTCACCATGAAGGATTTTAGTGCTTTTCTATATATGAAGAGATTCAAGAACTGGGCTCATAAAAATCAGCTCCTGAAAATATCTAATTATCTGAAGACCTGTCTTGCCAGTTCCTGCCCCCAACCAGCACAGAGTACCTCATTTCTGCCTTCCACCCTGAACCCGTTTCAAGGTGTGTTAAGGTCAGCTGCTGCAACAGCACATGATTTGATCCTTGTAGATGGCAAGTGCCAATTTGTAGTTGACTGTATATGCTTAAATCTACCAAAATTAATAAGGAAAAAATTGTCATATACCAGGAGATTTTATTAAATGGTTTATGGAGTGGAAGTCACACTTTGTTAGGAAAGTGATTTTGTCCTGAAATAGTAAAAGTTGAAGTGTTAGACTCTCAGTCAACTCTTTGCGACCCCTGCTGAATATTTCTAAATGGCAGATTAAACTGTGCTGCCTTATTCTCCTCATCTGTAAAACAGAGATTAAAATGTGAGTCAATGCAGTCAAACTCATATAGATGTAATGAGGGTTTTAAAAAATGCTTAGGACACAAGACACTACCTGGCATAGAGTACTTACTTAACAAAAGGAGCACTATTTTTCTCCATAACTTTTTCATAAACACATCCTTGCCTTAGCTGATATTCATGCTTTATATTTCTGATAATCTTCTGATGTTCAAGACTGGAAGGTACAGTCCCATCAGCCTGGAGTACTGGCCTTCAGTCTGTTGCTGCTACTGATCTTTCTTAATGCACTTCAGACCTGTTACCCTTCTGCTGACAAAGCTTTATAGCTTGGCCACTACCTGAGACTGAAGTCCAAACTTAGCATGGCAAAGAATTTCCTTGAGTCCTCCCTTGCCATTCCCTCTATACAGCCCACATGCTACCAAACTCAACGCTTGCTTCTCTCTGTTCAGTAAATCACTTTTGGGGGCCTTTGCTCAAACTGCTTGGAGAGCACTTATTCTTCATGACCCAGCTCATCTTTAGTGTGTAAGTCTCCCCTGCCTTTCACAACTAAGTTACGTTTCCCATTTCTCTACTCCAGTATAACCTCGTATATGTAAGCGGCTCTGAAAACAAGAAAAATGAGTGTTTGAGAGTTAACCTAATAACTGAGGTCAACATGTCAAAGACACTTTAGAGGTAACGTTTCACCAACCAGAATCATGAAGAACTACAGCAGTGGTTCTCATCCCCAGAGGAGGATATAAAAGAACTTGTTGAATTTTTTTTGTCATAACAGTGATTGAACCATACAGTCACTTCTGTTATAATGCTTCTTTTGAAACCATAAATTCCAAGAAAATCAGTATATTAGGAAACAATTTTAGCATAAGGTGAATTTAACATTTGCTTTTTTGTAAAATTTCATCAGAGTGAAAGTTATGTAATGCAAATAACTGCACCAAGATGAACCAGATGCATGGAAATACACAACACACACACACACTCAAACATCTACTAGTACCTCAATTTACCATGTATGTTATGCTACATAAGTTATGTTTCGTTGTCCTTTTGCATTTGTGAAATATTCACAAATGTGAAAGGACAACAGAAGAACTGATGTTGAAGCTGAAATGCCAATACTTTGGCCACCTGATGCAAAGAACTGACTTACTGAAAAAGACCCTGATGCTGGACAAGATTGAAGGCAGGAGGAGAAGGGGACAACAGAGGATGAGATGGTTGGATTGTATCACTGACTTCAATGGACATGAGTTTGAGTAAACCCCAGGAGTTGGTGATAGACACGGAGGCCTGGTATGCTGCAGTCCATGGGGTCACAAAGAGTTGTACATGACTGAGCAACTGAACTGAACTGATACAACACAAACCAAACACTTTTTCAACACCACAAATCTCTTTAAGCATCCTGGCTCAAACCTCCAAGGTGGCTCAGATGGTAAAGAATCTGCCTGCAAGGCAGGAGAAATGGGTTTGATTCTCCAAGAAAAGAATGACAACCCACTCCAGTATTCTCACCTGGAGAAACCCATGGACAGAGGTGGTGGGCTACAGTCCATAGCGGCACACAGAATCGGACACAACTGAGCAACTAACACTTTTACTTTCTTTTCAAAACTCCAAGTAGTACTTACAAAAAAGGAAACACTTGAAGGTCCTCATGGAGATTGTCAACCATCCTCTTGGTGCTAATAGTGTCAGGTTTAGTGGTTTCCAATAACACTATGATTTCCAGCATCGTCAGTTGCCAGGCAAAGCTATGGATGCAGATGAGAAAATTGGAAAAGAATTTTAAGCAATAATTCCTAATTTAATTGAAGAAGATTATACATTGGATCAAAATTTCAATTTTGATGAAAGAGACATCTGTTATAAACATGTGCCCTGAAGGGTCTGAATCTCAAATGTAAAAACATACCCTGGGATTAAAAGCAGAATGAGATCTCCAGAAGGTTAATGAGCCATATCTCTCTGCATCTGATGCTACAGATCAGCAAACTTGCCTCCTAGTCAGAATCATTTTCAAGTTGCATCCCTTCCCATGCCCACTTCCCCAGATAAACTCCAGGTATTTTGCAAGATAAACTGCCATATTTATTTTATACACTTACACTTATTATCACTGGATGTGTAGAAAATTTGGCTTCCCTTGTGGCTCAGCTGGTAAATAATCCGCCTGCAATGTGGGAGACCTGGGTTTGACCCCTGGGTTGGAAAGATCCCCTGGAGAAGGGAAAGGCTACCTGCTCCAGTATTCTGGCGTGGAGAATTCCAGGGACAGTATAGTCCATGGGGTCGCAAAGAGTTGGACATGACTGAGCAACTTTCACTCATATAGAAAATTGTACTACCCTTTTTTATTATATGTCTATCTTGTTTTAAACATGTTGATGACAAAATTTAGCCTATTTCCCCCATCATAAGCTCTGTAGCTCTTAATTCGTATTTTTAAAGGAGTGTGTATATCATGTTACAGCAGAGCTGACTGTACCATTGATACCTGGTGTGTGGATGCTAGGAAGGGTAGATGATGCCCTGCGTGGGAAAACCCCCAAATTTCCTTGTGTTGGACATTAGTTCCTATGTCCCTAGTGGCATAAGCATGCATTTAAAAAACTATATATAATTATTGGAGTTGAGAGCCCAGTTCAATTTCACAGATAGACTGAAAAGGTTTTTGTGCTAAATGGCTTTAGTTGTGTCTGACTCTTTGTGACCCTATGGACTGTAGCCCACAAGTCTCCTCCATCCATGGGATTCTCCAGGCAAGAATACTGAAGTAGGTTGCCATTTCCTTCTCCAAAAGATTTTTGAGTAGCTTATTATTAAATATGTACTGAATTTTCAAGAAATGGCATTACCACGTAAATTAAGAAGGAATTTTTTCCCCCCAAGATTTTTTATCATCTGGGGACAGTGGTCTCTTGGTGGCAATGCCAGTTAGGATGGTTTAGTTGCCAAAAAAGAACACACACACAAATGTGATAAAAATCCCCACTATCATCTGTCAGTTCCTGTAAGCGTCATTTTTATAGTGATTTTCCCACCTACTTCTGCAAAGACCTAATTACTTCATTATATCTTCTAGTGTAGTCATTCTGTGAAAATACACATTATAAATGAAATTTAGAATATGTTAAAAATACAGTTTGCAAATGAAATTCCTTTAATAGATTAAAAAGTATCATGTTATAGTAACTGCTTTGATTTTCTGTATCTAATGCTTTGAAATCTGCAGTCTTGCCAGTCCTGTTAGGATTGCCCTTCTCTTACTGTTGTTGATAATGTTTCCCATTATATTTGCATAGCTATAGTCTGCTCTGTTCAGTGGCAGATTCTTGAAATGGAATTTTACTTTCTTTAGACTTAAATAAACATAATGTTGACAGAGTGACAAGCACAATGAAGGTGCTGAGTGAGAAATTTATATAAAGCCATAAGGTTATCAATCATTAATTTTTTCATTGTTTGGGAAGCAGAATAAAGTACTGAATGTGAACTTGAACTCCAAGCTTAGTTGGTTCTCGGTTCAAGACCTCTGCTCTGCTGCTTGTAGGCTATATGTTCTTGATGATGTTCTTTAATCCTTAGTTCAGTTCTGTTCAGTCACTCGGTCATGTCCGACTCTTTGTGACCCTGTGGACTGTAGCACTCCAGGCCTCCCTGTCCATCACCAACGCCCGGAGTTTATTCATACTCATGTCCATTGAGTTGGTGATGCCATCCAACCATCTCATCCTCTGTCGTCCCCTTCTCCTCCCACCTTCAATTGAATTAATTAAGGATTAAATACTAATCTGTATTAGTAAACTGAGAATAAACATAGTACTTACATTAGAAGGTCCATAATTATTTATACATATTAAGTATTAATGAAAGAAATGGCTCCCTAAGCCCTTGGTAAATTTAATTTCCATTACTATTATTATTTCTATTTTGATTATTGTTTTTAATATTTTTATTCCCATCTAATAAGCTGAATTAGAATTAATAAGCTGAATTGCTTGTGCCTGTCATGAAAGTTGTTTGATTCCCTTAACTTTGATGTATGTATAATGCAGAAAGTAACACTCTGATCTTTAAATCTTGAATTTAGCATGTCAGATATTTAAGAATAATTCCAGACTGTTTTACCTCTACCAGACTCTCTCAGTTCCCATCTTTGGGAAAAATGGCTTCTCTTCACATGAGAATGCTTTAATTGAAGAAATTTTGTCTATATCATCTTGATAGTTTTGACTGAAAGGGTTAAACATATGGATAATGAAGGACAATATCATGTTATGACTTTATATTACCCTAAATTGAAAAACATGAAATATAACTTTCAGAGAAAAATTAATTAATGGAAAAGTCAAATGATTCTTGCAAAGGTAAATCATGTAGCTAACATTACTTGTAAGTCTTTCCTCCAGATTCTAGCCCTTTGTTTTCTTCACTTATTTTCTCCTTTTGGTTCTGAGGTCTTAAAAATAAACCACAGGAACAAATAAACTCCATAAATTTCCAATGATAGGATTACTTATAATTTAGAGACTAGTGTAATAAGCAGGACGAAGCCTTACTAAAATTAACAAAAATGTACCTGCCACGAACATGACTTTGGAACTTGTAGTTTCATGTATTCACTGAAAGAACACCTGTTAAACTCACTAATTTTTATTTCTTCCACTGTCCTCAATTCCAGTGCCAACTTCCCTCTATTATGTGCATTAAAGTTGAATGTAGGCTCCACAAAAAGTATATAGAGTTTAATGCTAACATTTCATGGTGCTGATACAAATCAATTCCAAAAAAATAATTATGTTGGGAACAAAATAGTCAGCACAAGCACAATCCAGTAATTTGCAAGCAGTGTTGGCTACTTTCCTGAGAGGAGCACCGAGAGAGGGTGGGGGGAAACTTCACAGCTAAGTAATCATTGGTCTTTTCAGTTATTGATTTTCAAACATTGCAATATATTGCAGAGGTATCCCCAGGTAAAGTAGAGGTGAAAAGGGCCTCAAAACAATGAGAAAGGTAGAATATTCACCTCTATAACATTCAATAAAACATTTGTTCAATGAGAAGAATCACGGCCATGTGACTTTGAAAAAACCCACCATATTGTTAAGGCTTCTGGTGATTTTCTCAGATCTGGGACATTTGTGATTAAACCATTTAATCTAGTTATATGTTTCTTTTTCAACAGTCTTTTATTGCTTGTTTGTGTTTATTCTTAAGCAACCATGTGTGTATGATCTATTCTTTAATAAGAGGTAATAGATTAAATTGAACCATTTATGATGATTGCTTCTTTGAGAAATGTAATTTAACCTTTTTGGTTCTTTGAGATTCCATTGCATTCACTTACTTCAAAAATATTTTCATGTGTAACTATATATGTGACTTTATAATGCATTTCATTTGGAAAATGAGGCATCACCTAAAATAATACCTTCTTTTAAAATTTCCAAAATAGTACATGATATTGTGTTTAAGCATGCATTCATTATTCATTTCAGCTCAGTTCCAGAACCTTGCTACACGCTCAGTCTTATACTAGGTGCTACAGGGAATTCAGAAGAATTCCATTGTAGGTGGTGTATGTTTACTATGCAATCAGAGCATGAACAGTTATGTTAGTTGCTAGTGAACAAAAGCATGCACCGTAGGACTAGATGTTAATTTTTAAAAATCGAACCTGGGATATTAATAAATGATAGATCAGCTATTCTTGCTTAAGGAATAAGAATGAACAGAATAAGCAAGCAAATTTTAAAAGACAAATGAACTGGGATACTATGAGGAAACTACGTGAAACAAGAAATAATCAAGAACCCAATCTTCAACCTGGGACTTCAGAAGAGGACTCGTTAATGCTTCAGTAACAATTTATAAGATAGCTTTTTAAAAAATAATGTAACAAATAGTAATGTCAAGAAAGTTGCTGAAAAGCAATGGCATCTGAAAATGTTTGCTTAGCTAATATTTATTTTTAAAAACCTCAAACAATTGAATTTGTAAATCTAAGAAAAATGGGGATATTTAATCTTTATGTTAACCTCTAAAGATGAGTTTTGATTCATTTACAAGGAGGTGGTACAGAACTGGCCTGTCAGGGAGGTCCATAAGACCCTGGGTTTCTACAGATGTGCATGAAGTGGTAGTCTTGGTCGGGGTGGGTGGTCGGGGAAGGGGAGTCAGTCATCTTCTGGGGTACCTGGCAGCAGACAGCAGGGTTAATTTCTAGAAAGATATGGGTAGAAAAAGTAGAAAGACTTTATTTCCCAGAAGACTAGAATACCTCCTGACCACCACTATATAGATTCACGTGCTCAGAAAACAGAAATTTAAGAGGAAAGTTGAGACTCAAATAGACATGTGTTCCAATCCAGACATGTGATTTGGAGATGTTACTATACCTCTCTATAGTTATCTAGTCAGTCAAATGTAGAAAACTACAATTCGTATTTTGTGTGATACTTTTGAGAATTTAAAACGGGGCTTTGCATGCTGTGTGCTCAGTTGCTCACTCGTGTCTGATTCTTTGTGGCCCCCTTGGCTTTAGCCCATCAGGCTCCTCTGTCCCTGGGATGTCCCAGGCAAGATTAATGAGTGGGTTGCCATTTCCTCCTCCAGGGAATTTTCTGACCCAGGATTGAACCCAGGTCTCCTGTATCTTCTGCATTGACAGGCGGATTCTTTACCAATGAGCTACCTGGGAAGCCCTCAATACAGTGCTTGGCATATGACAGATGTTGCCCCCCTCCCCACACATACCAAATGCAGTTTGTTTACTAAAGTTGGCCTGCTATTGCACTGCTGCTGCTGCTGCTGCTAAGTCACTTCAGTCGTGTCTGACTCTGTGTGACCCCATAGACGGCAGTCCACCAGGCTCCCCCATCCCTGGGATTCTCCAGGAAAGAACACCGGAGTGGGTTGCCATTTCCTTCTCCAATGCATGAAAGTGAAAAGGGAAAGTGAAGTCTCTCAGTCGTGTCCGATGCTTAGCGACCCCATGGACTGCAGCCTACCAGGATTCTCCGTCCATAGGATTTTCCAGGCAAGAGTACTGGAGTGGGGTGCCATTGCCTTCTCCGATTGCACTGATAGAACTAAGCAAAACATCAAAGACAACTGTTAGGACAAAGGTAAATGTGGCAGGGGACTGTTAAGGGCTCTAAAGAGGAAGAAGAAAGGGGAAGAGCTGGGGAGCAGAGCAGGTGACCACAGGAGCCACTAGGTTCTGGGTGAAGGAGATGTAAGGGTTTCATGACTGCCTTCAAATCATTAAGAATTGTATTTGGATGGATATGTCTGCCTTTATTCCTCTCCTAGGGAGAGGAATTGGCTTCTCAAAGGAATATGCAACTTAAATATAGAGGAAATGCTAGGAGAGCATTTTCCTCTCTCCTTAATGGTTGAGCACTGTGGTGGAAGGCCAGCTCATTGTCTTATTTTTATGGGGCTTCTTTCCTGGTACAGCCAGCTCATTTTTGTAAAATGAACGTGGCCATGTTCATGGCTACTGAGTATAAACTTGGGCTTCTTTCCACAAGAAATGCAACCCGTTAAAGATGATGTGACTGAAATGAAGAGAAACTTTGGCATTTATGGAAGAAAGATTATCTGAGATTCAAAATCTGTGTTTCCATTTCAAGGTAATGGTACTACTGAATCTTTTTTTTTAAATCAATTTTAAATTGTTTGCTTTCATGAGTACATGCATTCTTGCCAGGCAAAGCTACTTTAATTTGCTGAACTCAGGCCTGGAATGTATTTTGCTTCTAAATTTATTACTCTTTTCAGATTTATTGAGTTCAAGAGGTTGTAAAGTGGATGCCTCTTAGAAGGTGAAGATGTTATTTACTTGGACCAGCTCCAAATGCTTTTGGAAGGAGCTGGGTGTCAATAAATAACAGTACAGTTACACTGACTTCAATTTGATAGAAATTTGATTCTGATACTTCAACCTGCATTTTCCAGCTCATTACCTCACTCCTCAGCTGTAATTCTACAGAAATTTTCCATTAAGGGCAGAGCATGTTAATTTTATCTTTGGACTAATATATAAACTTTACTAAAGTATTTCAACATTCAAAAAACTAAGATTATAGCATGCAGATCCCTTCATAGAAAATAGTTGGAGAAACAATGGAAACAGTGACAGACTTTCTTTTCTTGGGCTCTAAAATCATTGCAGATGGCAGCTGCAGCCATGAAATTAAAAGACACTTGCCCCTTGGAAGAAAGCTATGACAAACCTAGACAGCATATTAAAAAGCAGAGACATTACTTTGCCAACAAAGGTCTGTCTAGTCAAAGCTGTGGTTTTTCCAGTAGTCATATATGGATGTGAGAGTTGGACTATAATAAAAGCTGAGTGCCAAAGAACTGATGCTTTTTAACAATCGCTTCTCAGCCTTTTGGCTAATATCAAGTGTAGTATGGACTTCCCTGGTGGCTCAGAGGTTAACGTGTCTGCCTCTAACACGGGAGACCTGGGTTCGATCCCTGGGTCGGGAAGATCCCCTGGAGAAGGAAATGGCAACCCACTCCAGTATTCTTGCCTGGAGAATCCCATGGACAGAGGAGCCTGGTGGGCTACAGCCCATGGGGTTGCAAAAAGTCAGACGTGACTGAGCAAGTTTAACTAACTAACTAACTAACTGTAGTGTTGGAGAATACTCTTGAGAGTCCCTTAGACTGCAAGGATATCAAACCAGTCCATCCTAAAGGAAATCAGTCCTGAATATTCATTGGAAGAACTGATGCTGAAGCTGAAACTCCAATACTTTGGCCACTTGATGTGAAGAACTGACTCGTTGGAAAAGACCCTGATGCAGGAGGAGAAAGGGATGACAGAGGATGAGATGGTTGGATGGCATCACCAACTAGATGGACATGAATTTGAGCAATCTCCAGGAGTTTGTGATAGACAAGGAAGCCTGGGATGCTGTAGTCCACGGGGTCGCAAAGAGTCGGACATGACTGAGCAACTGAACTGAAAGTATTTCAAGGTTTTAAAAATTGTTACTGCCCTTTAGAATGTCAGATGTAAAAACACATACAGTCAATTCAAATATGAAATAACTCAGATTGTTACTGCTAGTAATCATATTCTTTTTAGTGAGATAATTCAAGATTTATTTCTCCCCAAATATGAGATCTCAACTGGCTAAAGCCGCCAGGGGTAAAATCAAATCCAGTCATCTGGCTCAGGATGAAATTTAGATATTTCTTAGTAACTATTTTACCTGAAATTCATACAAAATTACATTCAAATAGCTATTAATACTGTGAAAAGTTCACTGCCATCTATTAGAATGCATAGCACCCAAAGAAGATTCGCTATCATGCATTTTCATTAAATTAGCACCTTTGACCCAAAAGTTTCAGTACAAGAATTAACAAGAATAAAAACATTTTTTGCATCAAACCAAAAAGTCCATGACATACATACCAGATCAATCTATATCCCTCCATGCATACTTGGTCAAGTATAACATTGTTTCCTTTTCATTACAAAACTTTAAAAAAATTTTTTTGAAGATTGTTCACATACTTTAATATTTAAAGGTTTCTGGTTAATAAAATTCTATTTATTCAAACTGACAGGAACCTTAAACAAATCTTTTTTTAAAATGTCTTTGCTTTATTGAGGAAAGGAGCATTGAAAAAAAGTTTTTAAAAGGAACACTTACATCAAAAAGGATCACCGCAAATCCAAATCAAGTCTCCTGGCTATAAAGTCATTCATGGTGACTAATGTGATTACTGATGAGCCAGGCCCAGTATAAGATCTGAGAGACTTTTGAATCATCAAGAAATGATTAAATTATTGAGACACAGAGGATATACTGTGAAATCAGAAGAGCTGTTTAAGACTACTGACTGAACCACAGATCCTGTGTGCACTTTCCCTAGTCTCCACCTGTATTAAAATTTTACCCCCCAAAATGGCACATTTTCATCACCAGAATATTGACCTAGAATTTATTCATCTCTCAATTTTATTCATTCTCATTTATGATGTGCTTCCCTTGTGGCTCAGCTTGTAAAGAATCCGCCTGCAATGCAGGAGACCTGGGTTTGAACCGTGGGTTGGGAAGATCCTCTGGAAGGGAAAGGCTTCGCACTTCAGTATTCTGGCCTGGAGAATTCCATGGGCAGTACAGTCCATGGGGTCGCAAAGAGTCGGACACGACTGAGCAACTTTCACTCCACTTCACTTCATTTAGTTGTATACAATTTTACCACATGTGTAGGTTCATACATTGATTACCGCAGTCAAGATACAGAATGACTCCACTGCCATGAGGAACTCTTCATTGCCCTTTTATTAACAAACCTACCGTCCTCGGCCCCTCCCCCATCACTAAGCTGTTCAAGCTCAAGTTTTGTCATTTCTTAAATGTTATACAAAATGGAGTCATACAGCTTGCAACATTTTTTCACTTAGCATAATTCCCTAGAGATTCACTCCAGTGACTTCTTGCATCAATACTTCATTTTTTTAAAATTTCTGAGTAGTATTCCATGGAATGGACAGAATAGCACTTGCTAAACCATTCATCTGTTGAAGAACAACTGGATTCATTTCAGTTTTGCATTGTTATGAATAAAGCTGCTATGAACGTGTCCAGATTTTTATGCAAACATGTTTTCGTTCCTCTGGGATAAATACTCAGGAGTGCAGTTGCCACACCACATGGTAATTGCTAAACTTTTTCCAGAGTGATTGTACTACTTTACATTCTAACTTGCACTGTGTGAGTGATCCAGTTCTTCCACATTATTACCAGCATTTGATATTATCACTAGTTTTAAACTTTATCCATTCTAACATCTATGTAATGATATCTTATTGTAGTTTTAGTTTGCGTTTCCTTGATGGCTAAAGATGTTCAACATCTTTTAATGTGGTTATGTACCATATGCATATCTTTCTGGGGAAATTTGTCTCTTCATCTCTGTTGCCTCTTTCCCTATTTGAACTGTGTGTTTTTTATTGTTGAGTTTTGGGAGTACTTTCTAAACTCTTCACATTAGTTCTGTGTTGTATATCTGGCTTACAAATAATTTCTTCCGGTCTGTAGTTTATCATTTCATCTACTTAGCAGAGTCTTCTGCTGAGATGTTTTAAATTTAGAAAAAAGTCTAACTTATTGTTTACCTTTTATTGATTGCGCTATTGGCATCATGCCTAACACCTCTTTGTCTTGCTCTAGATCCTTAAGATTTTATCCTATATTTTTCCTAAGAATTTTATAATTGTATATCTTACATTTAAATTCACCCAGATAAACCAAATTTGAGTTAATTTTTGTACCAAGTGTAAGGAGTAAATCAGGCTTCATTTTTTTTTTCCTTGTGGGTATCCAATTGCTGTAGCACCGTTTGTTGAGAAAACAGTTCTTAGTCCACTGAAATGCTTCTGCACTTTTATCAAAATTAAGTTACACATATTTGCATATTTCTATGTCACTGATTTATATATCCATTCCTCTAATACTGCACTGTCATGAATACCGCAGCTATAAGTAAGACTTTATATTGGTGAGAGGAATTTTAATCACTTCATTCTTCTTTTTCAAGATTATCTTAGCTCTGGTAGAGTCTGTGAATTGCCATATAAATTTTAGAATAACTTGACGATGTCTACAATTATCCTGCTGGGATATTGATGGGGATTACATTAAATCTACAGGCGATACTGAGGAGAATGGTCATCTTTACTCATTTAGCCTTCTAATTCATGAATATAACTTGAACATGGCAATTCTATTTATTTAAATCTTCTTTTATTTATTTTTATCAGGATTTTGTAATTTTCACTATACACATCCTGCACATGTCTTAACTATAATCCCTAAGTATTTTGTTTCTGTTAGAATGATTATAAATGGCATTATCCTTTTGATTTCAGTTTCTGCATGTTTGTTTTTAGTATTGTGTGTTGATCTTTTATTCTGTGACATTACTGAATGTACTTATTAGTTTAAGAGTTTCTGTGTAAATTCCTTGGGATTTTCTATGTAGACAGTCATGTTATCTTTAAATAGAGATATTTTCATTTCTTCCCTTCTAATTGGTTATGCTTTTTATTTCTTTTTCTTCCCTTACTGCACTGACTAGAACTTTTAGCACCATGTTGAATAGCAGTGAGGGGAGGAAACATCTTTGTCTTGCTCTTGATCTTAGGGGGAAATCAATCCATCTTCACCAGTAAATCTAATGGGTATATTCAGCTGACATGTTCTTGAAGAAATCAAATTATCAAATTGTCTCCTGACCCATTTTCCCATCTGTAAAAATAAGGAGAATCATAGAAAATATGTCTCTGAAATCTGTTACCAAATAAACTACTGATGATGTGAAAAATGTAAATTAGCAAATGAGGGAGTTAGTTTGGCAAAGCTCTCATGAGATTTCGAACAAGAGATTTCTTCAAGCTCACCAAATCAGTAAATACCTACTTAGAAGATCTTACTATGTGACTTTAGGCTTTAGACAGTTCAATCTTCTCCCTGTCAATTTCTTATTCTATAATTCAATCTTTTTTTAATGGATCTCCAAAGATTCTTCCAGTTTTCTTCAATTTTGTGTTTTGTGAGCTGTACGCTGACCATTGTGTCAGATACAAAGATTGAGACTGTCCTATACATGTTTGAAATGTAGTTACAGGCATAAGATCTATGCATGTAGAAATATAATTAAGATTTATCATTAAAATCAAATTGTGGTCAAATATATGAATGAAAGCTTGCTAGCTTCATGAGAGTAAAAACTGAGTTGATTTTAATGTACCGTTTATCCCTAGCCTCTAGAGCAGAGGCTCAGTGAATATTTGCTGAATTAATAATGGGGGCTTCCCTGATAGCTCAGTTGGTAAAGAATCCACCTGCAATGCAGGAGATCCCAGTTTGATTCCTGGGTTGGGAAGATCTGCTGGAGAAGGGATAGGCTACCCACTCCAGTATTCCTGGGCTTCCTTTGTGGCTCAGCTGGTAAAGAATCTGCCTGCAATTTGGGAGACCTGGGTTCAATCCCTGGTTTCGATCCCTGGGTTGAGAAGAGCCCCTGGAGAAGGAAAAGACTACCCACTCTAGTATTTTAACCTGGAGAACTCCATGGACCATATAGTCCATGGGCTCATAGAGAGTTGGATACAACTGAGTGACTTTCACTTTCAGCAGCAGAAGAATTATACAAGTTACAATTGGTATGGTGCAATTTCCAGTGAACAAAAAAGTATAGCTAACTAATCAAGATGGATGTTGGCTGGTATGCTGTACCAATGAACACTTGATATGATCCCTGGATGAAGATCCAGGAGAGGGAGAAATTGTTGGGTGGCTGAAAGAGCTCCACTGGAGCTGGGCTTCAGAGATTTGTAGATTTCNTTTTTACATCATCTTCTGGCCATGAGGTCTGCTGACATTTTATGGCCCTTTCTGATACCGGTCAGTTAACCAGAAAACTTATTTTTCCAGGGGTGATTTTTTCTTAAATCAGGCGCCACCCTCCAAATAAAGTTGCATTCTTATAGGGTGAGGGTGTAGTGAGTTACAACTAGGAAAGGAATTTACTTAACCTAAGGTTAACATGATTAATCTTAAAGGTTAATACTTATTTCTCCTATATGTTAGTTATATTCATTATAAGGGCAGGGAATATGGAGATTTAGCAGCAAACATCAGCCCAACAAATGGAAACCTTTCACCAATGTTCCCTTTAAGATCTATTTAGTTTTAAGATAGTGATAAAGTTACATTTTTACCTAGCAAGGACACAGTGATTTATAACAAAGTACAGTGGTCTATAACAAAAGAGAAAATTCATTAACTCAAAAAGTCTAGTATTGCTAACATCAAAAACTACTATATTTCCTTTTCTATATTCCAAATACATTGATTAATATATTCCCAGGTACCTAAGGATATAGAGGCCTGGAGGCAATCATTGACTCAACAATGAGAAAAGCCCTATGCTAATACTCCAAACTCTCTGTGCTGTTTATGGTTGAGAGATTGTCACACAAGCTAGTCTGTCAGCAGAGAGATTTGACCTGAGACACCCTTGTCACAACCAGGGCAGGGAATTAGCAGTAATTATTGGCTTGACAAATGAAAAAACCCTTCACCAATATAATTCCTAATCAAGCAACTAATACTATACTAATGATCTAACTTCTCAAAATAGTCTGTATTTAGAAAGTTTTAAAGCATCCCGTGCCTCTCACAGTTGGGGGGTTGTAAACAATCACATGCGGCTGGACAAACCTGATCAGGCAGGCCAGAGAACCTTCAGAGTTCCTAAGCTGAAACACCTTTGTCACGCCCAGGAATTTTTATTAACTTGGAGCTGCAAGTTAACTCCTTCTCCGGGAGAAATGGTTATGAGGGAGAGCTTCCTGTAAGTTACTCTGGTTTTTGGGGTAGATGCTTAGAAACAGGGGGTTTCCTGAGGCTTGATCACGCCTTTGCATATGCCAAGCTTCCTTCCTCATGACCTTTGTCATGGGCGGAGTTCCTCATGCTGGCCCCCAGCACTTCTCCAACACCACAATTCAAAAGCATCAATTCTTTGGTGCTCAGCTTTCTTCACAGTCCAACTCTCACATCCATACATGACCACTGGAAAAACCATAGCCTTGACTAGATGGACCTTTGCTAGCAAAGTAATGTCTCTGCTTTTCAATATGCTATCTAGGTTGGTCATAACTTTCCTTCCAAGGATTAAGCGTCTTTTAATTTCATGGCTGCAATCACCATCTGCAGTGATTTTGGAGCCCCCCCACCAAAATTCTGACACTGTTTCCCCATCTATTTCCCATGAAGTGATGGGACCCGATGCCATGTTCTTCGTTTTCTGAATGTTGAGCTTTAGGCCAACTTTTTCGCTCTCCTCTTTCACTTTCATCAAAGGCTTTTTAGCTCCTCTTCACTTTCTGCCATAAGGGTGGTGTATAGCAGCAGTGAACTCAGCTCCATGCTCTGATGACCTGGAGGGGAGGTCCATGAGAAAGGGGATATATGTATACGTGTGACTGATTCTCTTCGTTGTACACCAGAAATGAACTCAGCATTGAAAAGCAACTATATCCAAATTTTGAAAAGCTGAATTAATACAGTAAATGAAAGTTTAAAAATCTGAAGGAGAAATTATTATAGAAACAGAAAGAAACATATATTTTCTTATTCAATTTGAACCTGGAATCTCATTGTATACTTTATATATACTGACAAAGATTGCCTATGATAATTGAGATACCAGAATGTTACTTTGACTTAAGTAATATGCAGAAGGAGATCTCAAGACTGCACTATTGAGTTTTCTTCTACCAAGTAGCAGCAATGTTTCTTTCTAGGAAAACAAGATTAAGGGTTATATCTAAATCTTGAAAATGCAAATATGGCATTCAGTGTTATATTATTGCAGTCTACATGGAACAACAGACTGGTTCCAAATAGGAAAAGGAGTACGTCAAGGCTGTATATTGTCACCCTGCTTATTTAACTTATATGCAGAGTACATCATGAGAAACGCTAGGCTGGAGGAAGCACAAACTGGACTCAGGATTTCCAGGAGAAATATCAATAACCTCAGATATGCAGATAACACCACCCTTATGGCAGAAAGTGAAGAGGAACTAAAAAGCCTCTTGATGAAAGTGAAAGAGGAGAGTGAAAAAGTTGGCTTAAAGCTCAACATTCAGAAAACGAAGATCATGACATCGGGTCCCATCACTTCATGGGAAATAGCTGGGGAAACAGTGGAAACAGTGTCAGACTTTATATTTTTGGGCTCCAAAATCACTGTAGATGGTGATTGCAGCCATGAAATTAAAAGATGCTTACTCCTTGGAAGGAAAGTTATGACCAACCTAGATAGCATATTNTAACCTCAGATATGCAGATGACACCACCCTTATGGCAGAAAGTGAAGAGGAACTAAAAAGCCTCTTGATGAAAGTGAAAGAGGAGAGTGAAAAAGTTGGCTTAAAGCTCAACATTCAGAAAACGAAGATCATGACATCGGGTCCCATCACTTCATGGGAAATAGCTGGGGAAACAGTGGAAACAGTGTCAGACTTTATATTTTTGGGCTCCAAAATCACTGTAGATGGTGATTGCAGCCATGAAATTAAAAGATGCTTACTCCTTGGAAGGAAAGTTATGACCAACCTAGATAGCATATTGAAAAGCAGAGACATTACTTTGCCAACAAAGATCTGTCTAGTCAAGGCTATGGTTTTTCCAGTGGTCACGTGTGGATGTGAGAGTTGGACTGTGAAGAAAGCTGAGCGCTGAAGAATTGATGCTTTTGAACTATGCTACTGATGAAGACTCTTGCGAGTCCCTTGGACTGCAAGGAATCTAACCAGTCCATCCTAAAGGAGATCAGTCCTAGGTGTTCATTGGAAGGACTGATGCTGAGGCTGAAAATCCAATACTTTGGTCACCTCATGTGAAGAGCTGACTCATTGGAAAAGACTCTGATGCTGGGAGGGATTGGGGGCAGGAGGAGAAGGGGACAAGGGAGGATGATATGGCTGGATAGCATCACTGACTCGATGCACATGAGTTTGGGTGAACTCCGGGAGTTGGTGATGGACAGGGAGGCCTGGCGTGCTGTGATTCATGGGGTCGCAAAGAGTTGGACATGACTGAGCAACTGAACCTAACTGAAGTTCTCTTAAATTGGAAAGATTTGACCCACCAATGTAATATAAAGCATTCATCTTAGGAATTGATTGTATACTTTAAAAATGTTAATTGATCTTCTCCTAACTATCCCAACTTTTCCCCCGAAGGGCCTTTACAGTTATTGCAGGAGCAGAACACAGAAGCATTTGACATCCCCACTTTCTTTAGTTTTAAAAGATGCTAATCTCAGTGGTAACCTTCATAGGCCAATTTATTAAAAGGAAAATTGTTTTAATACCTGTAAAGTGGAATTTAATCAGTTCAGCACCAACATCATTGTGGTATTTGACTAGTTTCAATCATTTTCCCTTTTAAATCCTTTTACTTCCTATATTTTTCAAAGCCCTTCAGCATTCTATGATTTTTTTTTACTGTCATTTCATTGTTTCATGTATCCTTATGTCTATTACATGATAATGTATGCAGATTTTCATGTCATTGTTTTGAAATTTTAAAAGCATTTTTATTTAATAAAATAAATCCAAAATATTGTCATTTCAAAATGTAATTCACATAAAATGAATAATATATTTTATTTCTATAAAATAATAATAATAATATTGCTCTAAAATTTCACACTTTTCAGGATTGGCATTTTTTTTTTTTAACATAGACCCATCTCCTCTGTTTCTCTGGTTACGTCAAATCTTGTGATCCTCTTTCCTCATATATTTTTATTTGTCAGTGTATACCTTGAGCTGTTTTCATATTATTACTTTCCTTTCTGTGAAGAAAGAAAAAAAAAAAAGCTAGGGGCTATCAAGTTGTAAAAATCTATGCTTTACCTGGCAGTTATACCACAGATAGACTGTCCAGTTAAGTTGAGAAGAGTGAATTGATAACTTGTATTTGTTTTTAAAGTTAAGTTAATCCTTGATAAGAAAAAAGGGGGGCTGGTGGCTCAGCTGGTAAAGAACTGCCTCTCAATGAAGGAGATGCAAGAGACAAGAGTTTGAGCCCTGGGTTGGGAAGATCCCTCGAAAAAGGGAATGGCAACCCATTCCAGAATTCTTGCCTGTAGAATCCCATGGACAGGGGAGCCTGGCAGACTGCAGTTCATGAGTTTGCAGAAATGCACGTGACTGTGTGCATGCACAAGCAAGGAAAACAAACAAAAAAAATATGACTGTACAATTGTACCCACATCAATTGTTGAAAAAACTATCCTTTTTTCTGTTGCATTGCCCTTGCACCATTGTCAAAGATCAATTGACTATTTTTTGTATGGCTATTTTGGGCTTCCCAGGTGGCACTGGTGGTAAAGTGGGTTGGATCCCTGGGTGGGTAAGATCCCCTGGAGGAAGCTTGACAACCCGCTCCAGTATTCTTGCTTGGAGAATCCCATTGACAGAGGAGCTTGGCAGGCAATAGTCCATCGGATTGCAAAGAGTTGGACACAATTGAAGCTACTTAGCATGCACACATGCACTATTATTTTAATATTTAAATAAGCAAATTTGAATTAAAATTTAAGCCTAAATATTATCTGCAAACATGGTAAAGATCCAGCTAGCACAATATTAACTCTAAGACTATGAACTGATGTGTATAGCTTATTGAATTATTTATCTCCATCTTAATTTTTTTTTTCATAGATGTTCAGTTCAGTTCAGTCACTCAGTCGTGTCTGAGTCTTTGCTACCCGGTGAACTGCACCATGCCAGGCCTCCCTGTCCATCACTAACTCCCAGAGTCTACTTAAACCCATGTCCATTGAGTCGGTGATGCCATCTAACCATCTCATCCTCTGTCATCCCCTTCTCTTCCTGCTTTCAATCTTTTCTAGCCTTGGGGTCTTTTCAAATGAGTCAGCTCTTAAAGTCAGACGAATTTATTCCCTGAAGAGAATGCTTCAATGTAAGGAAAATAACAGTCATTTATATTGGCATTTGGGGACCCTGGCTCCAGGCCAAAATTTTGCATGTGTTTTCAGGTCCAACCATAAGCATTTACCTAACTGAGAGACCCAATGGAGGAAAACTGTGTTCCCTACACCAGACTGGGTGCAAAGCCAGTGCACACCAAGTAAAATGTTAGTTGCTCAGTTGTGTCCAACTCTTTGTGACCCCCATGGGCCTACCAGGCTCCTCTGTCCATGGAATTCTTCAGGCAAGAATTCTGGAGTGGGTTGCCATTTCCTCCTCCAAGAGATCTTCCCAACCCAGGAATTGAACCCAGGTCTCCTGCATTGCAGGCACACTCTTTACCATCTGAGCCACGAAGGAAGGTGGTGCACACCAAAGGGAGTTTCAGTTAAGGACCTCACCTCCATTCAACTCCACACCCTCCTGCCCTGCCTTCTGGTGGCCCATGCACTCACCATAGGTGCATTTGTTCAGCAAAGCAAAATTTTAACATGTTATAGTTGCTTTGGTCACATTTCATCCTTTCTTCTTATTTCTTCAAGTCTCTAGATTCCATCTGGTAAAGGAAACATTCTCATGATTTTAGATTTCATTTTTTTCACCTTGGGGTGAGGAAATTTATAAGAATTCACAGGAAATTGGTGGCACACTTATTTTCAGAGACACATTTCATTTGAGTGTAATAAAAAGCACACTAGATTTGCTTAAAGTATAGATAGACTCCATTATAATTTCACTTTTATTTATTTTTAGGATTTCGTGTCTAGTTCCTTATAGATATAAAGGATTGCATCTGTTTGAAATCTTCAAAAGAGACTATAGAGTTTTAAGCTAAATTTACTTGGAGAATATTTTTTTCCTAATACTTCAATAGATTCACACAACAGCTGTTGATTCTCCTTCAAACAGTTTAGTACCCTGAAGATCTGGAAAAAGTACTACTCAGGGCTCCTTCTATATACCAGGTCTTTAGTTTGTCACTTATAATAGAAAAAAGCCTCCACAGATTATTTTATAAGTACTAATTCCATCTCCATCACTGTGTAAAATCTACTACTTAAAAAGCTATTATATATATTTATCCAGCTGACACCTGCCCACATGAATACCCAGTATTTCAAAATGGAAACACATTTGCAAATTCATTACAGAAACAATCTTCTTTCTCATATTAAATTCCACAACAGAAATCATAGTGGGTAAAAAGGTAACAGACTCTATACTACCTATAATGCATGCATTCAACCTTATTGAATGAGCCTCTAAATTATAACTTGGAATTTTAAATACTTGAATATAAAATAGCTTCAGATAATACTTAAAATATTCATGACACTTATATACATACGCAATGTACACACATATGTATATTCATTTTTTAGCTAAGTGATAATTCTATAATAAAAGTATAAGGTCTCCCTTGGGTAACCTGAAAGTGACAGTTGTTCAGCTGCATCAAATTCTTTGCAACCCCATGGACTGAATTCTCTAGGCCAAAATACTGGAGTGGTTAGCCGTTCCCCTCTCTAGGGAATCTTCCCAACCCTAGGATCGAACCCAGGTCTCCTGCATTGCAGGTGGGTTCTTTACCAGCTGAGCCACAAGTGAAGCCCAAGAATACTGGAGTGGGTAACCTGTCCCTTCTCCAGCAGATCTTCCTGACCCAGAAATTGAACCAAAGTCTCTTGCATTACTGGAAAATTCTTTACAACCTGAGCTATCAAGAAAGCTGAGTGCTGAAGAATTGATGCTTTTGAACTGTGGTGTTGGAGAAGACTCTTGAGAGTCCCTTAGACTGCAAGGAGATCAAACCAGTCCACCCTAACGGAAATCAGTCTTGAATATTCATTGGAAGGACTGATGCTGAAGCTGAAACTCCAATTGTTTGGCCACCTGATGTGAAGAACTGACTCATTGGTAAAGACCCTGATGCTGGGAAAGATTGAAGGCAGGAGGAAAAGGGGATGATAGAGGATGAGATGGTTGGATGGCATCACTGACTTGATGGACATGAGTTTGAGCAAACTCCAGGAGCTGGTGATGAACAGGGAAGCTTGTAGTGTTGCAGTCCATGGGGTTACAAAGAGTCTGACCTGACTGACTGGACTGAAGTAAACTGAACTGAACTGANGGCATCACTGACTTGATGGACATGAGTTTGAGCAAACTCCAGGAGCTGGTGATGAACAGGGAAGCTTGTAGTGTTGCAGTCCATGGGGTTACAAAGAGTCTGACCTGACTGACTGGACTGAAGTAAACTGAACTGAACTGAGGGAATCTGACTCTTACTACAAAAAGAGTATGGAATGTGATTGGTGTGGATCTCTGTGGTTATTAATGGAGATGCTGTCAGTTGGTAAGATTGGTTTCAAAAAGTAATGTGAGTCCTTGCCTTTGTGGAATTCACAAATCAGTAAGAAAGACATATGAACAAAGTTATTAGAAGAGAAAAAGTAAGTCTATCAATAGAGTTAAGTGCACTGTTTCAGTTAAATATAGGACGAATGAGTCAGAACAAGTCTGTCTGGAAAAAGTCAGAGGCACTCACAGAAGAAATCACTATGCTGAATAATGAAGGAAAGTAGAATCTCTGTCGCTAAATGTAGAAAGAAAGAAAGGGAATTTTAGGAAGAAAGTATATTCTGTGGAAAGTCACAAAAATGCAAAAGTCTTTAAGCTCTGTTTGACAGAAGGTAAGGAGTTTGTTAGAGGCTTCCCAGATGGCGTTAGTGGGAAAGAACCCATCTGCCAGTGGGAGAGACATAGAGACGTGGGTTCTATCCCTGGGTCAGGAAGATCCCCTGGAGGAAGGCATGGCAACCCTCTCCAGTATTCTTGCCTGGAGAATCCCCTGGACAGAGGAGCCTGGTGAGCTACAGTCCATGGGGTCACAAAGAATCCAACACAGCAGAAGCAACCTAGCATGCATGCATGCAAGGAGTTCGGTATAGTCATGATATAGAATTCATGTGAGAAAGAAGCTTCTCTTACAGAGGATGAAATAAAATTCCAATGAAAATAAAGGTAATGGGGATATCATACCACTCATCAATTTAAAAAATTCAAGATTTTGAGTTTCTGCTTGTTTGGGGTTTTACTATTTGAACAGAAATATCTAATTTAGTCAATAAGGAAGTATTCTTTGAGAAAAACCAAAGAGAGTATAAATAAAGTATATGCAACATACCTGAAAAAGGAATTTAATTAATGACTTTTATCTATATGATTTACAACCATCTTAACTGATATATTTTCAGTATGAAATTGATTTCAGAGGTTATCTGTCTATAACAGAGCAACTCCAAATAGAGGACCTGCACATCTGAGGGAACTGCATCAAAATAATGGGGAAATATCAACAAGGTTGCCCTTAAGAAAAGATATATTTATGTTCAGATCCTTTGGAGGGGGTGGGAATGAAAAGAACCTCAATCATTTAACATTTTTGTAAAAATTTCAATATTTAATTATTAAAAAAAAACATTTAGAAAAGCTTTAAAAAAGTAAGAAAAATCTGCTGCTCAGTAAGCTACAGCCAGTAGGGTGGATCTTTTAACCTGCCTGATATTACATCAACCAAGGATGCACAACCAATGATCACCAGACATTCAGGAAAGATCTTAACATGAAAGGGGCCCAAAAAATTAGTAGGAGAAAATCTTCAGAGGAAACAGAATTCAGAGAGTAGTAGAAAACTTCAAAAATGAATTACTGAGGGTACCACTTCCTGTGTGGTATCTAAGTAATTTCCTAATTGACTGAATTCCAGTAAATTAGAACCATAAGCCCTGGATGAAATATAACAAACAACTACCTCAAAACACCTCAAGAAGAAAAGTAGATTCTAGAAGGGAGTTGACGTTAGGAAGAAGACTCCCCTGTTTCCTCTTTTAAAATGGCCTTTAACCCCATGCACAGTATGAAAAGGCAAAATGATAGGATACTAAAAGAGGAAATCCCCAGATTGGTAAGTGCCCAATATGCTACTAGAGATCAGTGGAGAAATAACTCCAGAAAGAATGAAGGGATGGATGGAGCCAAAACAAAAACAATACCCAGTTGTGGATGTGACTGGTGATAGAAGCAAGGTCCGATGCTNAAGTGAGAGAGGAGAGTGAAAAAGTTGGCTTAAAGCTCAACATTCAGAAAACGAAGATCATGGCATCGGGTCCCATCACTTCATGGGAAATAGATGGGGAAACAGTGGAAATAGTGTCAGACTTTATTTTGGGGGACTCCAAAATCACTGCAGATGGTGATTGCAGCCACAAAATTAAAAGACACTTAATCCTTGAAAGGAAAGTTATGACCAACCTAGTTAGCATATTCAAAAGCCGAGACATTACTTTGGCAACAAAAGTCAGGGCTATGGTTTTTCCAGTGGTCATGTATGGATGTAAGAGTTGGACTGTGAAGAAATCTGAGCGCCGAAGAATTGATGCTTTTGAACTGTGGTGATGGAGAAGACTCTTGAGAGTCCCTTGGACTGCAAGGAGATCCAACCAGTCCATTCTAAAGGGGATCAGTCCTGGGTGTTCATTGGAAGGGCTGATGCTAACGCTGAAACTCCAAAGCTTTGACCACCTTATGTGAGGAGTTGACTCTTTGGAAAAGTCCCTGATGCTGCGAGGGATTAGGAGCAGGAGGAGAAGGGGACGACAGAGGGTGAGATGGCTGGATGGTATCACTGACTTGATGGACATGAGTTTGAGTGAACTTCGGGAGTTGCTGATAGAGAAGGAGGCCTGGCGTGCTGTGATTCATGGGGTCACAAAGAGTCGGACACGAATGAATGACTGAACTGAACTGAACATAGGTTAACAGCAGCCTGAGGCTGATGCCACCCTGAGTGACTATTACCAAGCAAGGAAACATGTAGTCTTTCTGGCCAAAAGAAAGAAAGTACAGAGTCCAGATGCATCAGAAACTTTGGAGAGTGAGGGGAAAATACTAAAATGGTGACAGCAAGAGGGCGTGATCTCCAAATGTTATATTAGTGCTTTGCAAAATATACCTGGTTGATCCTTACGTACACATGTGAAACTCAATCCAAGAGGCACAGAGTCCAATATGAGATCAACCAAGTAACTACCTACAAATCAAAATTTGACACTATTTGAAGGAATAAGACAGAACCTACATTTTCAAAATCATAGAGTTCATAATATGATACAATATGAAATTCATCAGCAAAGAAGAACAGAAAATATGACCCAGTCTCCAAAGCAAATAGAGATTCAATCCATAAATGACCCGGATGTTGGTAATAGTATACAGGATTTTTAAATGGATTTTGATAACTGTGCTGAATAAGTAAAGACAAGTGTACTCATAATGAATGAAAAGATAAAATTCAATGAACATTTTAGAATTTAAAATGAAATGTTTGAAGTTTAAAGTTACTGAATAGATTTAGCCAAATAATATAGCAGAAGAAAAGATAAGTAATCTTGAAAATACAGCAGTAGAATTTGTCTAATATGAAGAAATGGGAGGAAAAGAGAGGAGAAAAAGGATGGGCACCTTAGGGATCTGTGAGACATGAATGAATGTCTAATAGGCATGTGTAACTGAGTCCCAGGAGAACAGACTGAGAGAAGAAAATGTGAAAAATGACCGTGACTTCTGCTTCTGGCTCATACAAATGGCCCAGCCTTTCCACTGCTAGGTATTTACCCAAGAAAGATGAAAAGATTGTACATGAATTTTAAAAATGAATTTATGTTAATTGGAGAATAATTACAATATTGTAATTTTTTTGCCATACATCAACATGAATCAGTCACAGGTATACATATGTCCCCTCCTCCCATCCTCAGCATGAATGTTACACCTTTGTTTATAAGGGTCCCAAAGAAACAATCTAAATGTTCATCAACAGGTGAATATATAAACATAATGCAGTACATCCATAAAATAGAACACCATTCAGCACTGTAAAAGATTAGGCTGTTAACATACACAATAACATGAATTTCAGAATAATTACTTTGACTGAAAGTGGCTAGACAAAATGGTAGATACATTGTAGAAATTCATTTGCATGAAATTCTAGGAAATGCAAGGTAACATATAGTGTTGGAAAGGAGATCAAAGAATTTGTGAATGAGATGAAAACTGGAAAATTACAAAGAAACAGAAGAAAACTTTCTAGAGTAATAAATATGCTCATTATTTTGATTATGTGGTGTTTTCCTGAGTATATATATAAAGTGTATATGTAAGGTATACCATTATAATAAATACATGCTGATAAGGGTATGCCAGTTATATTTCACTAGGCTGCTTGAAAATAATAAGATAACTCCAAATGTGAAAAAGTAAAATAAAACCAAATTTTGGTTCATCACAGTAAAATTACTGAGTCCTGAAAATGAAGAGGAAAGTCTTGAAAACATCTAGAGAAAAGTAACACATTCTAATAGGTGAACAAGGCCATGGAAGAATGTATTTAGAGTTCTGATAGAATATAAAAAAAAATCGACAACTCAAATTTCTATATTTAGCAAAAATGACAAAGGCTAAATAAAAGCAACTTCAGATAAGGAAAAGAGAATTCATTGTCAACAGATATGCCCTTGGAGAAATGTTAATGGGAATTCTTCAGGCTGAAAAGAAATGATACCACATCAAAATTCAAACTTCAGGAAGGAATTAAGTGCACTGAAAAGAAAGAGAGCCTTTTCATAAGATTAGAAGGATCAGTTCCTTGGAAGGACAATGTAAGTGTTTTTCCCTCAGAACAGCTTCAATATTCATAAAATAATAGTGATGGAATCAAAAGGAGCAACAAATGATTCTACAATCATAATTGAAGAATTTTTAACACTATTTTTCAGCAGTTGATAGAACTATATAAAGAAAATCAGTGAAGACATAGATGGATATGGACAAGCTACCACCACCTTGACATAAATGTTATTTTTAGAACATTATTCTCAACATCTACAAAATACACATTCTTTTCAAGAGCACATGATATGTTCACTGTGATAGATCATACACCAGAATCTGCAACATGTCTTAATAAATTAAAAAAATATAAGCATACAAGATATGTTTTCTGAGTATAACGATTAAACTAGAAATCAAGAACAATACAACATCTGGGAAAAATCACGGAAAAGACAGAAAACTCCTCTACTGTCTTTAGCAAAGAAATCACCAGAGAAAATAGAAAATATTTTGAAACAGAACAATATTGCAGCAAAAATCATAATGCTTTTGAAGAGAAATACAGGGTAGTATCATTGTGATTTGTGAGGAAGCAAAGTTCTAAAATTGGAAGCAATAACCATAATAGAAAAAAACTGATGTTAGACTTGTCAGAATCAAAAACTAATTAACAAAAGGCAGCATTAGTAAACTGAACAGGACCACCACAGATCTGACAAAAATATATATTGCAAAACACATACCTGACAAGGACTGGGATGCTGGGTATATTAAAAGCTCCTACAACTCAATGATAAAAGAGCAGCTCAACAAAACTGAGCAAAGAATTGAACAGACACATTAACACACATGTAAAATGAGCACATAAAAATGTTCAACATCATTAGTTGTCAAATTCCAACTACGTGGACATACCACAACACACATCAGAAGGAATAAGATTGTCAATACCAAATTTAGGTAAGTATGTGCACAGCTGGAAAACATGTATTGTTGGTGGGAATGTAAAATATAGCAACTATTTTGACAAAAGATCGAGCACTTTTTTTTTTTAACTACACATACACTAACCTATGATCCAGACCAAAAAATGTGTATACTATGCTATTTTATTTTTATGAAGTTCTAAAATGATAATCAGTAATGGAAAAAAATTGAACAATGGTCTTCCTGAAATGAGGAAGGGACATAAAGGATCTTTCTGGGATGATAGTGATGTTGTCATAAAGGGCTTTGGATTATACAAATATTTTAGAACTCAGCAACATTTGTGCATTTGACTATATGTACATTTTACATCAAGAGAAAAAAAAACAAATATTGAACTCTAGGTCAAGAATACTCTAGGGCAAGAGCAGTATGTGAACCAAGAACTTCTAGATGTTCAAGCTGGATGTAGAAAAGGCAGAGGAACCAGAGATCAAATTGTCAACATCCTCTGGATCATAAAAAAAGGAAGAGAATTACAGAAAAAGACCTACTTCTGTTTTATTGGGTACACTAAAGCCTTTGACTGTGTGGATCACAATAAATTGTGGAATATTCTTCAAGCAATGGAAATACCAGTCCACCTTACATGCCTCCTGAGAAATCTGTATGCAGGTCAAGAAGCAAAAGTTAGAACCGGACACGGAACAACAGACTGGTTCCAAATTGGAAAAGGAGAACATCACAGCTGTATATTGTCACCCTGCTTAGTACATCATGTGAAATGCCAGGCTGGATGAAGCACAAGCTGGAATCAAGGTTGACGGGAGAAATATCAATAACCTCAGATATGTCGAGAACACCACCCATATGGCAGAAAGCAAAGAGGAACTAAAGAGCCTCTTGATGAAAGTGAAAGAGGAGGGTGAAAAAGCTGGCTTAAAACTCAACATTCAAAAAACTAAGATCATTGTATCTGATCCCATCACTTCATGGCAAATAGATGGGGAAACAAAGGAAACAATGACAGACTTTATTTTCTTGGGCTCCAAAATGACTGCAGATGGCGAATGCAGTCATGAAATTAAAAGATGCTTGCTCCTTGGAAGAAAAGCCATGACAAACTTAGGGTATGTAAAAGCTGAGATATTACTTTGCCAACAAAAGTCCATATAGTTAAAGCTACGGTTTTTCCAGTAGTCATGTATGGATGTGAGAGTTGGGCCATAAATCTGAGTACCAAAGAATTGATGCTTTTGAATGGTGGTGTTGGAGAAGACTCTTGAGATTCCCTTGGACTGCAAGGAGATCCAACCAGTCCACCCTAAAGGAACTCAGTCCTGAATATTCATTGGAAGGACTGATGCTAAAGCTGAAGCTCCAATACTTTGGCCACCTGATACAAAGACCTGACTCATCTGAAGAGACCCTGATGCTGGGAAAACTTGAAGGCAGGAGGAGAAGGGGACAACAGAGGACAAGATGGTTGGGTGGCATNGGACTGATGCTAAAGCTGAAGCTCCAATACTTTGGCCACCTGATACAAAGACCTGACTCATCTGAAGAGACCCTGATGCTGGGAAAACTTGAAGGCAGGAGGAGAAGGGGACAACAGAGGACAAGATGGTTGGGTGGCATTACCGACTTGATGGACATGAGTTTGAGGAAGCTCTGGGAGATGGTGAAGGACAGGGAAGCCTGGCATGCTGCAGTCCATGGGGTCTCAGAGTCAGACATGACTGAGCAACTGAACAATAACAACAGGACAAGAATGCTGAAGTACCTGGGGTACTTGGATTGTATACACTTGTTTGAAAATTATTGTAAAATTCAGAAAAACATGATTTCTCAAAGTAAGAATAAATATGTGAAAAAGCAAGGGTTAATGTTAATCCAAAAATCTCTGTGGTGGACATATTGGCATTTTATTCTAAAACTCAGTTTTGCTATATATTTCAAAAGTTTGATTAATTTTTTTCAAAATCTCAAGTGCTATAGTCAACATCTTTAGAGAAAAGAGAAAGCATAGCATTTGGTTACCCTAGGCCTGCAGGAATGCCAGGGCCTGAGGGGCCTGTGCTGGTGGCTAAGACTATACTAGGGATCTTAGAAACATTGCCAACAGGTATGACATTCAAAAAGCCACTAACCAACTCCTGGATGTAGCTTTCATGAAAATCAGAGATATATTCAAGCAACAGAAAATGGTTTCAGAAATGAGTGTGAGTCTCTCCAAGTCACTATTAGAGCCAATAGCAACGAGAGATAAGAAAGCCTTCCTCAGTGATCAGTGCAAAGAAATAGAGGAAAACAACAGAATGGGAAAGACNGCTACTGAATCCACCAGTGCATTTACAATGTGCACTTCCCAGCTGCTGCTAAGTCACTTCAGTCGTGTTTGACTCTGTGAGACCCCATAGACGGCAGGCCACCAGGCTCTGCCGTCCCTGGGATTCTCCAGGCAAGAACACTGGAGTGGGTTGCCATTTCCTTCTCCAGAACTTGCAAGCATCCCCCAGCAATTCGTTGAATGTGGAGCCATGCACACGGTGCCTATTCAAGGTATGGAAGTGACCGTGGGGATCACAGCAAAAACCAGGGTCAGAGGCACCTAGATTCAGGGGAAAGAAATGAGTCATCGCCCACCAGCCTCTCAGGAAAGGTCTAATCCTTCCGTGCCCCAAAGTCACGTGGACACGGAGAAGCTGCCAGTGTGAAATCCCAGAGATGGAACCCCCCACCTGGCCGGGCCACCGATTAAGAGCCTGCGAGCCAGCCATCAGCGGGAACCCTGAACATGCTGGCTGAAATTAATCACTTGCCTTGTGAGGGCATTTATTTTCTCCTTTATACCTGGAGAGAAATGGGCCGTGAACTGGAAATTTCCAGAGCAGTAGGCTGAACTTTTTGTCTGAATGGGAACAACTTTCTTTTAAAGTGCAACCATTTTCTCTGTTCGACTCCACCATTAAAGGACAATGGCCAATTTTCTGTGGACCTGGGATGTCGGTTTTGCCTAAAGAGTGAGGGAGCAGGTAATTTACTAACCTGGCTGCGACTGCCCGTGAAAACAGGTTATTTAACAGGATTTAAATACCGTGCTCTGAAGCTCAACAGCAGTGAGGAGGCAGCTGGAGAGTGGGAGCTGTGTCTTTCCCTCCCAGTTCTTAACGATTGAAGACGGGAAAATTGGGAGTGATAGATTAGAGACACGCAGAAAGAGACAAGACAGAATCAGGGTCAAAGAGATGGGCGGGGTGACCCCCATCAANAGGCAGCTGGAGAGTGGGAGCTGTGTCTTTCCCTCCCAGTTCTTAACGATTGAAGACGGGAAAATTGGGAGTGATAGATTAGAGACACGCAGAAAGAGACAAGACAGAATCAGGGTCAAAGAGATGGGCGGGGTGACCCCCATCAAGAGACGGTACCTGCTCTTTTCCAAGTGATATTAAAACAGATGTGTGTTCATTCAATCACTTATCCACCAGTTTCATTCAACAAGTGATTTTGTTAAGGGATCTGCTGAACTCAAGACTCGCACATTGCTATTAAACCAAAGCAGATGCCGATCTTTGTGGGCTTCCTGGAAGAGGCATTTGGAGGCAATTCTTAACCTAATTTGTAATACTTCTGCCAATTGTTCCTTAGCATTCTCCTCCCCTCTTCCCCTGAACTTGTGATTTGTTAAATGAAGGAATGAATAGAGTATGGAATTAGTGCCAGGAAGTCGTTTCCTCTGTTTACTGACTGTAACTTTGGGTTATTGTATAGGCTCAGTTTTCCCATCTACAAAGTGGGAATCATTATACCCAACTCCAGCTATCATCTGCAGAATTAAAGAAAAATGTGGGTAGGACTTCCGGCAAAATACCAAGCACACATGAGTTAAACACAAGTGTCAGTTCCCCTCTCTTCCCAATCGACCTTTGCCAGGCTACACTGCTCTCTAAAATCTGCCCAGGAGTTTGTTTCTTCCAGAAGGCTTGCTTCTGCCTAAAAGTTGCTGAATTAGGAGTGGCTCTGCCCTTAATTGCCAACATCTGCTGGATCATGGAAAAAGCAAGAGAGTTCCAGAAAAACATCTATTTCTGCTTTNCAATATGCCAACCAATTTGGAAAACTCAGCAGTGGCCACAGGACTGGAAAAGGTCAGTTTTCATTCCAATCCCTCAAAAAGGAGATGCCAAAGAATGCTCAAACTACCACACAAATATACTCATCTCATACTCTGGTAAAGTAATGCTCAAAATTCTCCAAGCCAGTCTTCAGCAATATGTGAACCATGAACTTCCACTGTTCAACCTGGCTTTAGAAAAGGCAGAGGAACAAGAGATCAAATTGCCAACATCTGCTGGATCATTGAAAAAGGAAGAGAATTCCAGAAAAACAGCTATTTCTGCTTTGTTGACTATGCCAAAGCCTTTGACTGTGTGGATCACAATAAACTGTGGAAAATTCTTCAAGAGATGGGAATACCAGACCACCTGACCTGCCTCTTGAGAAATCTGTATGCAGGTCAGGAAGCAACAGTTAGAACTGGACATGGAACAACAGACTGGTTCCAAATAGGAAAAGGAGTACGTCAAGGCTGTATATTGTCACCCTGCTTATTTAACTTACATGGAGAGTACATCATGAGAAACACTGGGCTGAAGGAAGCACAGGCTGGAGTCAAGATTGCCGGGAGAAATATCAATCACCTCAGATATGCAGATGACACCACCCTTGTGGCAGAAAGTAAAGAAGAGCTAAAGAGCCTCTTGATGAAAGTGAAAGAGGAGAGTGAAAAAGTTAGCTTTAAGCTCAACACTCAGAAAACGAAGATCATGGTATCTGGTCCCATCATTTCATGGCAAATAGACGCGGAAACAGTGGAAATAGTGGCTGACTTTAATTTTGGGGCTCCAAAATCACTGCAGATGGTGATTGCAGCCACAAAATTAAAAGACGCTTACTCCTTGAAAGGAAAGTTATGACCAACCTAGATAGCATATTCAAAAGCTGAGACATTACATTGCCAACAAAGGTCCGTCTAGTCAAAGCTATGGTTCTCCAGTGGTCATGTATGGATGTGAGAGTTGGTCTATAAAGAACGCTGAGCACCAAAGAATTGATGCTTTTGAACTGTTGGAGAAGACTCTTGAGAGTCCCTTGGACTGCAAGGAGATCCAACCAGTCCATCCTAAAGGAGATCAATCCTGGGCTTTCATTGGAAGGACTGATGTTGAAGCTGAAATTCCAATACTTTGGCCACCTCATGCGAAGAGCTGACTCATTGGAAATGACCGTGATGCTGGGAGGGATTGGGGGCAGGAGGAGAAGGGGATGACGGAGGATGAGATGGCTGGATGCCATTACTGACTTGATGGATGTGAGTTTGAGTGAACTCCAGGAGTTGGTGATGGATAGGGAGGTCTGGCATGCTGCAGTTCATAGAGTCGAAAAGAGTCAGACATGACTGAGCATCTGAACTGAACTGGACTGAAGTGTACTGACTGGTTTTGAACAAACAGGCAGATAAAGTGAGAGTGAAATTCAGGTCACCATGCAAAATCAGTAAAGACCAGATAAGATGCATTCTGATATTTCAGTGGAAAGTCTGGCTCATGTTCATTGTCTGAGATCAGTTGATAACTTACTTGTGGTTGTTCAGGAGTTTAAAGATCCAGTTCAAAGGTTTTTAAAAAGATGAAATTCTAAAGCATTTTGAAATATTGACTGGGAAACGCCTGCACTCAGACCTTTTGAAAGTAGGGAAAGTTGCCACCTGTTTCAAGGGGAAAAAAAAGTGCAAAAAGATAAATCAAAATTCAAGTAAAAGGAAGATCAATAATTAACGAGGAGACAAGATAGATATAGTTGAAAAGGATGTTAAGAAACAATTAACAATGCCTTAGATTCATAGCTTAGACTAGTATGAAAACCCAGCCATCAAAGAAGAGATGTCAACAACAGAAGGTGATGATTTGGCACCTTGCAAATATGAGACTGATGGAAGTTTAAAAGAAGAAATTGATTCTCAGTGGCTGAAGTTTGGATTCCCATCCAACACAGGAGAAGGGAAACATAGCTTTTCCTCAATGCAACCGCAAAAGAGTTTGTTCAAGATTATTTTAGGTTTGGGAAGGTCATGGGCACACTGCTATATTTAAAGTGGATAACCAACAAAATCCTGTTGTATAGCACATTGAACTCTGCTCAGTGATATGTGCCAGCCTTGATGGGAGGGAGGTTTGGGGGGAGAATGTTGTTGTTATTCAGTCACTCAGTTGTGTCTGACTCTTTGTGACCCCATGGACTGCAGCACGTCAGGCTTCCTTCTACTTCACCATTTCCTGGATTTTGCTGAAACTCACGTCCATCTAGTCCTCTGTCATCCCCTACTCGTCCCACCCTCAATCTTTACCAGCATCAGGGGCTTTTTCCATGAGTTGGCTCTTCGCATCAGGTGGCAAAAATAATTGGAGCTTCAGCATCAGTCCTTCCAGTGAATATTCAGTATTGATTTCCTTTAGGACTGACTAGGGGAGAATGGATACATCTATATGTATGGCTGATTCCCTTTACTGTTCACGTGAAACTATCACAACATTGTTAATTGGCTATACCCCAATACAAAATGTTTTTGGTTTTTAAAAATAATTTAAAAAAAGAAAAAAAAGATTATTGTAAGTGGAAGGCTGACATAATCGATTTTGCTGTGGAAGTTCTTTTGAATATTCATGATAATGAAATCACCATGAGTTTTGCGTGAGAGGAGTCTCCACCAAAGAAATATCACACATTTTGAACCTACAGCTCTCAGCTCTTCTCTTGCCAGTGGATGCTCAGGCTATGTTCCCTATACCCTCCTGATATAATAGTTGATCCAATGTTTGGAAGGGGGGCAGAAACAAGAGAGAGGGCTACTGAATGATCTCAGTGTTATTACACTGTTCATAGTAATAAACAGTAGTTCAATGGCTGTGATGAGAGCAGCGTGTGAGTGAGTGAAAGTTGCTCAGTTGTGTCCGACTCTTTGCGACTCCATGGACTGTATAGTCCATAGAAGTCTCCAGGCCATAATACTGGAGTGAGTAGCCTTTCCCTTCTCCAGGGGATCTTCCCAACCCAGGGATGGAACCCAGGTCTCCATACATCTAATTTTGGTGATAAAGAGCCAAATTAAATAAGGCAGACTGAAAAAAACAAAAATAAAAAGAAGAATGCAAACTACCCTGGGGCTTGCCCAAAGATGCTGTTCAATGCGATATTTGCAATCTTCCATTGACAATTGGCTCTGTTAATACATTGTAAAAATATGTCATTTTGAAAAAGGATGGGCTCCACTCAGAACCTTAATTCAGCTTGTCTACACTACACAAATGAGTGGAAGGTACATCAGAAATAAACATATATAAGGTATTGATTGAAGCCAGGGAAGCAAAAAGTTATACAAGGAAATTTTTCCTTCATCAATGACTACATGGTTCATCTGTGACTATTACATGACAATATTAATATCAAATAGAATTATTATTAACCAAAAATGACTAGGTGAATGGAGGAATGGGTACAGAAGAAAATGAAGCCCTCAAAAAACAATATTATGCATTATAATTTAGGAATACAATAGTAAATATCAGAAGAAAGTGACTTGAACATCTTTTCTCTTGGAAACACAAGTCAGAGGTGAAGAAGAGATCAGAAGACAGCTTTTTAAACAATTTATTGTAAGTCATGTAAAATTATTTGACTTTCTGATAAACAGATGAGAAAATAAAATTTAATTTGTAGTGATGTTATAGAATGCGCCAATGACTCTTTGCTGAGAAAATTCATCCCTGTAGCTCAAATTCTTATTATAAAATATAAGAATCTTAATATCTCTCTCCCTGAGAACTGGCTATGGAAGCGTTAAACTTATTAACCAGGAATTTATGAGTATAAACTTTAGTGAGGCAATGAACATTTTCCAAAGAATTTATGTATTTATTTTTCGGTATATAAGAAAACTCAGTGATGTTTTCTAGAGCTCTCTGCACCCAAGAAATTTACCAAGAATATTGGAAATATGAATAATAGAAAAATAAGAGAAATTTTGGGGGAATATTGAATTTACTTAGAAGAAGTGATTGTAAAACTTCCTTTACTGTGTTCTGTATAGAGCTAACAGAATGTATTGTGGACATAAGCCATTACTGGATTGATTTCCATCAAACACAGCTTTGAGCAGGTCACCCCAATCTCAAAAACATCACTTCTGCCTTATCACCTACAAAATAAAGCCTGAATTTCTTACCTTGACATTTAATGTTTTCTGTGCTCTACCCATAAAACATATTTTCTAGGTAATTTACTGCTCTTCTCCTTTGTGTACCCTTCAGTAGAGTCAAAATGAGATTCCAATAGTTCTTCATATTTATTTATTGTCTCCATGACTTTTTTTGTTTGTTGTTTGTTTGCTGTTGACTGCTTAGCAACCTCTTACCTCATTTCCAAAATTTGATTTTTACTTTAAAATTATTTATATATTTAAATCTGCATGGTTTAATTTAGTGTAAATATATGTTTGCAATTATTTATCTTAAACATTCTTAAGAATTAAAAATAAATTCTTCTACCTGAAAAATGAAGTCTTCGTTAAACTTACATCTTTTTTTTCCTAGCTATTATCTGATCTACATTCTACCTTTTACAGTTATGTTTCTTGAAAGGGCTTAAAGGGTTTAATTAGGTCTCTGACTGCTTTGTTGCTGTTGTTGTTTAGTCACTCAGTCATGTCTGAATCTTTTGCGACCCTCTGGACTGTAGCCCACCAGGCTGCTCTGTCCATGGGATTTCCTAGGCAAGAATACTGCAGTGGTTTGCCATTTCCTTCTACAAGGGATCTTTTTGACTCTGGGATCATACCTGGGTCTCCTGAATATCTCCTGTACTGCAGGTAGATTCTTTCATGCCTGAGCATATGGGGAAGCCCACCGAAGCAATATCAGTGGAGTTCTGGAAAGTTACAAAGATCACTATAGATATATCCCATGGAGGTAAGTAAGAAATCAGAGAAAGCAAATGGAGATCTTTGTAGGCTAGTTGTTAGCAAACATTTTTTTGAATTTATATGTATTCCCTAATATACTAATATATTATGAAAAAGAAGGAAATTCTGCTCTTTGCAACAACATGAATGGATCTTAAGGGCATTATGCTAAATGAAGTAAGCCAGACACAGAAAGATAAATACCTCTTAAAGATAAATACTGCTTGATGTCACCTATATGTGGAATGTAAAAAAATAGTCAAACTCATAGAAACAGAAGTATAAACGTGGTTGCCAGAGTCAGGGGTGTGGGGCAAATAGAAACTGGTGAAAGATAAAGTCCAAGGATCTAATGTAAATTATGATAGTAGGCTTTGCTGGTGCCTCCAGTGGTAAAGAATCTTCCTGCCAATGTGGGAGATGCAGGTTCAGTCCCTGGGTTAGGAAGATCCTCTGGAGAAGGATATGGCAACCCACTCGGTATTCTTGCCTGAGACTCTCATGGACAGAGGAACTTAGGTGGCTACAGTTCATGGGATCACATCTTTGTTGGACATGACTGAGCACAGCAGAGTATGGTATGACTACTAAGTGTAATAAACATGCTGTGACTTGTGTATGACCTGAAAAGTGTGGTCAAAGGATAAAGACACACATGACGTAAGAGCAGAATAAAAGGTATGTCATACAGACTTGGTCCTAATTTTCCATTCCTGTGCAGAATCAAATCCTGAGACATTGTTTCTCATACCCTGAACGTCTTCATACACTAAAAGTGACTACTCTAGACAAAGAAAAAGCTTTTCGAAGTTTTTTGTTTTTGCTCAGAATGCCTCTTTAACCCTAAAAAATGCTGAGGGGCCTATTTAATATCCTTTCTCCCAACCTGTATAACCACTTGGCTGGCCCACAATGGGAAACAATTATTTTGCTTGTATTCTGTAGTGCAGAGAGGCTTCTAGGTAAAATCCATTTATCATTAGTATCATCAAAGTTGAGAAATAGTGCTATCATGCTGCCAACATTAGATTGTCCATGCTGGCAATTTTAGGGGAGCTAATTTTTAGAAAATATTCAGATGTAGTACAAAAATAAATGTCTAATATTTATTCCTCCATTAATCACACAATTACATAGCACACACTGTACATCAGATACGGTTCTAAGTATTTTTATAAATAGTAACGGATTGACTTTTTATTCCAGTCATACAAGTCAGATTCTATGATTTGCATCCTTGTTCTATAGATGAAGAAATTACAGTTCAGAAAGGTGAAATACATTGCCCAAGGTCACACAGCTAGTAAGAAACTAGTTGAGATTCAACCTCAGATAAGCTGCAGATTCCCATATGTGGCAGCATGGTGACTAATGAATACATGTGGAGAGAGTTTAATAGCTCATTGTAGTGGCTAATTTGATTGCACTTACTTCCTTTATGGTATCCAACATCTGGGGTGTGTTTAAAGATTGCTCAGGTGCTGAAAATGCTGTCAGGCATTTAAAGGTCTGGAAGTACAGATAACTTGAAAACCCTCCAGCTACAAACACCAAGGATTGCTCAATAAATTATAACTAACATCTTTATAAATGCATGGCTGAACCACTAAGAAAGGGAAATTGCCTTGGGCCAGAAATGAAGAAGGAACTGAAAATCAGGACAGTGAACTGGTGAGCTGACACTGACTGCCTGGAGGTATTTATCACTCTTAATATAGGGGCTTGAATTTAATACCAATGTAGGGAGAGTTGGAACGGAGACCCACACCTTTTATAGGATTACCCCTGCAGCATGAGTGAGAATTCAAGGAAAGGGACTCTGAAAAGTTGTGGGAAGGACTATAAATTTATACAGCCACTTTGGAGAGTAATGTAACCATGTCCCATGAATTCAAATATGTGTATCCTTATGACCAAGCAATTTCTTTTCTAGGCTTATGCCCTGGAGAAATTCTAGGCTGTGGAAAAAATTCAGACATGGACAAGAATTTTATTGTAACAGTGTTTGCATCAGTAAAAACTTAGAATGGGAGAGTGGATAAATGAATTATGTTATATTCATACTATGGATTACACAGAGCAGTGAAAATCAATGTCCTGTAAACACATATCATCAGGGATAATTCTCAATAGCTTCACTTTGGTGAAAAAGAAAGACAAGTTGCAGAGTATTTGCAGCATTAAGACTAAGTGCTGAAAAGTAGAAAATCAGAATTTTAAAAATAGTAATTCTTTTTTTAATATGTTATTTATTTGGCTGTGTCGGTCTTTGTTGCAGGATGCGAGACCTTTAGTTATGGCATGCAAACTCTTAGCTGTGGCTTGTGGGATCTAGTTCCCTGACCAGAGATAGAGCCCAGGTCGCTTGAACTCGGAGCATGGAGTCTTAGCCACTAAACCACCAAGAAACTCCCTAAAAATTGCAATTCTTAACCTCCAGAAGGAAAGAAACCAAAAAGGACTTCTAGTTATCTTTCTCCAATAGGAAAGCTCCATCAGTGTTTCAGATGAGATGGCAGCTACCCTCCAGACAGAGTCTCAAAGCAGGTCCCAGAGCCCAGTGAGAAAGAAATGGTTTTGCTGGATGTTTTCTACTTAAATGAATATATGCATATTCCCATCTATTGCATCAAAAAGCAAAGCAGCTCAATATAGCTGTAATTCTTCTTTCTCTCCACGCTGCATCTTTGCTTCTCTCTGGCCTGGCCAAGTGTCTCCTCTTTCCTGAATCCAGTACAATCCTGAGAGGCTTGTACTCTCAAACTTAATACAAAGTCATTTAAATCCCTTTGGTTTTTAAACCTGGAGTTTTAGCCCATCATGCTGCTCACCAAATAAAGGATAGTTTTCAGGATCTGTTTACAACTGTGAGTGTGTGCTTTATAATCACCGTTTTTTCCATCACACACAATTAAATGAACAAAAACAAGAATCCAAGAAGACCCCAGGACATAATATAACAATCACTGTTAATTCTTTAAAAACATCTTTATTGAAAGAAATTCAATATTCACATAAAACAATTCACCTATTTAAAGTGTATGACTGAATGTTTTTTAGAACATTCAACAGAGTGGGCAACCATCAGCACAATGAATTTTGGAACACTTTTATCATCCCTAAGAGAAATCCCATCAGCAGTCACTCATCATTCATCCACCCTGTTTCTGCCTGTGCCTTCCCCTCTCCAAGCTCTTTCCCCCATTACCTGCCACCTGCTTCCCACCAGCCCTAGGAGACCACTAACCTACTTTCTGTCCCTGTAGATTTGCTTAATCTGGATATTTCAAATCAGTGGAAGCACACAATATGTGATGCTTTGTGACTGATTCCTTTCACAAGGTTCATCCATGCTGTAGCGTGGATTAGTACTGCATTACTTTGTATTACCAAATCATAAGATAATATATGGACATATAACATATGATATGAGTATGTGTGTGCTCAGCCACTCAGTTGCGTCTGACTCTTGCAACCCCATGGTCTGTAGCCTGCCAGATCCATGGGATCTCCCAGGCAAGAATACTGGAGTGGGTTGCCATTTCCTCCTTCAGAGAATCTTCCTGACCCAGGGATTGAGCCCAGATCTCCTGCGTCTTCTGCAGTGGCAGGCGGATTCTTTACCACTGAGCCACCAGGGAAGCCCATTTTATGCACATATCACATTTCATTTAATCTTCCATCTGGTAATGAACATTGAGTATTTGGATTATTTTCAATTTTTTTGCTTTCATGAATATTGCTGCTATAACATTCATGTATAAGTTCCTTTGATGTCATGTGTTTTCATACCTAAGTTTACACCTGGGAGTGGAATTGCTGGGTAATATAACTTGATATTTAACCCTGTAAGGGCCTGCCAAACTATTTTTCAAATTGGCTGCACCATTTTACATACACAGCAGTAATGTGTGAGGGTTTCAAGTCTTACACAGCTTTGCCAACACTTCTTATTGTTTATCTTTGTAACTGTATCATGGACATCCTTATCTGTTAAACGGTATCTCATTGTGGTTTTAATCTGTATTTTCCTAATGAATAAAGGCATTAGGTATATCTTCATGTACTTATTGGCCATCTGTATATATTCTTGGGAGAAATGTCTGTGTAGCTCCTTTGTTCATTTTTAATTAGAATATTTGGTATTTTTATAAACTGAATTGTAAGAGTTAATCATATAGTCTAGGTATGTGTCAGCAGATGTATGATTTAAAAATATTTTTTCCCATTCTTTGGGTTGTCTTAACTTTCTTGATGGTAACATTTGCATCAAAAAAGTGTTTATTTTTGATGACATACAATTTATTTGTGTGTGTGTATGCTTTTGACAACATATCTAAGGAAATTTAATCCAGTTTCCTCAAAACATACACCTTTGTTTTTTCATAAAATTTTATAGTGTTAGATCTTAACTTTGAGATCCATTTTGAGTTAGTTTTGAATGTAGTATGGTAGAAGTCCAACTTCATTCCTTTGCATATGGATATTCAGTTACCTCAACACCATTTGATACAAATATTGATGAAAATATTGATCAACACAATTTGATGAAAATTTTGAATTACTTTGACACTTCTGTCTAAAATCAAGTCAACATAAATGTGAGGCTTTATTTCTGGACTCTAGATTTGGTTCATTCATATGTATGTCTGTTCTTATGCCAGTACCACACTGTTTTGGTTATAGCTTTTTAGTAAAGTTTTGGAATAAGGAAGTGTGAGTCTTCCAACTTCACTCTTTTTCAAGACCGTTTTGGTTATTCTGGATCTCTCACATTTCCATATGATTTTAAGATGAGCTTGCCAATTTTTTAAAGTAAGCCAGTTGGAGTTCTGATGGGAATTGTGTTGAATCTATAGATCACATGGTGAGTATTGCCATCTTAACAATCTATGAATACAGGATATTGTTCATTTTATTTAGATTTTCTTTTTCTTGTTTTTTTTTTTTTCCACTTTATTTTTTTTTTATTTTTTTTTTAAATTTATTTATTTTTAAATTTAACTTTACAATACTCTATTGGGTTTGCCATACATCGACACGAATCCACCACAGGTGCACACAAGCTCCCAATCCCGAGTCCCCCTCCCACCTCCCACCCCACAACGTCTCTTTTTCTTGTTTTAACAATGTACTTCTAAGTACTGGCTAGTCTGAGGGAGTACCGTCTCTCCCCAGTCAGAAATGTTCTCAAGATGTTAAACATCAAAGACAAAAACTGTTTGATGTCAGTTACATGTGGAAGGTAAAAAAAATACAAATGAATGTATATGCAAAACAGAAACAAAGTCACATGTCTAGAGAACAGACTTGTAGTTACCAAAGAGGAGAGGGAAGTGGAGAGGAACAAATTAGGGCTATGGGATTAATAGATATAAACTACTATATATAAATAAATTAGCAATATACTGTATAGCACAGAGAATTTTACCCTTATCTTGTAATAATTTATAATCCATATAATCTGCAAAAATACCGAATCACTATGTTGTACACCTAACAAACATAATATTGTAAATCACCTATACTTCCAATAAAAAATAATGAAAAGATGTCAAACATCATAATATACAGAAAATTGTAAAATATAAACAATACAAAGTCTAACTTTAGAGCCCATACTTCTAAACATTCTCCAATATTACCTCTTTTATTCTATAATGAGTGAGGAATTACCAAAAAGTTATATTAAAATATTGCAAGAGGTATTACAAACACATACCTCTTCCTACTCTTGAAAAATATGAGATTGATCAGTTGTACTATAAGTGAATTCAATGGCATAATTGAATATTGTTCCAAAGAGAAGTAGCTATGAAAGTCAGAACATTACCAAAAAAAAAAAAAAGAGAGAGAGAGCAGTCGAAATATTGATGGGTAATCAAAGCAATTAAAACAGAAATTGTTCCTATGTAATGAAATGAAAGAACACATGCTTCCAAATAAGACAGACTTGAATTCAGATTCTGTTTTTCCCACCAGCTAGTTGGGTATGTTATTACACTGCTCTGGGCTGTGGTTCTATCCTCTGTAAAATGCAGTGATAACAGTGGGTGAGGGATTTTCTGGCAGTCCGGTGGTTAGGATGCCACTCTTCCACTTCCAGGGGCATAGGTTGGATTCCTGGTCAGGAACTGAGATCCAGCATGACTCGCCTGGCAGGGCAAAAAGAAAAGAGTAACTGTAGCCACAAAACTGTAGCTGTGTGTACAGCTGGCCAATAATTCGATCTTAAGTTTGACACAAAAGCCAGGTTAACTGCCTTTGAGAAAGTTACACTCTGAGGGAGACAGAAATGTCAGTGGACACTTAAGCTATGGCAAGTGGCTAAAATACTGAACAAATACAGAGACCATTTATTTTTGCTTAGAAGCAGACAAGACACATACTTGAAAAATTCAGTCTTGCATTTTTTTTATTTCCTAAGGTGCTAGTCTGTGAGTGCCTAATTTTAATTTTTCACTGGAGGGAGACTATTTTGAAATTAAATATTAGGAAATGTAAAAGGTTAACCATATTTCTTTGTTCCCAGCTTAAATTCCAAAATAGCCTTAGTGTCATTGCTTTTTTAGGGCAAGTTTTTACATAATGCAACTTTATTAAAGATAATGAAGTGAAAAGGAATAAATAAGTGAGCTTTTTGGATAATATTTTTGGCAAAATAGATCATATGAGTCAGTATATGCTGAGAGTAAGGAATGGCCATCCTAAAATAAATGAAATCTTGGGTTCAGTGTCAGAAATTTGATATTAAAATATGCCTAGGTATATGACTGTCAAGGGCAAGCATTTACAGACAAAAGAACTTTAAAATACATGTTGGAAGACAGATGTTGCAGAAAACATTTGTCATCAATTCTAGTCAATTGGTTTTTACTGATCAACAATTCTGTACTTCTGTTTCAGGCTCAGGCTTCAAGCTGAAAAACTCTCCTTTAAAAATGAAAAGAAGAAGAGTTAAGAAATGGCAAATTGAAGAGCAGAGACTCACGTAGAACACACAAAGGCAAGTTAATGCTGTCATCTTATTGGAATGCTATGTTTAAATACTTCATAAATATTTAGAAGAATTGTGTATTGAACAAAATCAATGAACTTTATTATGCATGAAAAGGAGGATTCAGACATAAATGACTGAGGATCTGATTATTAGATATGCAACACGGTTACCTGGGCTTCCTTTGTGATTTAGATGGTAAAGAATCTGCCTGCAATTAAGGATACCTGGGTTCCATACCTGGATCGAGAATATCCCCTGGAGAAGGAAATGGCTACCCACTCCAGTATTCTTGCCTGGAGAATCCCATGGACAGAGGAGCCTGGCAGGCTACAGTCCATGGGGCTGCAAAGAGTTGGGCATTACGGAGCGACTAACACAGACACATACACATGATTGCCTAATAAATTATCAGCATTTTAACTAATTCATTCTTTCCTTCCTCCATTCTTCCATCTGCCCACCCATCCATGAATTCATTCATTTGTTCATTTAGCTTTTGGCTTTCTAATCCTCCCAGACAAAGTAAGTTTAGCTGCTATTCTTCATGACCTCATCAGAAATATTTCATGGTAGATATACAATAACTCAGTATGAGTCTCTCACATATATGGAACTTAGCAAAAAAACCCTTAGATCTCACAAAAAAGACATCTCTGGCTCTCAGGACTAAAACCACCAGAGGGCTGGAGGTGAGGGGGGTATTTTCCTTAGGAGATGGACCAATATTTGCTTGGGAAGGAGAAAAGTTGCTGATGCTTTGGGTACCATGGCTTGCAGAGTGTTTTTGCAGAGAGCTGCCATCCTCTTTTCTTTTAAATTTGAATTCCCCCTAGGCAATGGTGGGTCCACTAATTCTGCTAAAATGTAGCTTTAACCTTTAGTGCTGTGGTAGTTGTGATGTGCCACGTTATGGCTGAGCATTAGAGGCATTTACAGGCATGTGTGTTTGAGAAATAGGTCCCATGTTACTTATTCGCTGATAGCTAGATTGGAGCAATAGCACATCCAGTCCTAGGCAGAGTGCCTGGCTCCCCAGGGTGTACCCCAAGTAGAACTGCTTTCCTTTCTAAGTCGTCTTTTATTTGCTCAATCTGCTCTTATTCCTCCTCCATTTCAATAAATTCAGTGTCATGTTACAGTATTATGTAGCAGTTTTCATTGTTTAAGCTATGTTTCTTAACAAAGGCTTTCACTTACTACGATGAAAAAGCATTTGGAAACCATTTTGGAAATTATAAGCAGAAAGCATGTCAGGGTTAAAGTTTATTGAAAATGAGTATATCAAAGATTATCTGCAGTTTTGATATCTATAGATTTCCTTTCCGTGATTCATGATGCAATACAAATATATAAAAAGTTATTGATACAAAGATTTTAGATGGTGATTGCTTGTAAACATGTCACATATTAAAAACTAAATGGGGAAATTAAACAGATAGAAATGTTACCTGAGAATATTTAAATGTGGAAATTAAAGTGGTAGANCCCCTGGAGAAGGAAATGGCTACCCACTCCAGTATTCTTGCCTGGAGAATCCCATGGACAGAGGAGCCTGGCAGGCTACAGTCCATGGGGCTGCAAAGAGTTGGGCATTACGGAGCGACTAACACAGACACATACACATGATTGCCTAATAAATTATCAGCATTTTAACTAATTCATTCTTTCCTTCCTCCATTCTTCCATCTGCCCACCCATCCATGAATTCATTCATTTGTTCATTTAGCTTTTGGCTTTCTAATCCTCCCAGACAAAGTAAGTTTAGCTGCTATTCTTCATGACCTCATCAGAAATATTTCATGGTAGATATACAATAACTCAGTATGAGTCTCTCACATATATGGAACTTAGCAAAAAAACCCTTAGATCTCACAAAAAAGACATCTCTGGCTCTCAGGACTAAAACCACCAGAGGGCTGGAGGTGAGGGGGGTATTTTCCTTAGGAGATGGACCAATATTTGCTTGGGAAGGAGAAAAGTTGCTGATGCTTTGGGTACCATGGCTTGCAGAGTGTTTTTGCAGAGAGCTGCCATCCTCTTTTCTTTTAAATTTGAATTCCCCCTAGGCAATGGTGGGTCCACTAATTCTGCTAAAATGTAGCTTTAACCTTTAGTGCTGTGGTAGTTGTGATGTGCCACGTTATGGCTGAGCATTAGAGGCATTTACAGGCATGTGTGTTTGAGAAATAGGTCCCATGTTACTTATTCGCTGATAGCTAGATTGGAGCAATAGCACATCCAGTCCTAGGCAGAGTGCCTGGCTCCCCAGGGTGTACCCCAAGTAGAACTGCTTTCCTTTCTAAGTCGTCTTTTATTTGCTCAATCTGCTCTTATTCCTCCTCCATTTCAATAAATTCAGTGTCATGTTACAGTATTATGTAGCAGTTTTCATTGTTTAAGCTATGTTTCTTAACAAAGGCTTTCACTTACTACGATGAAAAAGCATTTGGAAACCATTTTGGAAATTATAAGCAGAAAGCATGTCAGGGTTAAAGTTTATTGAAAATGAGTATATCAAAGATTATCTGCAGTTTTGATATCTATAGATTTCCTTTCCGTGATTCATGATGCAATACAAATATATAAAAAGTTATTGATACAAAGATTTTAGATGGTGATTGCTTGTAAACATGTCACATATTAAAAACTAAATGGGGAAATTAAACAGATAGAAATGTTACCTGAGAATATTTAAATGTGGAAATTAAAGTGGTAGAGATTTTCCCTGAGAAGGCTGGATTGCAGAATTTTACAAGCTGCCACCATCATCTGAGTTCTCAGTTTAGGAAGTCCAGTGAGTCAATATTATCAGTTCAATCAGTGTCAGTGTGACTGATTAGCATTATGCGAACTCTCAAGAGACACATATAAGCCAGTTTGCCAAAGTTTTCATTTTGTATGGGACCAGAAATTACATGGGTATCTGCCACCCTGGTTACCTCCTTCCTCATATAAACATAGCAGTGAGGTCAAAGCAGCCATCAAGATACCTCTTGGTCCAAACAAATTCAATACAATGGAAATGACACAAGTGGTCAGAGCTTTGGGAGATAATATAGTGATGTTTAAGATACTACCTCAGTTCAAATATGGATTTTGCTACTAACTAGCTGGGACCCTGGGCAAGTTGCTTATCCTCTGTATGTCTCAGTTGCCTCATCTGAATAAAAGGGGATAATGGTAACTACTTCAGGATGTTGTTTTGAGGATGAGATGACCTAGTGCAATGTAGAAAGTGCTTATAACACTGCCTGGTACATAAGCCATACTGTATATGTGCTCATCATTTGAATTCATTCTGAGAAGCACTTCAGGCAGAAATGAAGAAAACTAGCTAGCTCTCTGTGACCACCCTCTCTTAATGACCCTCTCTTAATGTTTCATTTGTGCTGGGTCCTGTGGCTTTTTGTCCTGCTCAATAGGTGTGGATAATTACCAAAATGTTTCTCTTGGTTCTCCTTTTACCAGGCTTCATGTGGAAATTTTTCATCCCTTATAAGTAATTTCTTGTGTAGAGTAATCCAATTGAGTAGATAATTTTATATTACACTCTATACTCACCTTTGTTTTTGTTTAGTTGCTAAGTTGTGTCTGATTCTTTGGATGGTAGCCTGCCAGGCTTCTCTGTCCATGGGATTTCCCAGGCACGAATACTGGAGTGGGTTGCCATTTCACCTTATAGCTCTCTTTATTATTTTTTTACAGCTCTCTTTTTGAATTTAGAAGTACTTTTCTTATTTTCTTTAGTTAAGAGATTTTCATATCCTGCCTTACGGCTTTGATTTGCAAGACATTCTTTCTACTTAGGAATTCTTCAGATAACTGGTTTAATACAGCTTATGTGAATTTTGCAAGTCCATGTCTTAGGGATTTGATAATGCTAGTGGTGATAATGATGATGACATGATGACAATAACAATATTAGCACTATCTTTTATTGAATCTTTGCTGTGTACCTGGCTTCATATTAATACTTCCTATATTAGTTCATGAAATACTAATAATAAACTCATGAACTAGGTACTGTTTATCTTCGGTTTATACATGAGGATGCTGTGAATAGAGAGGTTAAGTAACTTGCTCGACATCACACAGGTAATAAATGGCAAAACCTAGATGCTATCCTGAGCTAGAACTCCAAGGTCAGCGTTCTCAGTGATGATGCTGATAGATTCTCAAATAATGCCGCCCCCTCACCCCCCGCTTTCAGCTGCATTTGAACCACCAACTAAGAGCAAACAAGAAAACACTCTCTACATTTTTCTGAGGTGATATTAAAGAGAGAATCAAATTCAAGGGAGACCTAAATGATTCTTCACACATACTAACACAGATATGGGTCTTTAGGCTAATTAAAAACCTAACAGTATGTTGAAATCAGTCTTTACAACTGAAAATATATGGGACTATGTGAAATGATAGTATTTTGATGCATTAGCATCAAAATATACCCAGGCATCTTTGGAATTATTTCCTGAAATGTGTATTTTGAAAGTTTCCATCTATGGAATATCCCATCATGGGGTTTAAGCCATAATTATCAGTCATTTTCTAACAATTCTGACTTTGAAATCAAAGGATATTTGGAAAGTTCCTCATTCAGGACTATATTCATGTCTCCAGGTCTCTGCTTTATCTCTTCCATTTCAGTCTCTGATGCTGCCTCTTCACTTAATTACTCAAAAATTAAAATCCTGCATGATACACTGAGTTCTTTGGAAAAACAGTTGTCTGAATTTGTTTTAAAGTGGCAAGGTGAGCAAGATACAGGAAGGGGGCAAGTATGCTTCAGGCTAGCAGCCTAAATTCAATGTACTGGTATAGAACTTCTCTGTCTTCTTATTTCAATATTTAATTAATTTCAGGGGATTACATTGTTTATAATTCCTAATTAGTCCTACTGGCCTTCATCATTGTTCTCTTGTCTCTAATCAGAAATCATTTGTTTCAGGAGCTCTGCAGAGTGGAGTTAGACGAGGGCTTTTAGAACATTCTATAAATTGGATTCTGTATATTTGTAAATTATGCTGATAAGCACTTTTGTAGCACAATGAGGTCAAGACAGTCTCATCGAAAATGGCCTTTTCGTGCTGTATTCAAGACAAAAAAAGGAAAGAGATCATAAAGGTACTATGTTATGTTTGCAAAAGAAATTCAATGCAGGACAGTTGTTACTTTTTGACAGTGGTTACTTTCAGCCAATCTTAAAGTGACTAAATGAAATAAATTCTCAAAAGGTACAGAATTTAATTAAAGATATATTTATGAAAAACATGTTGTATGAAAATATACAATGTTACATGCTATAAAGCACAGAGAAATACTAAGATACATTTCATGATTTTAAAGAGTTTGTAATTTAGATGAGAGACTAAAGATACGCATGCAATTAATTAAATAGAAGACAGAGTATAAATGCCCTTTGTCAGAGGCACAGTTTAGCCTAAAAGAACATAGCTGGATTGAATTTATCTACTAAAATTTAATTCATTCATTTAACTGCTATTTATTGAGTGCCTACTATGTGCCAGGTCTGGAGATATAGCCCTTGCTACCAAGGGATGCTGATTTTCGGAAATGAAATTCTTGACTAATTTTCAGGATACAGGGTAAAAAATGGAAGTAGCTTTAGCTTTGGAGTTTGAAAATACCAAATCAAAACCTGTCCCTATCAATTATTTATTGGGTGACTTAAGCAAATAATTTATAATCCTTTTAGTTTTATTGCAGAAATTAGAGGGTCGTCTTTGATTCCCTCTTCTAATTTCATCCTAAAGAAAGGTAATCAACAAATCAGTCTTTCACTGTTCCTTGAATGTTTTCCATCTTCCCCTTGTTTTTATCCCCAGTCCAAAGGCTCGCCCTCATGATTTGTTTAGGGATTCCATACCTTAAATTAGGTTTGGATTAGTTTTGTTTACAGATTCTAAATTAGTTTTGCTCTTCCCATATCATTTTTCTTCAATCTATCACGCATGTTGTAACCAAAGCAATCTTTTTAAAACTTTTCCCTGAGTATAACAGTCCTCTCTTCAAAACTCTTCAGTCTTGTCTCATCACCCAGGAAATGCAGGTCAGTGTTTCTTAGGAAGTAAGTAAGACCTTTAGTGAGCTGAACTCTGCTTACATTTTTAACCACACATGCCAATCTTCCTCCGTATCCACCCTATGCTTCTCTAACACCAGCATGCTTTAATGCCTGTGTGCCTTTGCTCACACAATTTTTTTTTTTTCCCCTTGGCTGCACCACACGTGGGATCTTAGTTCCCCAGGGACTGAACTGGTACCCTGTCCCCTGCATTGGGAGTGTGGAGTCGCAACCAAAGCAATTTTTTTTTTTTTTAATGCCAAAGTTTGAAATTTCATCCTCATTCTCACTTCACCAATCCTATCTAGAAAACTTTAAAATTTTATTGTTCCTTTGACTCTTTACTCAAATGCAATCTTCTTTACAGAGCATTCCTTGATGATGTGGGCCCATTTAATCTTTTCATTCTTTAATACTCACACAGCATATTGTATGTATCTATGTTTTATGTACATAAATACATATTTTATGTATAATGCATATATTGGCACAATACATTCTAATGTCATTATCCTTGTATATACCAATTGTCTCAAAAAGACTGAACAACTGAGAAAAAGACAAGGCCTGTCACCTTTGAATTCTCACTTCTAATGTAATGTCTGCCAAGAGAGGTTGTGCAATGAATATTTATTTTAATAATGAAGTTTGGGGATAAGTGGAAAGAACCAAGTGCCTTGTGGAAGAGATGGTATTTAAGGCCTTGAAAAACTTCTGAAATACTTCCTGAATTAAAAAAATATAATTTGGGGATGTCTAGTGTTTTAACATACATATACACATAAATACTATATATATCTTCATCATCTTCCCTTTACTGCTTAAATATTTCACCAGAAAAACTGTCTTTTCCATTCAAGGCCCTGGATGCAGTACTCTGAGCATGGTGAAGACTTATTAAGTAGGTTAATAGTCTGATTTAAAGAAGCATTTTCCTCTTGTCTCTTTAAAAAAGGTACCATTCTGATTCTCCAGTACTATGTGGTATTGAAAATGCCTGACTTTTTAGCTGAGTCATATTAGGTATACTATACTATACCTAATATAAAATAAAATGCTGATATTCACTCTATATATTTAATTTCTCCTGAACATGCTAAAAAATATGTAAGTAAGTAGGATTTTGATCATCAGTGGAATATATGTGATAACTCTGGGTACCTCACTGCTATTCAGTTTAGCTCTCCCTGGGCAGATAACCTGAGTCTGGCTGTAAAAGTATTAACTTGGGCATCTTTCCAATGCAAATCATGTCTATTTCAGGTTATCAATGATGGTTATGCTCTTAGGTATTCTGGCAGGTTTCTTATCTGAATTTTGAAATAGAATTAACAATACCTTCTGGGATATTCCATTCCTTACTAGTGCATGTTTCTACTTAAGTAGTTCCTTTAAAATACAGATAAGGGACTTTCCTGGTGGTCTAGTGGTTAAGACTTCCCCTTCCAATGCAGAGGGTGTGGGTTTGATCCCTGGTTGGGGAACTAAGACTACACGTGCCTGGAATCCAAACAGCAAAAACAAAACAGAAGCAATATTGTAACAGGTTCAATAAAGACTTTAAAAATGGTCCATATAGAAGCAATCTTAAAAAATCAATTAATACAAAATTTTTAAAATCTACAGATAAAAAACCACTGACACCAAAAAAGATATTATGAATATATTTATTCATATCATATGAATATCATATTCTTATTCATATGAATATGTTTATTCAGAAACCCAGAACATAGTGGCTGGCAAAAGACAAAGAAATCTATACTCTTGCAGTCTACTTTAGGATAACTATTCCCTTCATTTTAAACCACGTTTTCTAAAATAAATCTTATTATTTTGGCAGCACATCATGGTTAGGAGACAGAGAAGTTGGCTTTGGAGGCTTCGTTGAGTTTTCCTTTTTCCACAAGAAAGAGAACTTATGAAGGAACCTCTCTGCTGCCTGGAGATCTTTGCTTATAAACCCCTGCATAATAAAGTTATTGGCTAAATTCGAGGAGCTCAGCAAAGAAACTCGGTATTCTTGCCTGAAAAGTCCCGTGGATAGAGGAGCCTGGCCGACTACAGTCCTAAAGGTCGCAAAGAGTCAGACACCACTAGGCGACTGATCACATAGGCACACACACAGGAAGCATCTACAGGAAACATCGTTGAGTGCAATCCTGTAGTATTGGAGATGCAGCTATAGATATATAGCCATAATTATTTGTGGGTGGTAATCCACACGAGGATTAGGAAGGCAAACTGGAAGGAGGGGCTAGCTTGCTTTCATCGCTTTCCTCCTGTCAAAACCTGAAGGTTTGCTCCCAACCTTTGGGTATCTGTACTTTGGGAGTTTTCAGCGGTATTCTTAGCCCATCGACCTGCTCTAAGCTAAGCCAGACGGCCTGATGGACGGCTCCCTCATGTTTGTAGTACACCCTCAGACCCACGCTTTTTCTCACAACTCTATCCACGTTGGACCCTGAGTTGGTGGAGGTGCTCAGAAGCAGCGGTGGGGACGACCCCTTTCCGAATGCCTTTGCAGCTGCCAAAGTGTAGCCAACAAGCGCCAGATTTACGTGCACTTTGAAAGAAGCATCTCCACCATTGGCTTTCTGAGCGGCGCTGTCGCTAGGGAGCGGCGGGCGGGCTGGGCGAGCTGAGACCCGGGAGCAGCCCGGGCGGGTGTTCCCGTCACTTGTGCGAGAGCGCCGCCGCGGGCGGGCGCGGACACGCACGCACACGCGCGCTCCCCGCGGGTTCGAGCCCCGCAGCCCCGGTCCGCCCGCGGGAGCCCCCGGGCGCGTGCAGAGCCGCACCTCCCAGCTTGCCGCCCGCCCCCTGATTCCCGCCGCCGCCGCCCGGANCAGAGGTTTAATTGTGGGATGCTTATGGGACAAGCAGCTTGAAGGGATTTAGGGAAGTGAGTTTGAGTAGAGGAGGAAGTAACAGAGAAGTTGGGCTTTTTGGGTAGCTCAAATGGTAAAGAATCTGCCTGCAATGCAGGAGACCTGGGTTCAATCCCTGGGTGGGGAAGATCCCCAGGAGAAGGGCATGGCAACCCACTCCAGTATTCTTGCCTGGAAAATTCCATGGACAGAGGATCCTGGTGGGCTACAGTCCATGGGGTTGCAAAGGGCACACACAGAGGAAGAATATACTCCAAGGCAGTGACAACAGAGTCCTCAGTTGAACACATAGGGAGGATTATCTCAGGGGTCCTGGAACTGGAAGACCCTTCAGGGTTGTTCCAATAAAAGCCTACGGGTCAGCCCTTTGTATTCTAGTCATTAGAAGCAGGCTTCCAACAGAGAGAGAATGTGACCTTGGATGAGGCAGCTGCCTTCGGTGCAAGGACAGTTCTGGGCAAGGCCTCAGGTGAGAGCCTTTCAGAGTCAACACTCCTGGCAGCTGGCAGAATGAGCTTTTGTTTTTGAAGGGAGGATCTGGACACGTACCCCACTGTCTACTGCAGCAAGTCCCCTACACACGAATGAGTTCTATTTTGCTTTAAGTCCAGCAAAGTTGGCCTAGGTACCCAACTAATGCAATTGAGTATATAGTACTTTACTGTAATAGGTTTATAATACTTTTAACACAAATGATACATAAAATAAACACAAAAATAAAGCATTTTTAATCTTATAGTACGTGCCAAGTGCTTCATTTGTGTCTGACTCTTTGAGACCCTGTGGACTGTAGCTCACCAGGCTCCTCTGTCCATGGGGATTTTCCAGACAAGAATACTGAAGTGGACTGCCGTGCCAGACTCCAGGGGATCTTCCTGATCCAGAGGTCAAACCCATGTCTCTTAAGTCTCCTCTGGAACAGAGGTGGGTTCTTCATCACTAGCACCACCTGGGAAGCTCCAATCTTACAGTACAGTACCTTGAAAAGTACAGTAGTACAGTATAACAGCTGGCACACAAGGGCTGGCACCTAGTAACCAGGCAAGAAGAGTTACTAACTGGAGAAGAGGGAGGAGGTGGAACCTGGTAGACCTGAAGGATCCAGCAGTAGGAGACGGAGGGCAGGCTGCAATTTCACTCCCACCTGACTTTGATGGAACACATGTTTGCATCTTTCAAAGTTTGCAACTTGAAGGTCTGAGTGTAGGGAATTTACTGTACCTTCCCTTTTCAACATGTGCTGCTCACCAGGCTATAGTTAAGCTAAGCCTCTTTCATTAACTATGTTTGTACTCTCCTAACTTCCCTAGATTTTCTGTTTCTGTGGACTCCTTTTGCATTTAGGGGCCAAGCCACTCATTTTTGTGGTTAACCACGTTGTTACTTCACTACTTTCTGGGTTATGGTTTGTCTTTCTGAACATAATGTTGGCTTTTTCCTCCAATTTTTTTTCCAGAGTATCTAACTTGTAATATAGGCATCATAGAAGTTAACTGAATGCTTGTTGAATGAATAAATGTGTAAAAACTGCATGGTCTTCAGAAACAGAAAGTAGTCTTTATACACAAAGCAGGGAAAACCTTTCAACTCTTTCTAAGCTTCACAATGAAAAATATGCAAAGACCTCAGAGAAGGTTAAAAGAAGATCTACAGGGATAAAAGGAATTAAAATCTGTGTAATCAGCTGTGTGAGTCAACTGATCCCCTTATTTGTGTGTGTGACAGACAGATTTGGATTTTCTGTTGTTTATAACAGAAGAGTCCTAAGTTATCCTTGTAGGTACAAATATTGTAATTGGTGTAAAGTTAAAACATGTCTGTTTATATGACTCCATTCAATCTATGAGAGCATGAGGAAGATTAGGCAGAAATAAACGGCATCGTTTTTTGTTTGTTGACTTGATTGCCTTCTGTCTCTCAAAGGGACTTTCCTGGTGGCTCAGATGGTAAAGAATCCTCCTGCCAGTGCAGGAGAATGGAGTTCTATCGCTGCGTTGGGACGATCCCCTAGAGAAGGGAATGGCTACCCACGCCAGTATTCTTGCCTGGAGAATCCCATGGACAGAGAAGTCTGGCAGGCTACAGTCCACGAGGTTGCAAAAGGTCGGGCACGACTAAGTGACTAAGTACACTCCCAAAGGGTTTACATCTGAGTTTCTTAAATGGAGGGTGTTTTTTTCTTTTTCTTTTTTTTCTCACAATGTCTCATATCAACTAAATAATGATTATTCATTAAAACCATAGCATATGTACTATGGTTTAATTCCCAACTTGAAATTTTCTTCATTAACCCAGAGATTTTATCATTGAATATCCCGTGGAGTCCACACTTGCTTTTCATTAATGTAGAACAAATGCATCAGTGAGCTACAGATAGATAAATTAATCTTTCTTTATGCTGGACCAGTGAAGATGCTAGCAAATCTATATTGATTGGTTTGCTTTCTTCTGTATTTTAGTATATATTTGAAGGTGTGATTTGGGAAAACTGTTCAGCTTGGTGAAGTCCTGACACAGAGGGTTTCAGGTCCAACCTGCTCTGTAAAAGAAGCACAAGGAGGTGTTACCACTGCTAATTTTCTGAGATTGGACTAGAAAGTGGATTTCGTTATGATGAAGGAAGGTTTTAATTTTTATTTTAAATGTGCATCTAGGAACATGCCAAATTCCCATGGGCAAAGGAGCCTGGTAGACTGCAGTCCATGGGGTCGTGAAGAGTTGGACACGACTAAGCGACTTCCCTTTCCCTTTTCACTTTCATGCATTGGAGAAGGAAATGGCAACCCACTCTAGTGTTCTTGTCTGGAGAATCCCAGGGACGGGGGAGGCTGGTGGGCTGCCGTCTATGGGGTTACACAGAGTTGGACACGACTGAAGTGACTTAGCAGTAGCCTGAAATTATTTTGAATTTTCCTTTGTAGCCAGCTGTATTGCTTGTGAAAATGATAGTGTCATTTGTTTCTTTCTAGTCATTTTAAGTTTTCTCTTTTTCTCAGTCTTCATATGATGGCTGTTATTAGTGAAAAAAAGAAAAATGGCCATTTTTTTCTTTTCAGTCTCAATAGTTTTGTCTTTTTTTTTTCTTCTGTGTCTTATTCTCTTGACTAAGATCCTTAATACAGTGTTGAATAGAAGTGGTAATACTTTATGTTTTTTAACTGTGTCCTGATTTAAGAAGAAAAAAGCTCTGGGAAAGACTAGAGATCTCTTCAAGAAAATTAGAGATACCAAGGAAACATTTCATGCAAAGATGGGCACAATAAAGGACAGAAATGGTATGGCCCTAACAGAAGCAGAAAATATTAAGAAGAATACACAGAAGGACTATACAAAAAAGATCTTCATGATCCAGATAACCACGTGATGGTGTGATCACTCACCTAGAGTCAGACATCCTGGAATGTGATGTCAAATGGGCCTTAGGAAGCATCACTACGAACAAAGCTAGTGGAAGTGATGGAATTCCAGTTGAGCTATTTCAGATCCTAAAAGATGATACTGTGAAAGTGCTATACTCAAAATGCCAGCAAATTTGGAAAACTCAGCAGTGGCCACAGGACTGGAAAAGGTCAGTTTTCATTCCAATCCCAAAGAAAAGGAGGAGCCAAAGCGTGCTCTCTCTCTCTCTCTCCCTCTCCCACGTGTGTGCGCTCTTTCTCTCTCTCTCCCTCTCTTTCTCCCCCTCTCCCACGCGCTCCTCCACTCTCTCCCCTTCAAAACTTTGGGTTGACATGCCCTCATGTTTCGAGGATGGAGTCTCCTGCTATCTTCTAAATAAAACAGAGATGTAACACTGAAATTAAAAAAAAAAAAAAGGCAATGCCAAAGAATGTTGAGACTACCACACAATTGCACTCATCTCACACGCTAGCGAAGGAATGCTCAAAATTCTCCAAGCCACGCATTAACAGTACATGAACCGTGAATTTCCAGATGTTCAAGCTGGATTTAGAAAAGGCAGAGGGACCAGAGATCAAATTGCCAACAACTACTGGATTTTTGAAAAAAACCAAGAGAGTTCCAAAAACTCTTTATTGATTATGCTAAAGCGTTTGACTATGTGGATCACAACAAACTGTGGAAAATTCTTAAAGAGATGGGAATACCAGTCCCACCTTACCTGCCTCCTGAGAAATCTGTATGCAGATCAAGAAGCAGGTTAGAACTAGACATGGAACAGAGGACTGGTTCCAAATTGGGAAGGGAATATGTCAAGGCTGTATATTGTCACCCTGCTTATTTAACTTATATGCAGAGTACATCATGCAAAATGCTGGGCCGGATGAAGCACAAGCTGGAATCAAGATTGCCAGGACAAATATCAATAATCTCAGATACACAGATGACACCACCCTATGGCAGAAAGCAAAGAAGAACTGAAGAGCCTCTTGATCAAGGTGAAAGAGGAGAGTGAAAAAGTTATTTTAAAACTCAACATTCAAAAAACAAAGATCATGGCATCTAGTCCCATCACTTCATGGCAAATAGATGGGGGAAAAAGTGGCAAACGGCAGGTAAAAAAGTGGAAACAGTGACAGACTTTATTTTCGTAGGCTCCAAAATCACTGCAGATGGTGATGCAGCCATGAAATTAAAAGACACTTGTTCCTTGGAAGAAACGGTACGACCAACCTAGACAGCATATTAAAAAGCAGAGACTTCACTTTCCCAACAAAGGTCTGTCTAGTCAAAGCTATGGTTTTTCTAGTAGTCCTGTATGGATGTGAGAGTTGGACTATAAAGAAAGCTGAGTGCTGAAGAATTGATGCTTTTGAACTGTGGTGTTGGAGGAGACTCTTAAGAATCCCTTGGACAGGAAGGAGATCAAGCCAGTCAATCCTAAAAGAAATCAGTCCTGAATATTCATTGGAAGGACTGATGCTGAAGCTGAAACTCCAATACTTTGGCTTCCTGAGATGAAGAACTGACTCATTGAAAAAGACCCTGATGCTGGGAAAGATTGAAGGCAGGAGAAGGGGATGACAGAGGATGAGTTGGTTGGATGGCATCACCGACTTGATGGACGTAAGTTTGAGCAAGCTCCAGGAGTTGATGATGGACAAGGAAGCCTGGCATGCTGTATTCCATGGGGTCACAAAGAGTTGGACACGACTGAGCGATTGAACTGATTTCAGAAGAATGATCATTGTAACATTAGTAGATTTTTTTAACCTTTAATGATCTTAGGGAAGTTTCCTTTTCTTAATAGATTGCTAGGATTTTTAAATTAAAAGTTGAGTACGGTTATATTTAAAAGTCTTTCTTCGTTTATATTGAGATTAGCATATGATTTTTCTTCTTTATAAATGTGGAGAATCGTATTACTAGATTTTATAATGTTAAACCAACTTTGCATTTCTGGGAGAAAATGATTCTGATCAAAAGACATAATCTGTTTTTTGTATTGCTGAATTTCAGTTGCTAATATGTTACTTAACATTTTTTCCTTTCACTTTTAGAAGTTTTGAGCTCAATTTCTTTTCTTTGCTGTTATCTCAGAGATAATAGGATGCATGTTTATCTTAAAATTTGAAATTGAGCAGTATCATTACCGTCTTCCTGAATAATGCAAGAACTTCCTGAATAATGCTTTGCCTCTAGCCACTACTTTCCTCACCTTGTATACTGTTGTTCATTATTTCAATTCTTCTTATTTTTTTAAAATTTGCTTCAGACTCAAAAGATGTAGATAACAAATACCTTAAGTTTTTGTACACATTTAAAGATGTTCTTTTACATACCTCTCCCTCGACATCTTTGAAACCAATATTTCAGTTCTGTTCTGAGCCATGCTGTTATCCACTGTCCATAAATCAGTGGTGCCTGACTTCTGGCAATGGATCAGTTAAGTAAATATTATGAAAGTTTGGGAGTCCTTCTGGCTGCCTTTCTAGGATACTTCTGAGTGGACACATAATGCCTACTGGTTTTATGCCACTGTATCATGCAGGACTAGGTCTAAATCAGTCTTAAGGGTTTTTGTTTTGTTTAGTGAAGGGCTCTCCCTGAAGACATATGTATAAATTGAGGGAAAACAGGAATGTGGCCTGAGTGTGTGCTGGAAGAATCTGGGCTACCTGCACATGTAACTTGCTTGTGCCTTCTGGATTGCTGCTGTGCACATTCAGTCTTCTTATCTGGGGACTTCCCAAGAGGGAGGTGCAGTGGTTAAGACTCCACTTTTCAATGCAGGGAATGCAGGTTTGAATCCCTGGTTAGGAACCTAAGAATCCTATATACCCTGTGTACAAAAAATCAGAACATAAACAACAGAAGCAATGCTGTAAACAAATTCAATAAAGACTTAAAAGAAAATCCTATGGTTTGACGAGTCAGAGAATACCCAGTTCATGATGGGCAGCTTAAGTCTTATGACCAATTCATGTCCCAGAGTCAGGTGTTCTTCCAGGATCCAGTAAAAAACCAGGAGGTATATCTTGAAAGGAAACTGGCTACCTGGAGAAGCAGACAGGGCTTTGCTAAGAATGCCTAGGAATCTGCTGTGATTCTCCTATGCCAGTAACTCAAAGCAGCATCTCACCAGGCACAGGCAAGTATTGTTGGGTCTACCAGAGTGTGAGGATGTGGTGCTGGAGCCACTTGCACTGAAGCTGGACCTGCTGCAGGGTCTGATCTTGCTCTGGACTCCAGTCACAAAGGGCATGTTGGGAGTTCCTTGGTGGTCCAGTGGTTAAAAAAAACTTTGCTTTCCAATGCAAGGGATGCAGGTTCAGTCCCTAATCAGGGAGCTAAAATTGCACATGCCTGGCAGCCAAAAAACAAAAACATAAAACGGAAGCAGTATTGTAACAAATTCAATAAAGGCTTTACAAAGGGTCCACATCAAACATATCTTTAAAAAATGGAGGGGCATCTAAGGGATTGCTCAGTATACTGTGGTATACAATGCCTCCTTCCCGGGTGGCTCAGTGGTAAAGAATTCGCCTGCCAACATAGGAGATGCAGGTTCGATCCCAGGGCTGAGAAGATCCCCTGGACAGGGAAATGGCAACCCACTGTGGTATACTTGCCTGGGAGATCCTATGAACAGAGGAGTTTGGCAGGCTGTAGTCCATGGGGTCGCAAAGAACTGGACACTACTGGGCTCACAGGCACACACCAAAGTCCAAAGAGGGCATGCCCATCTGTCCTGTTAGCTGATGTGGGTGCAGCATCTTTGGAGAGAATATCCTGAGGGTTGAAGTGTTCCTCAGAGACTTCCTGCTTTTGGTATAACTTTAATGGGAAGCCAGCTGACAAAGGAAGTGAAAATTTCAGAGTCCCAGCTTCTATGTTATTGAACAGAATGTAGACATATGGATTTGTTAAGAAATAATTTCATAATTGGCATAAAGATACTGCCTCTTGGCTTGGTGTGGGGGGGGGGCGGGGCTTGATACTATGGAAGAAGGGAAAGAGAGGAGTTAAAACAACCCAGCACTCTCGATTCATAGGAATTCTCTTCAAAGAGTTTTTCTCCCTAGCTTGATCTTACATTAGCTATTGTACTAATGGAGATTGAATCAGTTTGACCCTTTGCCGGGGTTCAGCCCCGGTGGATCCAGGGAATTCGAAGGGTGGACGGAGTCGGCGAGGAGAGATTTATTTAATTAGAAATATAAGATTAGATTAGGAAAAATAGTGTAGTAGGAAAATTAGTGGAGAAAAGAGGCTGAATAACTTGATTTACGTGGAGAACTAATAAAACCTCAAGACAAGAGGTTTGCACCATCTACGTTAGGCCACTGGTGCCTGTTTGAATAGCGGAGGGTGCCCTGCCTTGGGCTCCCTTTCGCGTGGGTCTTAGAAGCCAGGGCAAGTAAGTAGATATGGTGAGCCTCCATGCCCCAGATGGGAATTCAGCCAGAAAATAAAGAAGACACGGGGAGACCAAGCTGCTTCGGTGAGCGAGGCCCCAGTAATTTTATTTTTTTAAAGGACTTTCATATCTTTCCCACAAATGATGTTGTGTACATTATCTTCTGGCCTTGGAGGCCTGTGAAACATTTTAAGACCCTCTTTTGATAAAGGCTGCTCAACCAGAAAACTTATTTTCCCTTGAAGTGTTTTTTCTTCATAGTTCTAATCTATGTCAGCTTCAGAAAGTATCAAACAAAGTTACATTTTCAGGAGGCAAAGGTGCAGTAAGTTACAACAAAGAAAGAACCAATTAGCTCAAAAGTCTGATGTGGTCAGTTTCGAGGGTATACTTGGTTTTTCTTACATTCTAACTATGTTAACAAATGTGCTCCCAGGTGCACAGTGGATAAGAGATATGGGAACTTAGCAACAAGCATTGGCCCAATAATACACCAGCACTATTCTAATAACTTTTAACTCTTTGAAAGGCTTTATGTTTTAGGCTTCCCGTGCCTCTCACAGTTGGGGGGCTGTAAACAATCACATGCGTAGTTGTAAAATCTGGGTAAGGCAAGTTAGAGAGCCATCAGAGGGGTTTGAGCTGAAACACTCCTTTTAAATGCAGAAGACTGAAGCCCTAAGTTAACTTTTTCCAGAGAGTGTCAGAAGAGTGGCAAAGTATAGTACAATAAGATCAGGCCAACTCTGGTTTTTTTGGGGGGTAGATGTTCAGGAAAACTCAGGGAGGACCCCTGAAGCCAGATCACGCCTTTGCGTTTTGTCGGGCTTCCTTCCTCATGACCTTTGCCATGGGTGAGATTCCTCACACTGGCTCCCAGCAACCCTTAACAAGTCCTAAACAGATGCTAGTATAGCTTCATATTGTATTGCTGCTGCTGCTAAGTTGCTTCAGTCGTGTCCAACCCTGTGCGACCCCATAGACGGCAGCCCACCAGGCTCCTCCATCCCTGGGATTCTCCATGCAAGAACACTGGAGTGGGTTGCCATTTCCTTCTCCAATGCATGAAAGTGAAAAGTGAAAGTGAAGTCGCTCAGTCGAGTCTGACTCTGTGCGATCCCATGGACTGCAGCCTAACAGGCTCCTCTGTCCATGGGATTTTCTAGGCAAGAGTGCTGGAGTGGGGTGCCATTGAGTGTTCTCCAAATAAACAGAATACACATGTACATATGTGAGTGCTAAGTCGCTTCAGTGGTGCCTGACTCTCTGTGACCCCATAGACTGTAGCCCACCTGGCTCCTCTATCCACTGGATTCTCCAGGCAAGTAGCAGAGTGGGTTGCCATTTCCTCCTCCAGAGGATTTTCCTGACCCAGGGATCGAACTCATATCTCTTATGACTCCTGCATTGGCAGGTGAGTTTTTTACCACTGATGCCACCTGGGAAGCCTGTGTACATACATGCACACATAAATAGGATATTTATTATAGGAATGGACTCACGTGACTATGAAGGCCAAGAAGTCCCATAGTCTACTGTGCTGTGTGGAACCTGGAGATGCAGGGCAATCAAGGGTTTGAGTCATTCTGAGTCCAAAGACTGAGAACCAGAGGAATGTCAGTATTCAAAGTTTGGTGAAGTTGGATGTCCCAGCTCTAGCAGAGAAAATTTTCCCTCATTCTGCCTTTTTTTTCTGTTCAGACCTTCAAGGGATTGGATGATGTCCATCCACCTTGCTGAGGACAGTCTTTTTCACTCAGTCTACTAATTCAAATACTAATTTCCTATGGAGACACCTTCACAGACACACTCTGAAACAATGTTATATACCAGCTATCTGGGCATCCCTTAGCCCAGTCAAGCTGACACATAAAAGTAGCCATCACAGTTTTCAGTAGGGCTTCCCAGGTTTGTGCTAACGGTAAAGAACCAGCCTGCCAGTGTAGTAGATATAAAAGACTTGGGTTTGATTCCTGGGTTGAGAAGATCCCCTGGAGGAGGGCATGGCAACCCACTCAAGTATTCTTGCCTGGAAAATCCCATGGACAAAGAATCCTGGCAGGCTATAGTCCATGGGGTCACAAAAGTCAGACACAACTGAAGCGACTTAGGACAGCACAGCAGAGCACAATGTTATAAGGTTTCCTTCTCATCCACTGTTCTCAGCTTTAATGTTTTAGCCAAAATTTCTGAGACAGATGGGACTGTCTGTTCTACATCCTATTACTCTGGTTAATTTAATAATGGACTTTATTTCCTTTTCTTAAGCTACAGAATATTTTATTTATAGCAGCACATGGGCAACATTTACAGTGTATTTTCTCTCTATATTTATTTTGCAGTAAATATATATTTTGGAGTTTATTATCCAATCAGTAATCTTGGTATATAGTTAAAATGAATATGGCATTGTTATTATTAGCTAAGACATTGTTATTAATAGCAAAACCAAAATTATGTAATTCTTTCTTAAATAATGATTATACTTTAGATATAATTATACTTTTCAATGTGATGCTTATTTTAGAAATATATGTCTCTTTTGGTATGTTGTATAAAAATTTATAGCAAATACTGAATGGGAACTCTTATTCCTTAATACTCAGCTTCTCTTCTTATGAAATCTAATTAAAAATAAAAGTTTTTCCCCATTTCTGACTCTGGCATAGCAGCTGTGAATCTATTTTATTATTCATATTAGACAGGATTTATTTCTGAAAGAGATGGGAATACCAGACCACCTAACCTGCCTCTTGAGAAATCTGTATGCACGTCAAGAAGCAAGAGTTAGAACTGGACATGGAACAACAGACTGGTTCCAAATAGGAAAAGGAGTACGTCAAGGCTGTATATTGTCACCCTGCTTATTTAACCTGTATGCAGAGTACATCATGAGAAACGCTGGACTGGAAGAAACACAAGCTGGACTCAAGATTGCCGGGAGAAATATCAATAACCTCAGATATGCAGATGACACCACCCTTATGGCAGAAAGTGAAGAGGAGCTAAAAAGCCTCCTGATGAAAGTGAAAGAGGAGAGTGAAAAAGTTGGCTTAAAGCTCAACATTCAGAAGATCATGGCATCCAGTCCCATCACTTCATGGGAAATAGATGGGGAAACAGTGGTAACAGTGTCAGACTTTTATATTTTGGGGCTCCAGAATCACTGCAGATGGTGACTGCAGCCATGAAATTAGAAGACGCTTACTCCTTGGAAGAAAAGTTATGACCGACCTAGATAGTATATTCAAAAGCAGAGACATTA
>SJYV01048237.1:193246-304270 GCA_006410875.1 Neotragus pygmaeus | reverse complement strand
AGAGACATTACTTTGCCAACAAAGGTCCATCTAGTCAGGGCTATGTTTTTTACAGTGGTCATGTATGGATGTGAGAGTTGGACTGTGAAGAAGGCTGAGCACCGAAGAATTTATGCTTTTGAACTGTGGTGTTGGAGAAGACTCTTGAGAGTCCCTTGGACTGCAAGGAGATCCAACCAGTCCATTCTGAAGGAGATCAACCCTGGGATTTCTTTGGAAGGAATGATGCTAAAGCTGAAACTCCAGTACTTTGGCCACCTCATGCGAAGAGTTGACTCACTGGAAAAGACTCTGATGCTGGGAGGGATTGGGGGCAGGAGGAGAAGGGGACGACCGAGGGTGAGATGGCTGGATGGCATCACGGACTCGATGGACGTGAGTCTGAGTGAACTCCGAGAGATGGTGATGAACAGGGAGGCCTGGTGTGCTGCAATTCACGGGGTCGCAAAGAGTCAGACACAACTGAGCAACTGAACTGACTGAACTGATTGTAGTTCAAAACTGACCAGATAAAGATATTCTTTGAGCATCCAGCTATTCACCAAACACAGATAAAAATATTTGAACTTCCTCATAATTATTCGACTTGAGCTTTGAGATTGAGAGTGAAGCCTTAAGGACACCATGTAACTCCTAAAATATTAGCATATCTGTCTCAGTTCTTCAAAGATCCATATGTGAAACACACTAATTAAGTAAAGGTAGTTATCTTTATCATTCACTTAAAAAAATAAATGATCTAGGATTAAAGAATTTAAATAATTTTCTGAAGATCACATCTAAGCGCTAAAATTGGAATTCTTCCTTAGGGGAAAAATACTTGGACTTTCATTAAAAATTGTTCAAATACCAATTCTCCTTTCACTAGGAGTGTGACATTGGGAAGTTACTTAGCTCTCTTAACATCTATTGAATTAACCTGGCAAGGAATCTGACTGTAATGTGGGAGACCTGGGTTCTATCCCTGAGTTGGGAAGATCCCTTGGAGAAAGGAACAGCTACCCACTCTAGTGTTCTGGTCTGTAGAATTCCTTGGACTATATAATCCATGGGGTTGCAAAGAGTTGGACAGGACTAAGGGACTTTCAGTTCAGTCAGGGTAAATATTCTCTATCTTAATGGGTTGTTATAGGAATTAAAAAAGAATATATATTTTGACCTAGTGGCTAGTGCAAAATAAGACATCAGTAGACAGTAGTTTTCTTTTCTCTCTTGTTTAGAAAAGCATGTTATAGAATCAACATCAGTAAGATTCTTTGAGATGTTTTTCTGACTCTTCAGCAGAAATTGTTCTGTGATGACTCATTGTGTCCTCTTAATTGGACTTAATTTCATGTCCTCTAGGAGTGAGGTTTTATTTATGTGAAGTAAGGTGACATAGGAAATTGAATTTTTGGCATAGACCTTGTCTCCATCACGTTCTAACTCGGTGGTTTCAGAACGTTTTGATTGTGTAACCCTATTCATAAAACGGTTTCTTTATGCATCCATGATATTTATGTTCATGCATAAACTGCAGGCATGTACAATTGTATCAGTACATTTTATACATAATAAAACACATGTAAACTGGGACATTTTCTAAAATAATAAGTCAAAGTAGAAATTCTCATACTCTCTTTCCATTTCCTAACAGATGGTCATGTCCACCCTTTTAGGAAACTACTGCTTCAACCGATAAGTGGGCGTGTACAGCATTATTGTGATACAAACTCATTATATAGTATGTTCATGTGCTTATTTTTGCTTCTGTTAGTTTTCTTGTCCCTTTCACAGTTTGGTCAAACCCCAGAAAAGAAATGGGATGACCCAAGATGAGGTGATCTCTCAATCATGATAAATGATTTATGAAGCATTTGCCCTAGAGTGGATCCCTGGGAACATTATTTTCTTTAAAAAAAAAGCACACATTACTTAAAATACATGTTTTGCTGTATTGTAATCTAGGAATCGGGCTTCCTTGGTGGCTCAGGGGTAAAGAATTTGCCTGCCAAGCAGGAGATGTGGATTCAATCTGTGGGTTGGGCAGATCCCCTAAGGGAGGAAATGGTAGCCTGCTCCAATATTCTTGCCTGGAGAATTCCATGGACAGAGGAGCCTGGTGGGGTTCTACAGTCCATGAGACCTCAAAAGGGTTGGACACAACTTAGTGACTAAACAATAACAACAGTCTAGGAATTAGCATCTATTAGTGCCCACCACTGGGCTAGATTTTAACTGGTACAAGTGTGATTGTACTTGAAGACACTTCATATTTTAGATAATACGTGGATGCGTTTGGCTACATTGCCAAGTAGTGAAGAGAGTGGGCTTTAAGAGTCAGACATGTCTAGTTTGAATCAAATTTTTTAAAGTTTATTTATTTTTCTGCACCTGGTCTTAGTTGCGGTACAGGATCATTTGTTGTGGTGTGATCAGAAACCTGATAGATTGGAATCATACTAATTTACTTCCTGGTTAATTCAGTTATTTGTTTAACAAATATATATTGAAATCCCTGTTTTCTGTACTGGAGTGGCAGTAGTCTTCAGAATAAATTCCTTGCTCTCTAACGTCCCCATGCCTTGATTTATTGGCTAGGATGATATTTAATTTTCCTCTGTAACCATGGAGAGGGATCCTTTGAAGATGGAGTCCATGGTATGCACAGCAGAGCAGAAATGCAGAAATGACCAGGTCCTTGCATGGTCCTTGGTGATGTTGTTGAGCCTTCAGTCAACCAGTCTGAAGTCTGTCAAGCTGAGAATTTTCAGGTCTGTCAAGCCAATGACTCCTTTTTATTCTTTCAATGAGTTAGAATTGGGTTTTCTGTCACATGCAACTCCAGACATCTTAAACAATATGCATATATGATCGATAAGTTGGAAGATACATAATAGAGAGCTTGGGATGTCTATGTTTTGAGGAACATTGGAAGTTTAAAGTCTCAATCAACATATCAAGGCTGGCATTAAGAACATCCAATTAAAATAGAAACCTAATGCTATACATTTGAAAAAGTGAAGAATTATCATTGAAATGAGGAGAGAAAATGAGACCACAGACATTTCTATGATTTCCCTGTATATTATGAAATGCCTTTTTAAAGTTGTTCCTTAGGATTTTCCAAGAAAGACTTGCTGTGTGAACAAAATAATCTTAGATACATTTATGTTATTTATATTAATAAACCAAAACTTTTATATGAATCAGTTAATTAAATGGAATATTGTACTAATTTGGAAACAGCTTATACTTGATCATCATCCACAGAGGAAGAAGCCAATGGCCTGATCTGGCTGTTCATGGATATTAGAGAATCAGAGAGACTTTGCATCTCTCAAAAACTTCAGTGTTACTTTAACTGTCAGTCCTAAACCTAGTCCATTCCTAGGGGCTAGAATTCAACTAGATTCTGAACAAAACCCAGGAACTATTTCCTTCCCTACAAAAGAAGAACGTCTAATGTAGTTTTCACAATCCTACAGGCAAATTAACCAATCATGAAGTTTATCTCCATTTATCTCTGCCTGTCCCCATTCATGGCAGCACTGATTTAACATTTATTGATGTATCATTTAAACCATCATGGCAACTCTAGCTTTTTATTTTCTGGCTTTGCTCCTCGCTTTCTATTGCTACAAATTCACCTCTTCTCTTTCCTTCCATCACTTCCATGGTTTGCACCTTCCCTTCATTTCTTCCTGAAGTATTATCTGTTTCCTTCTACACATCACTGTAGATTCCTGTTTAAACAAACACATCCTAAAAATCTAGAGATGAAGCCTTTTCAGCATAGGCCACTTTCTAGAAACAAAGAAAAGTCGAATTACTGTCTTAAATATGATGTGCCAGGCACCTTCTGACCCTCATGGGTGCATGTGTCTACACCTCCATCCTTTGTTTGTTGTATATTAATTGGAGGCTTTATGGTTACATAAAATACCTTCAGAGTCAGATTTATAATACGGTCCAATATGTCTTTAAATTCACTTGACAAATTTTTTAAAAGTGGGAGCTGCATTTTTCTCTAGTGGGAACAAGATGTACTTGAAAGAGAAATTGAGTTCAGCTCAGAAAAACAAGTTTTAGAGAATGAAAGAAGCTTGAAGAGGAATCTAGTATTTAATTATGTTTAATTGTCACTGTGGAAATTTCTGTTTACAGTATTGTCATTTAGAAAAAGATATTTCCAGAAGTGACATTTTGATTAGGATAATTTTCTGCCTCCAAGCTAGGTGTTTTTATCTTTGTTTGGCTCTGTGGCTGTCAAGCCAGCAAAACTGTTGATAGATTTTTTTAGATCAGATGAATGAGATACGGATGTCTTGTTTCTAACCCGGGCTGGTTGTATCCATTGCTATTTCATCGACATAAAAAAAAAACCCACTTTCTGCTACACAAACTGAATTCAATTGTATAATTTGATGGAGAGATATATTTAAGACATTGATGAGCTCAGCAAATATCATTTGTGTGCAGACAATTTGGAAAGAAACTCAGGATTGAAAGAGATCAATTCAAAGCAATCAAGATTTACAACACATGTACTTGCTTCTGAAGATTTTTGGGGAAAAACTTTGACTCCTTTTTAAGTGTCAAGTGATGCCTTGAGGCTAAATTCCAACTGAGAGTCCCTGTTAATAAATTAAGTAATAAAGTGTAAGCAGAAAGATGAAAGCTAGTGAGATCGATTATTCCAGGGAAAAGAAGGCTTTGAGGTGAGGGAATTACAATGAAGAATTCTAAGAGAAGTTATAAACTAAAGCTTGAAGGATTTCAGTTACTTAGTACAAGAATAGGTTAATGAAAGAGTTGTGTCCATTGTTGTTTAGTTGCTAAGTCATGTCTAACTCTTTGTGATCCCACAGACTGTAGCCCACCAGGCTCTTCCGTCCATGGTATTCTCCAGGTAAGACTACTGGAGTGGGTTGCCATTTCCTTCTCCAAGGGATCTTCCCAACCCAGGGATCAAACCCAGGTCTCCCACATTGCAGGCAGACGCTTTAACCTCTGAGCCACCAGGGATCCCACGGACTGTAGCCCACCAGGCTCCTCTGTCCATGGGAATTCTGCAGGCAAGAATACTGGAGTGGGTTGCCATTTCCTACTCCAGGGGATCTTCCTGAGCCAGGGATCAAACCTGTGTTTCCTTGTCAAGCAGATTCTTTACCTGGGAAGAAGAATCCTGGGAAGACCAATGAAAGAATACTTATGCATTTTTTTTCTGAATAATAAGAAATGCAACAAAAAAAGTTTGACTACTTTGTCTCATTATCTGAAGGAGGAAGATTAGGCTATTGATTCTTCTGAAGGGAAAATGATAAACTTTGTGAATCTGTATTCAAAAGCCCTGTTCTAAGTTTAAATCTTTCAGAGAGCCTTTGTAGTTTAACTGACCAGTCTCTGAGTAATCTACCAAATCAGTCATATGCAGTCAGGATGTATTATGTGGCTTTATGTTTTTAATAGGCTCTTGTTTTATCATGCCTGTTTTGCATGTGAAGAATCTTAGTGCTATAGAATTGACATAACTTTCCCAAAATATGCAAAGTGTAAACTGGGGCTATGACTGGGACCTGGCGTATGTCTGAGTCCAAAGCTTATACTTAAAAAAAATTATTTATTTTTAGTTGAATGATAGTTGCTTCACAATATTGTGTTGGTTTCTGCCATACATCAGCATGAATCTGCCATAGGTGTACATATGTCCCCTCCCTCTTGAACCTCCCTTCCACCTCCCGTGCCACCCACAAAACTTATACTTTTAAAGTTTTATGATTTAAAAATATTTTCAACTTTATTGAGGTATAATTGACATATATCATTATAACATTGTGTCAGCTTAAGGTATAAAAGTGTTGGTTTAATGAAAGTTGTATATGTGTCTGTGTATACACACACACACACATAAGTGGGGCGAGAACAACTTTCAAGTATATAATGCAATGTTATTGACTATGATTATCATGCTGTACATTAGATCCAGATTTTGTTCAACGTACATCAGACCCAGAAATTGCTTCATCTTGTAACTGGAAGTTTATAACTCTGAACAACATCTCCCCAATCCCCCACCCCTCCTCTTCTGGTAACCACCGTTCTACTCTCTGTTTCTGAGTTTGGCTTTTTCAGATTCCACATATAAGTGATATCGTCCAGTATTCGTCTTTCTCTGACTTATTTCACGTAGCATAGTGCTTCCACGGTGCATCCACATTGTTGCAAAGGGCAGGATTTCTTTCCCCATGGCTGAGTAATGTTCTGTTCTGGTGTCTGTGTGTGTGTGTGTGTGTGTGTGTGTGTGTGCGCGCGCGCGCGCGCGCGTGCGACGTTTAGTGCATCTTCTTTATCCATTCATTCATTGGCAGATAGGTTGTTTCCATATTTTGGCTATTGTTAATGATGTTGCAGTGAACATGGGAGTACAGATAGTTCTTCAAGATCCCGCTTTCTTTCTAAAAATACATACCAAGAAGCAGGATCACCAGATCATTTGTTAGTTCTAGATTTAATTATTTGAGGAATGTCCGTACTATTTTCTCTACCAATTTACATTCCCACCAATAGTGTACAAGGGTTCTCTTTTCTTCACATCTTCACCATCACTTGTAATCTCTTGCCTCTTTGACAATGAAAGCTCATACTTTTATCTGCTAGTCTAGCTTGCTTACGTCTGCTTCGATTTTCCACACTGTCCAATCCAGCTTGTGGCTGTTTAGATTAAACTAAATTAAATTAAAAATCCAGTCCCCATTCTCACTGGCCACATGTTGAGAGCTCAATAGTAACATGTGGCTGCTGAACTGAACACATAGACATGGGTTATTGCCACCATTGCAGAACATGTAATTGGACAGCTTTGCCTCAACTTTAGAGATTCTCCTCTTCCCATTCTCCCTGGCCTTCCATCTATTCCACACAGTGAGAAGCTATTTTCTATGGGCTCCTATAACACCATCCTCTGCTAGTTTTCTTTCTGCCTCTTTAGGCCATTTCTTCTCTGTCTCCTTTGGGAACTCCTCCACTTCCACCTCCTGTTTAAATGTTAAGTATTCTCAGGGCTCAGTCCTAGAGATCATCCACTTCTCTGAATTCAATTTTCTGTTTGTTGACAATTTTTGAATTTTCTATTTTCACTTCATATCGTGTCTTCTGGTATGTCTACATCCTTGCCACTTGTATTTATTTCCAGTTCCACCTTCCTGGGAAAGAGGGGGCTCATTAGACAAGAATTAAAAACTGAGAGGATGACTCTAGTAACTAGAAGAAGAGCATTATCTTCCCCTTTGGACTAGACATTGGGTCTGGATATCTATGAGACTGTTCAGTGCAGCAGAGGTTAAAGATGGCATTGGGCCAAGAATCAGAAAAAAAAATGCAAAAGACAGGCAAGATGTAACTGTCATTCTTGGTCTAGTGCACATCATTTTACATTGAAAGTAAAATGATCTGAGATCATCATTACCATGAATTTATATTCTTACTTCATAGTCTTTAGTAAAAATGTTATTGAAGATGCTGACCCTGTATCAATAGTACTGTATGGAGCCTGTTAAAGAGAGAACCTTTTGACTGAATTTGGATAAGAGTTAACCATGAAATTATGTCCTCCATTCCCCCATCCTTTCATCACCCACTTCATACCTATGTGATAGTGATTATGATGATTCATGAGCTATTCCAAAGGTCTGTGTCATGCTTTTGTGGTTCAGACCTTTCCCCATCATGAAACTTTCCTTCCAGAGTTAAGATTAAAGTTTATAGTTTTATGTTATTAAAAATGCACATTCAAGCTGCCTACTGAGAGGAAGTATGTTTGGGTCTGGTAGATTTCTTTAAGATTTTAGATCTAATATATATATATTTACACCTGCAAAGCGAGGTTGATGAAGAGGCTTCTTTATCATCACATTTAATTTTGTGCTTCAGGGTGTAGAGTGGGCAATGGAAGACCTTTCCAGGAAAAAATAATTTAGGAAAGAGCTCCCTTCCCTCTCCTCCTCTCTACCCCATTCCCTGAGCCTATCCTGATTGTTTCTGGGGTCATATCCTTTCTTATGGCCACCAGTATCTCCATAAATATTTGGCAACAGTGTGCCCAGAAGAATATTCTGGCAGTTGTGTGCATGCGTGTTCAGTCACTTATGTCATGTCCGATCATTTGCGACCTTACTGACTGTAGCCCATGAGGCTCCTCTGTCTGTGGGGATTCTCCAGACCAGAATACTGGAGTGGATTGCCATGTCAGACTCCAGGGGATCTTCCTGACTCAGGGATAGAACCTGGGCCTCCTGCACTGGCAGGTTGGGCTTCCCTGGTGGCTCAGAGGGTAAAGTGTCTGCCTACAATGCAGGAGACACAGATTCAATCCCTGGGTCGGGAAGATTCCCCTGGAGAAGGGAATGGCAACCCACTCCAGTACTCTTGCCTGGAAAATCCCATGGACTGAGAAGTCTGGTAGGCTACAGTCCATGCGGTCGCAAAGAGTCGGACACTACTGAGCAACTTCACAGTGCTACCTGGAAAGCCCACTCTGGCAATTACTAGGTGCTAAAAGGATATTGAGTGAAAGCATCCAGGTTTGTATCATTGAGCTGCTCAGTGAAGCTGAGTAGCTTTTCCACTAGGGTGGGAGGACAATTTCTCTTTAACTAAAAGCAACATACAACACTTTGGGATACATATGGGTGTATTTCAAGTAGCCTGCCATTCAGATGTGTCTATTTATAGTGAAAGTGAAAGTATTAGTTGTTCAGTCCTGTCCGACTCTTTGTGACCCCATATGGACTGTAGCCCGCCAGGCAACTGTGCCAATGGGATTTTTCCCAGCGGGTGGAGTGGGTTGCCATTTGCTTCTTCAGGGGATCTTCCAAACCCAGGGATCAAACCTGGGTCTCCTGCATTGCAGGCACATTCTTTACCATCTGAGCCACCAGGGAAACAATGTTTATAAGGATATACTTAACCTCTCTGCCCTTTCTCAGCAGATAAAATAGGAAATGTTACCCTTTTTTATCATTTGAAGTAAAACTTAATTTTTTTAGATAGAAATTCAGCCCGTTCAAATTGTTTTCTGAAACTATTGATTTAAAATTTTGTTTACATCTCAAGTCATTATCAATTTAGACTTTTTAACCCTTTTCCACAGGACTGGAAAAGGTCAGTTTTCATTCCAGTCCCAAAGAAAGGAAATGCCAAAGAATGATCAAACTACCGCACCATTGCACTCATCTCATATGCTAGTAAAGTAATGCTCCAAATTCTCCAAGCCAGGCTTCAGCAATACGTGAACCGTGAACTTCCNGGACATGAGTCTGAGTGAACTCCGAGAGATGGTAATGAACAGGGAAGCCTGGCGTGCTGCGATTCATGGGCTTGCAAAGAGTCGGACACGACTGAGCGACTGAACTGAACTGAACCCTTTTCTTTAAAGCTTTAATAGATTCCTTAATTACACAGGGAGCATATATCATCAGCAAAAGCAGTGGATCAGAAGAACATGTATTCAGTGACTTTTGCCAGTTTAATATTCTCCATACAAATGCATTGTTGTTTGCATTAATTCTAGGAGATTTGCTGAGTGGCCCCCAAATCATGTTTGGAATGATTATGTAGTATATGGAACTGATCTCTTCTTCTAGCTCCAGGCTTTTGTTGTCAGTACACCACTTTATTTGTTAAAGGGAGGAAAACAATATTAATTGGTTAATATTAAACTTCTAAGATTTATGATTAAGTGTTGCATAGTAAAAACATCGAGTACTTAGGAAGAAAAATGTTGCTCAATAGAAGCCAGTATGCGCTTACTGTGTACAATTTACCATCTACTGTTGTTGGTCACTGTAAGATTAATCGGATAAAATTGGTTGTTGAAATACAGAAAAATATATTGACAAGGAAATTAACTCAGTTATTATGTGTAGATATAACTTATTTCCACTCAGCCAAAAGTATTGTTTTCTCTCTCTGCATACATTTGGGAAGATTGTAAATGTAGGTTCTAATAATACCATGATGGAACAAAGCTCATGGTGGGAGCAGATGGTGAGATTTTAGCAGATGACATGGAAAAAGTGGAATAATTCAACCTTTATTTTGTTGCCATATTTTCTATCAAAAATGGTTGTCATTAAACACTACGAAATAGGATGTTCTTGACTGAGAGGAAGCTGAAGACCTAGAAATGAGAAGACATAATGCACTATGCTATTCATCAAGTAAAGGTTTCTTGGTCTGGAGCACTTACATCCTTGTGAATTTAAACAACTTGGATTGAGCTCATAGAATCATGGTGTACCTTCTTTAATTAATAAGCTGACATCTAACCACAATTACTATGTGCCAGTCACGATTCTAAACACCAGGATATTGCTCAATGGTAAAGAATTCGCCTGCCAGTGCAGGAGACACAGGAGATGTGGGCTTGATTTCTGAGTCAGGAAGATCCCCTGGAGAAGGAAATGGCAACCCACTCCAGTATTCTTGCATGGAAAATTCCATGGATGGAGGAGCCTGGTAGGCTACAGTCCATGGGGTTGCAAAGGATCGGACATGACTTAGTGACTGAGCATGCCTGCATATCTTGTTGGATCCTCACAATTCTATGTGGTGATTTTTTTCAGCTCCATTTTAATAATAAGGATATTGAAACAGAGAGAAGTGAACATCATAATCCATCAAGTAAAGGAGCTAGGATGCATACCCAGGTATTTTTATATCAATGTCCATCCATGCTCTAAATCCCCATCCCAGACCTATCAAGCTGGAACACAAAAGTGCTAAAATATGGGAGGTGCCGGGGTCCTGCCCCAGTGGATCCAGGGTGATTCGAAGGGGAGATGGATAGGCGAGGAAAAACTTATTTATTNAAAGCAAGGAGATCCAACCAGTCCATCCTAAAGGAGATCAGTCCTGGGTGTTCTTTGGAAGGACTGATGCTAAAGCTGAAACTCCAATACTGTAGCAACCTCATGCGAAGAGTTGACTCATTTGAAAAGACCCTGATGTTGGGAGGGATTGGGGGCAGGAGAAGGGGATGACAGAGAATGAGATGGCTGGATGGCATCACTGACTCGATGCAGATGAATTTCAGTGAACTCCGGGAGTTGGTGATAGACAGGGAGGCCTGTTGTTCTGCAATTCATGGGGTTGCAAAGAGGTGGACACAACTGAGCAACGAACTGAACTGAATAACAGCAAAAGGCTGGAAACATCCACTAGGTCTACTGATAAACAGAATGGTTCAGTTGTGATGTTAACACAAGAAATACTATATAGCAGTCAAAATGAATGAATTATACCTTGTATAAATTATGAATAAATTTTAGAAATATTATAAAATTATCATTGTATGCAGGGAAAAAATGTAGTAGTGTAGGAAAAAAAGATACTAGAGAGTACCCAGGCTCCTCATTTGTTAAAGAAAAATGTGATATCCATGTATACACTTGTATACAATATATGGAATTTATTTCACAAACATTTGGATGTTTATAACTCACAAGGCCTCTACTAGCACATATATATGTATGTTATATAAGCACATTATACAACTGGTATACAATGGACTGTGAAGGCATGTTGATGGCACAAATGTTATTATTGAGGAGATGACTGTATCTTTAAAATAGAATTTAGCAGTATGGAGCTTCCTCAAAAAATTAAAGACAGAACCACCATATGATCCAGAAATCCCTCTTTGAGGTATATATACAAAGGAAATTAAATTATTACCTCAAAGAGATACCTTCACCTCCATGCTAATTGCAATGCTCAGTTGCTTAGTTGTGTCTGACTCTTTGCGACCCCATGGACTATATAGCCCACCAGGTTCCTCCGTCCATGGGATTTCCCAGGCAAGAATAGTGGAGTGGGTTGACACTTCCTACTCCAGGGGCTTAAAATTGAAGTATTATTCTCAATAGCCAAGACATGGAAGCCACCTAACTGCCCATCAACAAATGAATGGATAAAGTTAATACGGTACATATATGCAAAGGGGTATTATTCAGCCACCAAAAAGAAGGAAGTAAGTAGTGAAGTAAAGTGGCTCAGTCATGTCTGACTCTTTGCGACCCCATGGACTATATAGCCCACCAGGCTCTTCTGTCCATGGGATTCTCCAGGCAAGAATAGTGGAGTGGGTTGCCATTTCCCTCTCCAAAAAGAAGGAAGTCCTGCTATTTTTGACAACATGGATGAACCTGGAGGACATTATGCTAAATGAAATAAGCCAGACCAAAAAAAAACAAATACCGTATGATCTCCCTCATTATGTGTGCATGTCAGTTGCTCTGTTGTGTCTCTTTTGTGACCCCATGAACTATAACCCACCAGCCTCCTCTGTCCATGGAATTTCTCAGGCAAGAATACTAAAGAGGGTACCATTTCCTTCTCCAAGGGATCTTACCAACCCAGGGATCAAACGTTTATCTCCTGTGTCTCCTGTATTGGCAGGCAGATTCTTGACTGCTGAGCTACCAGGGAAGCTCCAATAAGTCTCAGAAAAAGTAAAATAGAGTTAAAAATAAAAAATAAAATAGAGTTCAAAGATAAAAATTTTGATCTTTATTTTATAAAGATCAAAAAGTGATGAGAATGACTAACATATTTAAAATGAGATGGTATTTTTCACAGAACTAGAACAAATAATTTCAAGATTTGTATGGAAATACAAAAAACCTCAAATAGCCAAAGCAATCTTGAGAAAGAAGAATGGAACTGGAGGAAGCAACCTGCCTGACTTCAGGCTCTACTACAAAGCCACAGTCATTAAGACAGTATGGTACTGGCACAAAGACAGAAATATAACATCAGTGGAACAAAATGGAAAGCCCAGAGATAAATCCACACACCTATGGACACCTTATCTTCAACAAAGGAGGCAAGAATATACAATGGAGTAAAGACAATCTCTTTAATAAGTGGTGCTGGGAAAAATGGTCAAACACTTGTAAAAAAATGAAACTAGATCACTTTCTAACACCACACACAAAAATAAACTCAAAATGGATTAAAGATCTAAATGTAAGACCAGAAACTATAAAACTCCTAGAGGAGAACATAGGCAAAACACTCTCCGACATAAATCACAGTAGGATCCTCTATGATCCACCTCCCAGAATACTGGAAATAAAAGCAAAAATAAACAAATGGGATCTAATTAAAATTAAAAGCTTCTGCACAACAAAGGAAACTATAAGTAAGGTGAAAAGACAGCCTTCTGAATGGGAGAAAACAATAGCAAATGAAGCAACTGACAAACAACTAATCTCAAAAATATACAAGCAACTTATGCAGCTCAACTCCAGAAAAATAAACGACCCAATCAAAAAATGGGCCAAAGAACTCAATAGACATTTCTCCAAAGAAGACATACGGATGGCTAACAAACACATGAAAAGATGCTCAACATCACTCATCATCAGAGAAATGCAAATCAAGACCACAATGAGGTACCATTTCACACCAGTCAGAATGGCTGCGATCCAAAAGTCTACAAGCAATAAATGCTGGAGAGGATGTGGAGAAAAGGGAACCCTCTTACACTGTTGGTGGGAATGCAAACTAGTACAGCCACTATGGAAAACAGTGTGGAGATTCCTTAAAAAATTGCAAATAGAACTGCCTTATGACCCAGCAATCCCACTGCTGGGCATACACACCGAGGAAACCAGAATTGAAAGAGACACATGTACCCCAATGTTCATTGCAGCACTGTTTATAATAGCCAGGACATGGAAACAACCTAGATGTCCATCAGCAGATGAATGGATAAGAAAGCTGTGGTACATATACACAATGGAGTATTACTCAGCCATTAAAAAGAATACATTTGAATCAGTTCTAATGAGATGGATGAAACTGGAGCCTATTATACAGAGTGAAGTAAGCCAGAAAGAAAAACACCAATACAGTATACTGACACATATATATGGAATTTAGAAAGATAGTAATGATGACCCTGTATGTGAGACAACAAAAGAGACACAGACATATAGAATGGACTTTTGGCCTCTGAGGGAGAGGGAGAGGGTGGGATGATTTGGGAGAATGGCATTGAAGCATGTATACTATCATGTAGAAAACGAGGTGCCAGTCTATGTTCAATGCAGGATGCTTGGGGCTGGTGCACGGGGATGATCCAGAGAGACATTGTGGGATGGGAGGTGGGAAGGGGATTCAGGATTGGGAGCTCGTGTATTTTGTTATTTGCAAATTTGTACAAATACTTTAAATGGTTCTAATTTCCATATAATGATTTTTGATGTTAAAAAATAAATTAAAAAATTAAATAAAAAAAATAAAATGAGACTTCTACTTCTTTAAGCAATATTTCAACAATTTCTATCAAATGAGTAAAAAAAATGGCATTTCTTAGATTTTTGAAAGAAATACTGACATTAGGTAAAACAGTAAAAAAGGGAGAAATAAATAGGAAATGAGCAGATGAAATAACCTTATATCTTTTGGCATCATCTAGATGCTCCTTAGTAACCATGCAGTGACAAAATTTTAAGTCTATATTTGTAATTACAATAGTATTACTATGGCAAAAAGCCTGAGTCATACTAAATGTTCCCAAATAAAATTGCATTTGTAATATAAGCCATCTTAACCATTTTTCTAAATGAAAAGAAAATTTAATTAGAGGTCAACTAACGAATATATTTGTTGACTAACTCCTAGGTAATTTGAATAACATGTAATAAGAAAATAACATTTTCTTCTCAAAATTCAAGGCAAATTGTATCTTTCTTAACTTTCCTCTCAAGTACCAAGAATTATGAATATGGTAACCCAGAAGGGAGCTGCTTTTAAAGTCTTGATTGAAATGAATGCTCATTTTATAGATAAGCTGTTATCTGAGAACTGGTATCACAATATTCAGTGCATTAAAGTCATTTATTTTAACACTTTGTGTTTCCAAAACAAAACATCTGGTTTTTGCACACCAGGACTATTGGTGGACAGGTATCCAAATTTTGAGAGAAAAACAATAATGTTTCTCAGGCTAAAAAGTTCTATTTATGAAGCTGGAATCTGACATTTCTGTATTATGTTCATGGAGCCATTTTGCCTACATTGCCTCTTCGCAGTCTTCTGACCTTCTTTCATGTAAAACACTAATTCAAAGCAACATTTCTACACAATTTCAAAGTTTTCTATAAAATATGACATATATAGAACTGCTTTCAAGACTTTCAATGAATCACCCATTACCTATGTGATCATGGAAGACTTCCTTGTCAGGTGATTATGCTGGTTGGTTTAATAAGCTGAATATATCTTATTGGTACCAATTAACATTAACAACTAAGTTAAAGCTTTTATAGCTTAGGTATTACTGGCAGAATTGTTACCATGATTCACATGTATACTTCTGACCACATCTTATGGATCCTAGCAGACCAGATTTCATATCACACACTAAGTTATAAATAACTGAGATTAGGTTGGGAAATAGATGGGGAAACTGTGGAAACAGTATCAGACTTTACTTGGGGGGGGCACCAAAATCACTGCAGATGGTGACTGCAGCCATGAAATTAAAAGACGCTTACTCCTCGGAAGAAAAGTTATGACCAACCTAGATAGCATATTCAAAAGCAGAGACATTACTTTGCCGACTAAGGTCCATCTAGTCAAGGCTATGGTTTTTCCAGTGGTCATGTANCAGCCATGAAATTAAAAGACGCTTACTCCTTGGAAGGAAAGTTGTGACCAACCTAGATAGTATATTCAAAAGCAGAGACATTACTTTGCCAACAAAGGTCCATCTAGTCAAGGCTATGGGTTTTCCAGTGGTCATGTATGGATATGAGAGTTGGACTCTAAAGAAAGGTGAGTGCAGAATTGATGCTTTTGAACTGTGGTGTTGGAGAAGACTCTTGAGAGTCCCTTAGACTGCAAGGAGATCCAACCAGTCCATTCTAAAGGAGATCAGTCCTGGGTGTTCATTGGAAGGACTGATGTTGAAGCTGAAACTCCAGTACTTTGGCCACCTGATGTGAAGAGCTGACTCATTGGAATAGATACTGGGAAAGATTGAGGGAAGGAGAAGGGGACAACAGAGGGTAAGATGGTTGGATGGCATCACCAACTCCATGGACATGGGTTTGGGTGGACTCTGGGAGTTGGTAATAGACAGGGAGGCCTGACATGCTGAGGTTCATGGGGTTGCAAAGAATCGGACAGGACTGAGCAACTGAACTGAACTCAATAGAATCATAATACTGTTTATGTAGCAAGTTTAATAGTTACTTTGAATGAATTTATTGGGTGCTTAAGTTACAATTTTGAATCTTTTTCGGTTTTAGATCTGCTGATTTGGGTCCTACTTTATTGACAAGACCTGTACAACCAACACTTTCCAGAGTGCCACCACCCATTCTTCCAAGGCCATCACAGCAGACAGGAAGCAGCAATTTGAACACTTTCAGACCTGCTTACAGTTCATTTTCTTCTGGATATGGTGCCTATGGAAATTCATTTTATGGAAGCTATAGCCCTTATAGTTATGGATATAATGGGCTGGGCTATAACCGCCTTCGTATAGATGATCTTCCACCTAGTAGATTCGTTCAGCAAGCTGAAGAAAGCAGCAGAGGTGCATTTCAGTCCATTGAAAGTATTGTCCATGCATTTGCCTCTGTCAGCATGATGATGGATGCTACTTTTTCAGCTGTCTATAACAGTTTCAGGGCTGTGTTGGATGTAGCAAACCACTTTTCCCGATTAAAAATACACTTCACAAAGGTTTTTTCAGCTTTTGCATTAGTTAGGACTATAAGATATCTTTATAGACGGTTACAGTGGATGATAGGTTTAAGAAGAGGCTTGGAGAATGAGGACCTATGGGCAGAAAGTGAAGGAACTGTGGCTTGTCTTGGTGCTGAGGACAGAGCAGCTAACTCAGCAAAATCTTGGCCAATATTCTTATTCTTTGCTGTTATCCTTGGTGGTCCTTACCTCATCTGGAAACTGCTATCTACTCACAGTGATGAAGTAACAGGTAAGAGTAATAGAATGGGTTTAACAACCACGTAACAAGGATTTCCCTGGTGGTCCAGCAGTTAAGACTTCATCTTCCAACATAGAAGGTGTGGGTTCAATCCCTGGTCAGAGAGCTATGATCCCACATACCTCACAGCCAGTAAACCAAAACATCCAAACAGAAGCAATGCTAAATTCAATAAAGACCTTTAAAAAATGGTATACATTGAAACAAAAAATACAATATACATGTATAAGTCTTAAATTTCAGTAATAGATTAATTAGCTTTTTTATATTTATTTGTATTTAATCTTTTGATTGAGTTATTTTTTTTTTTCAGTTAAGAACTTCAAAACTGGAAGAGGAACATATAGCAAAAACAGACTTGTTGATTTATTCTTTGTTAGTTTAGTTTAACAGCACACATTACTTAATAGCTGTTCACAAAGTACTAAACTTGATGCTGTGGAAGATACAGAGATAACATAGGGAATTAAACCCCTTATCCTTTTTAAAATGTACTGAGAGAGAGGTAAGTGAGGTACATATATAGGTAATTGTAGTGAGGCATAAAGAGTGTAAGGAGTATGACAGTTGGCGAGAAACATAAGATTTATGGAACCTTTTTTATGTGCAAGACACTGTGCTATGTATTTTGAGTATTTTACTCATTTAATTCTTACAACAATCCTAAGAGGAATTATCCTCATTTTACAAGTGATAGAACTGAAGTTCAAAGAAGTTACTTGCTCAGGGTCACATCTTTAATAAGCCAGAAGCAAAACCCAAAATGAGGCATCTTTGACTGTTAAGCCCCTACTCTGTCAACTGGTACAGAGTATTATCTCTATTTAGAATTGAAGCTGACATTTTTTGACTACTTGTATCTAGAAAGAAGTAGCATCTAAGTTAGATTTTGGAAAGACAGATACTGTTCCATCAGTTATGTAGGAAAAAAACAAGACTATGAAGCAGATGGAATATCTTGAACAAAAGTATATAGGCAGGAACTATAAGAATTGTTCATCAACTGTCCTATAATATTGGGTAGAAGGATACTGGGAAGTAAGGCTGAGAAATTATATTGGAACCTAGAAATGGAATATCTTAATTTCCACAGAGAGGAGTCAAAAGATGCAGCCTCCTGTAAGAGAGTAGGAGAGGATGCAATCCAAGACAGGTGAAAAGGAGAGGTGATTTTTTAATCTGAGGCCAGAGAGGGAGCATGTGTCCATTAGTAAAGTTTTATTAGAACACAGCCACATTCATTCATGTGCATTTTATTATGGCTGCTTATGTACTGAAAGACCAGAGTTAGGTAGTTTATAACAGAGACCCTATCTTTGCTGGTACTCCTGTTGCCTTGCACTTGTTCTACACACTGCTTATCTCAGTATTATAACTTGACAATGTATTGAGTGAGACGTGTTGTTAAACTGCTGTACATATTTTTTATTATGAGTGCAGACATGCCTCATGAGAAAAGAACGGTGAAGTATACTTTGAATGTCACACTTTGAAGGTGCAGTATTGTCTGGGTTATTCTAGTATTAGGTGGCAAAGCATTGCATTTGTTTTGCAGTGACAACATAGCTATGTTAAAATGATACAACATACATCACCATTCCCAGACTGAGCACTCATCACAGTATTCCCAACTAACAGGAAGTCAACAGTCAGAAAAATCAGAAAATTGAAAATGGAATATCTCATCAGAGCAGAATTCCCTCACCTGAAAACAGGGTTGGGGAGAAGGAGCAAACAAAGAAAAAATAAGCCTGCAATCAAAGTAAGTTTCTGAAAGGCTTCTTTGTCAGATTAGCAAGGAAATCTGTTTACCATTGGTTATTGCAACAGCCAAGGAAATATGTTCAGAGAAAGTAAACTTGTTTGAGACTGTTAACATTCCAGGGAGAACAGTTTCTGGAAGAGTATTTGAAACAACAGCAATAGTCATTTTAAAACTAGGCAAATGGATTTACTTGGCTCATGAGGACCCAATAGATATTGATACTGTTCGGTAGTTTATTGGAAGAGTCCTGTTGAATTTGAAGTGATTGAAGATGTTGCCTCTGTGAACAGACTTCAGGAAACAACTACAGATGAGTATTTTCAAAGCAGTTGGAAAACACACTAATCCAACTTAAAGTTACATCTACAGAGATGTGTTGTAACTAATGGTAAAAATTTGTGTGTAACAGAAGAATGGGCAGGACAAAATTTACAGAATTTTGAAAATATAGTTTCTAAAGCCTATAGTTATTCATAGTATTCTTCGTCAGTAGGTACATTGCATAAAATATTTGAATTTATCATATCTTATTGAACTAGTGATGTCAAAGATGAACTTCAGCCACTCTTGTGGACATAACTGTTATCAGTTCTGTGAATTTTTATCAGGAGAAGAAGCTGAAGATACTGACTTGCCCTATCATACAGCAGTGAGATGACTGAGCAGTCAGTGGTTAAATTTTATTACTGCTTTGGGAGGATCAAGGCCAAGATTGAAATTTTTCTGAAAAACAAGAATCACTATGAGCCACTATTAGAAAACACTAAGTGGCTTTGAAAATCAGTCTTTGCTGCAGACTTTGTTATCTTCTTAATGAGTTCAACCTAAAACTGTAAGGCAAAATAGCATTGGAGTAAAGTTACTTATACAACAAATATTGTTTGAATCACAAGTAATGTCACATTGCTTTTATACTTCATAGGTTGTCAAAAGTTAATGAAACAAGATTTCCGTTCCCACATAAATTTGCAGCGGTTACACTTTTCTGTGTCATTCTACAATTCAGAGGTGTTTTTGGACCTCCATGCAAGTGTGGAGGAAATGTCCATATTTCAGAACCCATTTAACTGCCATTGAAGACTTTCCATTTAATCTTCATTTGAAAGTGATTAGTTTCTAATGAAACGACATGTTAAAAGGTTAATATCAAGAGAACTTAACTATTCTATGCTATTCACCTTCTTAGGATGAATATGCTTATTAAAATCACATATTCAATGAATTGGTATTAGAATTTGGCAATGCATATCTTTCAAAAAACATTTTCAAAATGAGATACCTTAAATCTCATTACAAAATAGTGTCAACAGATGTATATTTGCAATTGATAATAGATGATAGAAAATATTATCTTTGAACCCCAAATTAAATGAAATACTATCCTACCCCCAAAAGATTCCCTTCTTTACAATAGATCTATATTACAAAAAAAGAACTCAATTATTATATTTTGAATTTTTCATAAAATTTATGGAAAAATTTTTTCTGTCATTTTATAAGAAACTACATAACACGTTCAATTTTGCCTCATGGCCTAAAAAGTTTAAAATTTTTCCTATCAAAATTATTTTATTCTATTAAAAAAATTTGCCAACCCCTGGCTTAAAATAAGGAAACTAGAATTTGGAACTTAAAGAAAAGGAAAAAGTTTATAAAAGATATTGTAATGAACATATTGTTGATCTTACATAGTGTTAATTGTGGAAATTACTTTGCGGGACAGCTCTTCTCTTGGCAAATAAGTGTATATAGTTTGCAAACCACAGCCACTGGAATATCTTTTTTTTAACTTCCATTCATGGGGTCTCAAAGAGTCGGACACGACTGAGCGACTGAACTGAACTGAACCTAATCTTAATTCTTAATTTGGTTTATAGACAATACCAACTGGGCAAGTGGTGAGGATGACCATGTAGTTGCTAGAGCAGAATATGATTTTGTTGCTGTATCTGAAGAAGAAATTTCTTTCCGTGCTGGTGATATGCTGAACTTAGCTCTCAAAGGTAAGAAAACATGAATAAATGGGAATTACCTGTGCACTTTTAGAGTTTGTAAATGTATTGAAAACTGGATTACAGCATCGTGGGGGACAAAAAGGATCTTGGTCACTGTTAGTTAACTCAGAGGTAGTTACTAGAATTTCTTTTTGTCATTGTAAACCTTTGAAATCTGGGGGAGTAGGAGAGAAATGTCCCAGCAAAGCTGTTGCAATATTTCACTGAGATAAGGAAAGATTTTGTTTATATGATCTCTTCTAAACTTCATTGAATTCCAATTTAATTACCAACCCCAAAACACGAGGTAAGCACTAAATGTAAAGAACCTAATAAACCAAAGTAATTGCCTGGCATCATCTAAGACATTCCTGTTGGTCTTTTGTTGCTGAGACTAGTGGTGCTTTTTTACTTGAATCATGATTGCCTTAGAGACTTCAGCATGAATATTTAGGAATTATTGTCATAAAGTATTAAAGAACCTCAGCAAGAAATTTATAGACATGCAGGTTGCTAATAATTTTTAATGGCTCCAAACAAAATGGCCTTTTCCTCCACTTAATGATCAGAAGTTTTGTATATTTACCAAAAAAAAAAAGATTTTTTTGTATGTGTGTATTTGTAGGGATTCAGTTTTGCTATGAAGAGTCACATTTTGTTGGTAAAGATACTAGTAACAATAATAAGAACGGTCATATATAGACTGCTTAGTATGTACCAGGGGGAATTCCCTGGCAGTCCAGTGGTTAAGACTCAGTGCTCTAAACTGCCTGGAGCCGGGGTCCAACCCCTGGTTGCGGAACTAAGATTCCGCTAACTGCAGAGTGGTCAAAAAAATAAATAAATAAATGTGCTAGACACTGTATGTATTTCATTTAAACCTTATAATAATGCTGGGAAGTAAGTACTGTTATTATTCTGTTCCTGGCTTACACATGAGAAAACTGAAACTCAGAATGAGTGAGTTGTCCAGTGTTACCTAAAATGTAATGGAGATGGACTATGAACCTAGGTTTATCTGACGTCAGAACCTGTATTTTAATCCATGTGATCTATTAATGGAAACTGCCATTTTATTGGTGTTAGTCACTCTTTACATAAGAAAGAAATATCTTCAGTGTTCAAATCATTAGTTTAATTCAGTAACTAGTTGAAAATCTTGAATCAGATTTGCTAAATCTCTGCCTCATCTCTTCACACATAAAACCTAGGCTTCCAAGAAGAAAATTTAAATAATGTAAATTTAAGAAAAATTCTGGCTGTTAGGTATTATATTCGTGCTTTTCTTCTAGTCAAAATAGTGATTTACTTAGGTTTCAAAACAGTTCTTTCTTTTTAAGATTTATTGTTAGAGGAAAATACAGATAATTAGTTTTAATAAATTAAATTAAAAGTAAAGATCAAATGTGGATTCTTTCAATTATAATATTCCAGAAAAATTTTATATCTCAGATTATTCTTCAGCTAATAGTGCCTTTTAACCCTTTGGCTTTGCTGCTTTACTTTATTCATTGCTAACATAGATATGTTAGGGCATTTAGAACAAAATCAGTCACAGACATGGTTAATTTTTTTCCTTCTTATTACAGAGAAACATGAAAATGTCATATTATGCCAGAATTACAATTTTGAACTAAAACTTAACAAAAAGCTTTTTACATAAATAAAAATAGCACCACTTTGTAAAGCAACTATACTTCAATAAATTTTCTTTTTAAATAGGTGGGAGTATTTAAATAATCTTTTCTACTTTAAGCTTAGAGTATTAACTTTTTGTTATGTGGCTGTAGGTAACTGAGGTCTTCAATTTTTGCCCACCTTGGATTAAAATTAACATTTATTGTCCTTCAGGATTGTGAATCATAATCACATAGAATGGATTTTTTTAAATTTCAGCCAAAAATATATAAAGAAAGCTGGCTTATATAAATGAACGTATCTATTTTCTATACTCACTCTAACTTATCAAGAAGTAGTGAGATACTCATTCCTTAAATTTCAATTTAAAATATGAAAGACATTGATGTTAATTTTCAGCTTTTGAGAGAACTGATTTTTTTTTCTCTATGAATGCACCAACTGACATAAACTTTGTGTTCTTCAAGGCTGAAAAAAATTTTCATAAATAAAAAATTAAAAATGTTATAAGAAGGGATCCTAGAATTGAGCCTAGTCATCTTGATTTTAAATATTCATGTGCACTATTTATTTATGAGTATACTGTATTTTGTAAGTATAACATGGATTTTAACATTTTACTATCAATATTCTGTTGGACCCTCAAAGTATGTTATAATTACGAGGCTGTCTTTTCTTCCATCAGAGCAACAACCCAGAGTGCGTGGTTGGCTTCTGGCCAGTCTTGATGGTCAAACAACAGGACTTATACCTGCTAATTATGTCAAAATTCTTGGTAAAAGAAGAGGTAGAAAAACAGTGGAATCCAGTAAAATTTCCAAGCAGCAACAGTCTTTTACCAACACAACACTGATTAAAGGAGCCACAGCTGCTGACTCTTTGGATGACCAGGAAGCTGCCTTTGAATCTGTTTTTGTTGAAACTAACAAGGTTCCAGTTGCATCTGATTCCACTGGGAAAAATGGAGATAAACAAGATCTTTGATAACTTTGATTGTTTGCCTGAAGTTGAACTATAGAGTACTTTTTAAAAATTTCTTCTTACAAAGAAATTAATCTACAATCCAATGAGAACATTTGTTAATGACTATTTAAGATGTTTTGCTGCTAGAAATTATTAAAGTTGTACACTAGTATGTTGGTCTGGTGACCTGGTTATGTTTTACGAGTTATTGGACTATGAGGATATTTGTTCAGCCTAGGTTATAAGATTATGGAGACTATCATTTTCATCTTATTTGAAACCCTGTGTTTCTCCTGAAAGAGTAAGATTGATGAACTGTAGAATACACAGTTTGCTACAGTAGGGATCACTAATACATTTTAAAATTCTAGTTTAATTGACTTGGAATCCTCAGGAATTGAGTGACAGCATGAGAACAGGCTAATTTTTCTACAACTTTAAATAAACTGAATAATAAAAATTTTCTGATGTGTATTACATCCAGTATTGGGTTTGCTTTAGGCAGTAGTAAAATGTTTTCACCCAACAACAATTAATGCTATTATGTTTTATTATATTTTTGAAAATTTTATCTTAGAAAGGTTGCTAAAAGCATTGTGAAGGAAATGGTTCCAGGGTGATATTTAGCCCGAATAGTTTTCTTTGCTAGTAAAAAGTCTATAATTTTTCTTTCTTACAGATTGCTTCCTTTTCTTCAGAGAGTCATATGACTTTTTATATATATGACTAGTTTTCATCCTGGGTGAGTTAGAATTCTTAATCTGAAAGATTTACTTTGTTTTTCTCCACTAGACTCAAGTTCTTTAAGTTTGCAGCTCAGTTCTAGCAGTAATGATTTTAAATCTTTTCACAGATTCTCTGCTTCTACCTATTAAAATTATTTTTTTAATTCCATATTCAGGCTGTTCTTTAAACATTGAGAGTGTATTACATTGGGTACATATTTCTTTTAGTTTTAGTTTTTACTACTGAGACTATAAATAAAATGCTGAATTGCCATTTAGAATATGATAATATTATTTGACTCGTTTAGGAATGATTTTAGGTACAGTTAAATTTCAGTACACTGAATATTTCCCTACAAAACTGGAAAATTCATATACTTGCTATTATCATATTACAAAAATAATATCGGTTATATAGAGTGTGAAAATACATTACAGATATTGTTGAAAACTTGAAATTATTTGATAAAGACGTTGATCTTTTTCTTATAGAGTTTATGTTCAGCAACTAAATAATTCTGGAATAGTTGAAACTAAAACATTAGGAACCAAGTATATGAATAATCAACATAGAATTTTACTAAATGCTTCTTGGGAACCTCTCTTTTGTGACAATATAGTAAGTAATGTATCATTTAAAATACAATGTTGACCCCATGCAGAAAAAAGTAATAAAATAGTAAAATTGTTATCTAGACGTATTTTTCTAGCACCTAGTTCTTCAAACCTTCCATTTGAGGAGATTAAGTTACTTATATACTATTTTTCATTTGTATTCTACAGTTAGAGGTTCTGCTTTGCTTTGTTAGAAAGTCATTTATGGAAATTTTGTTCTTGAAAGAAGTTTTTTATAAACAAATTATCAAATTTGATGTTGAGATCTAAACTGAATGCAAGTAGCGGTGAAATTTTGAGTTGGTGCTATTTAAATTAGAAAAGGGGTCTTTATGATTGCTATTAAAGATGTATAGGGACAAGAGTATAGCACAAAATAAATAACAAAAATAATTTTACTTATGGTTTTTTTGGGGGGAGTTAAGAATGCTAAATTGCAACATTTTATGTACATTATTTGTGTCTAAAAATTCCTTTTCTAATAAGAATCTGGAAAAGGAATTTAGGAATAAGCAGAGAAATTTTGTCACCTTTCTTATCATTGACAGTTTTAGGTTTCAATATTGTTATTTTTAGAAACTTATTTAAGGACTGCTGCTTTGTAGAAATTACAAACTGAAACAAAAACATTTTCAATTAAATACGATAATCACAAGTTACAACAATAAAACAGGTTTCATTTAATTTTTTTCTGATTGTAGTTTATCATTATAGAAAGGAAAGAGGTAAGCTTTATAAATTTTCATGTTTTATTATTTTATTTAGGTATTTGATTTAGTCTATCAGTGTGTCATATATTTACTTGAATACTGATGTCCTTTACCTTGTGCTAAGAACAAATATTACATGCAGTTAACATTTTATTTTTAATAGATTGTGAAGTTATTTTATTGGACAAATAAAAATATATTAAACTTGATTGACATTTTCTGAAGACAAACTGTTAACTCTTTACAGGATTGCAATTAATGTAAAAGTCTGTTTTTCTTCATTTCATTGTGTATATTAGCTACTGCAGATCCATGTGTCTTTTTTATTTACTTGTGATTAAAGAAAATATTGAATTTACACTTATATAAAAATTAACCTTGAAGATGAGTTAACTCATTATTGACTGGGGAATTTTTGAAGAAACTAACGCCTATGGCCAGCAGTTTTTATTTCAGCCACCCAAAAGTTAATTCTATTATTTCACTAGCACTCTCTGGGTTATTACACCCAGTAGTTATACCTGACACACCTGTAAAGTCTCCAGCCCAGTGAGTTTCATTTTCACTTTCCGTATCAGAATCCATCACTCAGGTTTTTTGTCTTTTTTTTTCTTTTTTCTATCTGAATCAGAACTGTATTCTGAAAAACTGTCATCTTCTGAGACATAGTATATATGTCCCTTACACAATCAGAGAAGAGAAAGTATCTACATAACATTCATTGAAAAATGCTTCTTCCTCAAAATTTTATGATATATCATTTTTGAAAATTTTATGAAATAAACTTGCATTTAAAATATATGCAAGGTTGGAACAAAAACCTAACAGAGCAAAATGGGAATGATAATGACAATCGTAAGTTGTATAATGAGCCCTTGATCAATTTTAAACTCTAACAACTTTGCACAGTGATGCTGATTATATCACTCTCTAAAAAATGTATTGATACATCTCCAGTCAATAGTGTATTAAAATAAGACCTCATAAAATAAATAAATTTATATTTAAAAAGACCTCAGATCTAGGTTTTGGGAGACCTAGATTCTAGTCTGGACAATAATTACTGTGAGCTTTACTTACTGTAAGATTATTTTTCAGTTTCCTCATTGATAACATTGGTGATAGCTGCTATATCTGCCTCACATAAGAGTGCTTTTTTTAAAAAATATAAATCAAAAGAGATTATGGCAGCTATATATTTTGTAATTTTTTCCATGTTTATTTTAACTTCTCACATCCTGTTAAAATGGCACAAGGTATTTATATCAATCTCAAATTTCATATTCACATATAATTAAAAGTTGAAATTAGTTCACTAGTACTTACAACTTTACGTGCTGCTGCTGCTGCCAAGTCGCGTCAGTCGTGTCCGACTCTGCAATCCCTTAGACGGCAGCCCACCAGGCTCCCCCGTCTCTGGGATTCTCCAGGCAAGAACACTGGAGTGGGTTGCCATTTCCTTCTCCAGTGCATGAAAGTGAGAAGTGAAAGTGAAGTTGCTCAGTCATGTCCGACTTTTGGTGACCCCATGGACTGTAGGTAGGCTCCTCAGTCCATGGGATATTCCAGGCAAGCGTACTGGAGTGGGGTGCCATTGCCTTCTCCAACTTTGCCTGAAATGTAATTTTAAATTACTTTGCTGAATACCTGAACAGCCTAGAAAAATGCAGTGGAATATTCAACACTAAAGAAATTTTGTTTTTTAAGCATTGCCTTGAAGTATCCTTTCATATTGTTTGTTGTTTTTATGTAGGTTATCTCATTTGGGAGAAGGAACTGTTTCTTTTAAATTAAAGACAACTAAGTCATGAATCCTCTGGAGTACTTACTATATTATGCCCTATGAATTGTTTTTCACATTTAAAGAAGTAATGTTTTAAGTATTCTAACCTAACAGTGTTTCTCTCCTCATATAAATTGTCTTGTTTTTTAAGAATTTCACATGCTCACAATTGACTCAGTTATTGATTACACTCTAATAATGACACCAGTATCATTGGTCTAGAAAATCTGTAGTTTTATTCTGCTTCATTTTACCCTAATACTTTTTTCACCTGCTGCCTGCAGTTCCATACTCTTCACTCTCTTCTGTATTTAATGTTTATCCTTCCAAGCCATCTTCTAAATGTTTCATGTATTTCTTTAAAAAACTGTATGATAACATTTATTTTGTATAACTTTCAATTTTATATAAGTGATATTATGGTATAAAACTCATTTTACTTCAAACTTTCATAAAACATTGGGATTTTAGGAACTATTCGTCTTACTGTATATAACATGCTTTCTGATGCATATTATTCTGTTATATTCACATACTATAGCTTATCTTTTCCTCTAATCATAGATATGCAGGTTATTTCCAGCTGTTCACACTTCTACAAACTTGTACGTTTCTTCTCATGACTCTGCCCTATAGTTTCTTTGGTATATATGTCCTAGAGTAGAATGGCTGGTGTTTTGAGTATATGCATATTTAATTTCAGTTAGTAATGCTGGATTGTTCCCATGAATGGTTGTACAGTTTGCACTTACACCAGCAAGACATGAGAATATCATTTCCTCTACATCTTCAGCAGCACCTGATATTTTCTGATTTTTTATAATGTATATGAAATTGTACATTGTCTTAATCTGCATTATCTGGTTACTAATAAGCCCACACATGTACTTTTTTTTTTTAATGACTGCACTGGGTCTTAATTGCTGCGTGCATACTTTCTCTGGTTGCGGCAGTTGGGGTCTACTCTCTAGTTGTGATGCATAGGCTTCACATTGTGCTGGTTTCTCACGTTGTGAAGCAGGGGCTCCAGGCACGCACACTTCAGTAGTTGTGGCATGTGGACTCGGTAGTTGTGGCTCACAGGCTTCAGAGCACAGGCTCAGTAGCTGTGGTGCGTGGGCCCAGCTGTCCCATGGTATATGGGATCTTGGGCCAGGGATGAAACACGTGTCTCCTGTGTTGACAAATGCATTCTTTACCACCAAGCTACAAGGTAAGCCCTGAGTATATACTTTTTAGTCATTCTGATTTTCCATTCTATGGATTGCCTGTACTTATAGACAGTGGATGGCCTGTACTTATGTCCATTTTTCTATTGATTTTTCTCTTTCTTGTTGATTATATTGCAAGAAATTCTATATTCTAGGTAATGTTTCCTTGTTAGGTGCACATGTTGGAAATAACTTGGGCTTATCATTTATTCTTGTCTTTGGTGTCACTGATAGAATAGAAATTTTTCTTCCAGTTATATTTTTTAGGTCTTTATCTATCAGTGTTATAGTTTTTTATTTACATTTAATTTAACTGGAGTTTAGTTTTGGATATAATCAGTCAGTCAGTCAGTTCAGTCACTCAGTTGTTTCCAACTCTTGTGAGCCCGTGAATTGCAGCATGCCACAGTTGTCCATCACCAACTCACAGAGCTTGCTCAAACTCATGTCCATTGAGTCGGTGATGCCAACCAACCATCGCATCCTCTGTCATCCCCCACTCTTGCCTTCAGTTTTTCTCAGCATCAGGGTCTTTTTCAGTGAGTTGGCTCCTTGCATCAGATGGCCAAAGTACTGGAGCTTCAGTGTCATCATCAGTCCTTCTAATGAATATTCAGGACTGATTTCTTTTAGGATTAACTAGTTGGATCTCCTTGCAGTCGAAAGGATTCTCAAGAGTCTTCTCCAGCACCACAGTTCAAAAGCATCACTTCTTTGGCATTCAGCTTTCTTTATGGTCCAACTCTCACATCCATATTTGACTGCAGGAAAAACCACAGCTTTTACTAGGCAGACTATTGGCAAAGTAATGTCTCTGCTTTTTAATATGATGTCTAGATTGGTGATAGCTTTTCTTCCAAGGAGCAAGCGTCTTTTAATTTCATGGCTGCAATCACAATCTGCAGTGATTTTGGAGCCGAAAAATTAAAGTGTCACTATTTCCATTGTTTTCCCATCTATTTGCCATGAAGTGATGGGACTGGATGCCATGATCTTAGTTTTCTGAATGTTGAGTTTTAAGCCACCTTTTCCACTTTCCTCTTTCACTTTCATCAAGAGGCTCCTTAGTTCTTTGCTTTCTGCCATAAGGGTGGAATCATCTGTGTATCTGAGATTATTGATATTTCTCCAGGCAATCTTGATTCAAACTTTTGCTTCATCCAGCCCAGCATTTCGCATGATGTACTCTGCATATAAATTAATAAACAGGGTGACAGTATAGAGCCTTGATGTACTCCTTTCCCAACTTTGAACCAGTCAGTTGTTCCATGTCCGGTTCTAACTGTTGCTTCTTGACCTGCATATAGGTTTCTCAGGAGGCAAGTAAGGTGGTGTGGCATTCCCATCTCTGTAAGAATTTTCCAGTTTGTTGTTATCCACACAGTCAAAGGCTTTAGCATAGTCAATAAAGCAGAAGTAGATGTTTTTCTGGAACTCTTGCTTTTTTGATGATCCAGTGGATGTTGGCCATTTGATCTCTGATTCCTCTGCCTTTTCTAAAACCAGCTTGAACATCTGGAAGTTCACGGTTCACATATTGCTGAAGCCTGGCTTGGAGAATTTTAAGCATTGCTTTACTAGCATGTGAGATGAGTGCAATTGTGTGGTAGTTTGAGCATTCTTTGGCATTGCTTTTCTTTTGGATTGGAATGAAAACTGAGCTTTTCCAGTCCTGTGGCCACTGCTGAGTTTTCCAAATTTGCTGGCATATTGAGTGAAGCACTTTCACAGCATCATCTTTCAGGATTTGAATCAGCTCAACTGGAATTCCATCACCTCCACTAGCTTTGTTCGTAGTGATGCTTCCTAAGGCCCACTTGACTTCGAATTCCAAGGTGTCTGACTGTAGGTGAGTGATCAGACCATCATGGTTATCTGGGTTATGATCTTTTTTGTATAGTTCTTCTGTGTCTTCTTGCCACCTCTTCTTAATATCTTCTGCTCATGTTAGGTCCATACCATTTCTGCCCTTTATTGTGTTCATCTTTGCATGAAGTTTTCCCTTGGTGTCTCTAATTTTCTTGACGAGATCTCTAGTCTTTTCCTTTCTATTGTTTTCCTCTATTACTTGGCATTGATCGCTGAGGGAGGCGTTCTTATCTGTCCTTGCTATTCTTTGGAACTCTGCATTCAGATAGTTACACCTTTCCTTCTCTCCTTTGCGTTTCACTTCTCTTTTCTGAACTATTTGTAAGGCCTCCTCAGACAACCATTTTTGCCTTTTTGCATTTCTTTTTCTTGGGGATGGTCTTGATCACTGCCACCTGTACAGTGTCACAAACCTCCATCCATAGTTCATTAGGCACTCTTATCAGATCTAGTCCCTTAAATCTATTTCTCACTTCCGTCATCATAAGGGATTTGATATAGGTCATATCTGAATGGTCTAGTGGTTTTCCCTACTTTCTTCAATTTAAGTCTGAATCTGGCAATAAGGAGTTCATGATCTGAGCTACAGTCAGCTCCTGGTCTTTTTTCTGCTGACTGTTTGGAGCTTCTCCATCTTTGGCTGTGAAGAATATAATCAAAGAATATAATATAATATACCTCAGGAGCAGATGTCAGCCTGGCTCACAGGTCCGGGATCTGAAACTATTGGATATAGTATGAGATAGGAATTCAACTTATTCTCCAGGTAATCATTAAAAGGGTTATTAATAAAACCACTTCTCTCTCTCTCTAGAGGAAAATTATCTTGGATTTACTTTATTAGCACTATTTCCTTGAAATTGTGGGTTAAGATACATAAGGAATGCCTGCTGTTTATCCAGCAGCATATATTTGGTTGCAAAAAGCACAGGCTTTGACATTTCTCTGAGTAAGACAGAACTGGTAACCAAGCTTGCGAGGAACCCACCCTCAGGGATTTTTACATCATAGTGGTTCCTGTGGCATATGCGGCTTGCCTAAGATGGATGCCAGGTTTACTGTACTGTGCCCTTTCCGGCAAGCTAAGTGACCTTAGTACCAAATTATATCCTTTTGAGTCTTGTGAGTATGAATATCTGCTGGGCATGAAGACTAGAATTGTAAGTTTTTTCTAACACCATCTGTTAAATCCATTTTTCACCCATTTCACTACATACCAATTTGTCGTAAACATGAAACTTGGGGCTCTTTGTTCTGTTATTGATGTCAATTCTTTTCCCAGTATAACATTGTCTTAATATAACTTTGTAATATGTCTAAATAGCTGAATCTTTTTGTTCTCAGTTCTGTTCAGTCACTCAGTCGTGTCCGACTCTTTGCGACCCCACGAATCGCAGCACGCGGCCTTCCTGTCCATCACCAACTCCTGGAGTTCACTCAGACTCACATCCATCGAGTCAGTGATGCCATCNAACAGCAATTTATAACAAGTAAAAGGAGTATAGTGATTTATAACAAAAGAAAAGTAATTAACTCAAAAGTCTAGTGTTTCTAATATCAAAACTACTGTATACCTTTTTCCATATCCCGATTACATTGATTAATATCCTCCCAGGTGCCTAAAAGATAAAGAATATGGAGCCCTGGCAGCAGTCATTGAGTCAGCAGTGAAGTCCGTCACCAATATGATTTTTAGCTCTTTAGAAAAGGCTCTGTATCTTTGAGATGCTTTAAGCTTTGTGGTTGGGGGCTGTAAACAATTTGCAAGCTGTGAAAAGTCTGGGGGAACCTATTAGGCAAGCTAGAGAGTTATCAGAGGGGGTTTGAACTGAAACATCCCTTTCAAATGCAGAAGACTAAGGGCCTGAGTTAACTTTTTCCAGAGTGTGTCAAAAGAGTGGAAAAGCACAATACAGTAAGGCAGGCAGATTCTTATTTTTGGGGTACATGCTCAGGAAATACCAAGAGGAAACCCTGAGGCTTGACTTGCCTTACCCATCAGGCCTCTCCGCATGACCTTGTCATGGGTGGGATTCCTCACGCTGGCTCCCGGCAGGCAGGGAGGAAAAAGACTTTAATTTTCAAGATAGTAAATTAGGTATATTCAGAGGAAGATAAAATGATCTATATAGTAAAATTATAGAATTTATGATTAAATGTTGAATAATGAAAATGGGTGTACTTAGAGTGGCAAATACGCATCGCTGAAGCCATTATGAGTTTATTGAAATCAAATCATTTCACACTAGCTCAATCTTCCTTTCTGATATAAAATAAGTAGACTCATTGATAAGATCCATTTACATTTAGGACACATAGTTCATGTGAATTTTTTTCCCCCAGGTAATTAGAAGAGTCTTCCATATGTACAAGATGGTTAAATATAAGGTGGAGAAATATGGACTGAGTGATGGTACAGTCACTGAGAGCTTGTTGGACCACCCTATCTAGGAGGATGTTCTGATGACTGATGTGAGCCTGGAGGGTGGTACTCGGTGACTTGCTGGTGATATTTTTACCAATGACTTAGATCACGAAGGGCAAGCTATATTTTAAAAATTCATAGATGATACAATCAGAATTTTGAAAAACAGAGCCTGTACCTTAAAATGAACAATATAACCATTGGTAGGAATAAAGATGAAGTTGAACATTTAGTTGGAAATATTCTAAACACAGGGCTTCCCAAATGGCTCAGTGGTAAAGAATCCTCCTGCCAATGCAGGAGACACAGGAGATGTGGGTTCCATCTCTGGGTTGGGAAGATCTCCTGGAGGAGGAAATGGCAATCCACTCCAGTATCCTTGCCTAGGAAATCCCATGGAGAGAGGAGCCTGGCAGGCTGCATTCTATGTGTGCAAAGGGACAGACACGACTGAGCATGCATGCTTATGCTTTCCAAATGCAGCGGTCACTACAACAATGAGATATATTTGAAATATTTAGCAATAGTGAATTTAAGAGAGAAAACTTGGGGACATCACATATGTCTTCAAATACAGGAAAGATTGTTGTATGGAACATAATATTTTTCTGTATATGTTCAGGAGACAAAACTGAAATCAATAGGTAAGAACAACATGACAACTTCCTGATGACACCAACTGGTTTATTTTTCCTTGTACAAGCTCCTCAATGTTTATGACACAAGAGATTGGTCTTAAGTAACTGTTAACTCTACTTGGATCTTTGTTATAATTTGAGAAGTGGTAAGGGATTCCCTGGACTTCCTTGGTGGCTCAAATAGTAAAGAATCTGCCTGCAGTGCTGGAGACCTGGGTTCAGTTCCTGGGTCGGGAAGATCGCCTGCAGAAGGGAGTGGCTACTCACTCCCGTCTTCTTGCCTGGAGACTTCCATGGACAGAGGAGACTGGCGGGCGACAGTCCCTGGGGTTGCAAAGAGTCAGACATGGCTGAGTGACTGAGCAAGCATGGACGTACAAGGGAGTCCCCTTCACCTTCCAAAACACCTTTTACCATTATAACTTCCATAGACCTTTAAGCTTCCGTCTTATTTATAGCATTAGGGCAAGGTTTCTCAGCCTCAGCAATGTTGACATTTTGGATCAGATAATTCTTTGTTGTGGGGGAATGTGTTGTAGGAAGTTTAGCAACTCTACCCACTAGATGCTTGTAATACTTACCCCAGTCGTGACAACCAAAAATATCTCTCGACATTACCAAATATGCCCCAAAAGGCAAAATCACCACTGATTGATAACTACTGATGGAGGGAAAGGCATTAAAAGTCTTTTCAAAGTGCATATATTTGTAGAAGGTATATAAACCAAGTCAGTCAAGAAGTCAAGGTGAACTTAGGAATCAGAATTTATCAGGTACTTGGAAACTTATTTATCGCAGGGGTAAGGTGGCTCAGAGGTTAAACGTCTGCCTCCAGNTTTCAAAGTGCATATATTTGTAGAAGGTATATAAACCAAGTCAGTCAAGAAGTCAAGGTGAACTTAGGAATCAGAATTTATCAGGTACTTGGAAACTTATTTATCGCAGGGGTAAGGTGGCTCAGAGGTTAAACGTCTGCCTCCAGTGTGGGAGACCTGGGTTCGATCTCTGGGTTGGGAAGATCCCCTGGAGAAGGAAATGGTAACCCACTCCAGTATTCTTGCCTGGAGAATCCCATGGACGGAGAAGCCTGGTAGGCTACAGTCCTTGGAGTCGCAAAGAGTCAGACACCACTGAACAACTTCACACACACATCTATTAAAAATCTGAAAGTGAGACTGAATTAAGGAAATACAGTGATCTTTGATACATAGAAGAGATGATTTAACAATTTCTTTCCTTTTTTTATTTAAAGTCTTAGAGAACTTAATGTGGCTAGAGATATATTTACTTTTCACATAAGAATATCTGGTTCAAGGACAGTTTGTTTAGATGGAAATTGTTGTTGGCCTACATTATCCTCATGATGATCACTTTTCTTGGAATCTCTGTTGTAATGTGTTTATGTATTTGAGCATCTGAGTAAGCATTTTGGTGAGCTAGTTACTCTTGAACTTATCCCCGTCACTATTAGTGAAAAGATGACTTCTCCATTACCCAGATTTGAGCATCATTTCAAATTTGAGTGTGTTTTCCCTTTTCCCTTACTGTTGTATCTTTCATTTTGGTGTGATGTTGTTTGTCATGGAAGGAAAGAGAAGGAGTAAGAATTCAAGGAGAATACACTTGATTGGAGATGAGGGTGGCGGGTTCTGACTCCTGGATCAGTGTCCTAAAGTATTAACATCTTGGGTTCTGTGTCTGTGTGTGGATCCTGAATTGAGTTTCTTCTCTTTGGAAAAGATAAGTCTGAGGAGTAGCTTGATTTCACTGATTACATCTATGAAGTTTGTTGAACTAAAAGATGAAGGCTGTTTGTTACTTTCTACATAAACCACAATGAGTCAAGAAGGAATAGCTAGCAATAAGATAATGTGTACAAAGCAAATTCTCGGTGTAAGTTAGTACAAATAAGAAAAGATTATGAATGGAGGCTGTATCATGTAGAGTTCTTTAAAAGTAGGACAAACTCTTTTCATCTCTGTCTTTTTTTTTTCCCTTCTTTGGCTATGGGAATTTTACCAAGTTTTAAAAATCCAGCTTGAATATCTCCCTCAGGCCATGGGCTTTGGAATCAGTGCATCTGAATCTGAATTAAACTCCACCACTTACCAGCTCAGTTTTTTATCTTTAAGATAGAGATGCAGGTTACTCAGGAGTGTGGTTATAGTTCCTATCAGTCGGGGTGTTCCAGAGAAAACAGATCCAACAGAGATTTATTTTAAGAAATTGAGTCATACAATTGTAGAGGCTGGCAAGTCTGAAATCTGTAAGGGCAGGCTGGCAAGCTGGAAACTCAGGCGGGAGTTAATGTTGCAGTCTGGAGACAAATTTCTTCTTTAGGAAAGCTCAGGTTTTGTTCTTAAGGCTTTCAACTGATTAGATGAGTTTTGTGACACATAAAACTAACCATCACACAATTGTCATGTTAATGATAGCTGGTATGTGGTTACTGTTCGAGCTAACTGTTCACATAGATTATTTCATTTAGTTTTGATAAAACCCACAGGAGGACCTATTATTATAATCTTAGGATAAAATGTGCCAGTGTCCCACAGCAACTTGTATAAACGTGGGAGACAGATCATGTGTGAGTCCACCAAAGTCCTGTCCCCCAAATTTAAATTGGAAAAGAGAATGTTTTTCTTTACTGTCTCAAAGCTAAAGGCTGAACTGATGTGCTTATGGCCATGAAAGAGGCATGTTTAAAAGCATGAGGTCAGCATGCTTGGAGAAGATGATGAGGATCAGAGAAAGTAACCATGAATGTTTCATTCCTCTTCTCCAGCTTGACCTTGTTAACTAATTGCTGCTTTTCTTTCTTTAAGCAACTCTGAGTGGAGTTTCTGTTACTTGTTGTCTAAGAGTCCAGCCACCAGGCTTCCCTGGTGGCTCAGCGGTAAAGAATCTGCCTGCCAATGCAGGAGATGCGAGTTCCATCCTTGGGTTGGGAAGAGCCCCTGGAGAAGGAAATGGCAACCCACTCCAGGATTCTTGCCTGGGAAATCCCATGGACAGAGGAGCTTGGACAATGATCCTGTCACATTGCTATCCAAGTGATGGGTAGCAAAGAGCCATAAGATCTCAGGAGCTGAATCACAAGTGTTGAATTCTCACTCACACTTAGTGTCTATCTTTAGTCAGTGCTAAGTTCCGGTCTCTACCATCTTCGCTTGAGAACCTCCCCTTGCCATGACTGGCTGCCATGACAGGGCCAGGAATATGGAGGATCATGCGCTAGCTGTTAACGCCTCTGCCCACTGTGACGTCAGTCACTTCTCACGGTCGAGTGTCCACAGCAGACCCCACAGCCCTCCAAGAACTGGGAAAGTGTAATCCTACCACATGCCTGCAAGGGAAAAACCAGAAAAAATGGAGGCTGTCACTGATAAATATCAAATAGTTCATATAATTTGTCCCTCATGTAAAACACATTGGTTTTATTGGTAAAGGGTAACTGATTTGAAGAGAATATAAATTCTGATTTCAAAATTGTTAATTTTTAAATTTTTGCCATGATTTTTGTTTCTTATCTAAATAAAATACTTTTCTTCTCTGAGGTTATAAAGAATTTTTTCTTATATTTCCTTTACAGTTTTGTTTCTCCCCATTTAAGTTTTAAATAAATCTAGAGTTTGTTTTTGCTTGGGGTTTGAATTAGGAATCCAGTATATATATAAAGAAAATTATCCCAATATCCTTTTTAAAAGTGTTCCATTTTCCTCCTCTGATATATAAAGCACCACTAAAATATATTAAATTCCCAGCTTTACTTGGGTGCATAGGGGATTTTGACTTTTTCTGCAATGTTCTACTTATTTTATAGCCAAAAAAAAAAAAACAAACAAACCCTGGAAACAAAAATAACTGATGTTACTTTCAAGTTTTGAGGACAGATATGTTTGAGACAGATATGCTGGATTAATCTTTGTAAGCTTTTGTATATTTTTCCCAAATATAAAAAGTCATATTCTGCCAAAACTATTATTTTGCTTGTTAACGTGGAAAATATTACAGGTAAAATTCTGTTACAAATAATTTGCATACCAAATTATGTATTACTTTAAAAAGTAATACATGTATTGCAATTAAAATATAAGCAATGGGTTTCTTTTCAGAGGCTTCTGAGAATCCATTTTAAATCAATTGAGGATGACCCTAGCTCATCCTCCATCTAGTCTTTGTTTGAAGAATATATCTGAAGTCCTATTTTCTTTCATAGGCTATTATGATTTTGAAAAGTGATAACGTCATCTTCTTGGCTTTAGGAAATAAAGACTAAGCTTTGGAAGAAGCCCAAGAATTGAGTCTTGACCTTGGAAATGTTTCCTAAGAGAATATATTAGAGAAACATACTACTTTTTAAATTTTGTTAATCCATTAACCAAATTTAATTTTATTTGTAAAACAAGGCTGTAGTTCTCTCTCATCCTTTAAACTATTTGGGGCTGGTGAAAGAAGGAATGCTGAAGACAAAAGTGATGTATATTTATGTATTTAGTGAATTTCCTATGACTGAATAGCCTTTTTGTGAGTAACAGGAGTTGAATTCAGGTATTAGTGATGACTGGTCAAGTCTAGTCCATCTGAAACCCAGGATAGTTCAGACTCATTCTGTACATGACAAGGAATATTGACTACGTTAATGTGATTTGATTAAATATAAAAATGTGGAGAATGGACACATTCCTCTAGGCAGACTTGTTCATTGTTGCATGAACTAAGTGGAGGATATCCTGAAACAAAATAAAATATAGTAATAATCTCACATTTTTGATAGAACAAGGCATGAAAATGTGAGCAGACCAGTGAATTTTGCAATGAACCTTCTTTCCTACTGTGATTCAACAGTACTTGCCTGCAGTGGCAAATCAGAAGTTATATCACAGCCTGAAAGTCAGGTTTCACAGACTTCCCTGATGGCCCAGTGGTTAAGAATCCAGCACCCAATGCAGAGGACACAAGTTTATCCCTGATGAGGGAACTGAGATCCTGCATGCTATGGGGCAAGTAAACCCAAGTGCCTCAACCCTGAGCCTGTGAGCCCTTGAGCCCATGTGCCGCAACGAAGACTCAGTGCAGTAAAAAAAATTTTAAAATAAAAGTCATGTTTCAGCATGACTTTCCCCTCCTTTGGCTTCCTAAAAATGGCATAGGGAAAGAAAATGAACATTGTGGCAAAAAATAGAGAAAAGACACCTTTAGAAGATTTCCCAAAGGAAAGAATATCACTGTAGAGTTTGAGAAAACAGAAGTGGCAAGAGAGGAAATTAGAGAATTCAGGCGGAATCACTTCATGCCAGTTCCTATAACCATCTCTGGGAGTTTCAACTTGATTCTGAAGGTGATAGCAAGTCATCAAAAGGCTTTGAATAGGTGAGTGAAATTATCAGATGAGAGCATTGCAAATGTGCTCTTGCTTCAGTTTGAAAAAATGGATTGGAGAACAAGGCTGAAGGTGGTGAAACCCGTTAGGAGACCATTACAGTGACCTTGGGGAGAGAAGATGGTGGCCACCCTAGGGAATGGCATCTGGACTGAAGAGGACTGATGAGATTCGAGATCTGTTTAGGAGATGCTGTCAGTCAGACTTAGTGTTTGACTTACCTGTGGGGGTGCAGGTAAAGGAGGATTCAGGAATGTTGCCGCAGTGATGGACTCAAGTGGGTAGGCATGCTGTTTCTGAGGGAAGAAACATACATCCGTGGCAATTATGCTTGAATTTTAAGTGCCAAGTATTACAGTCCATGGGGTCCAAAAGAGTCAGACACGACTGAGCGACTAAGCACAACAACAATATGTACAATATACAATATAATTTTGTTTCTCAATTTATAACATTTCCTACAACTGTAATGATGAATTCCATCTTGTTTTGGATTCATGTACTTTACAGTAAACTCATAATTTCTCATTTTAAGTAAAGACAGTTATCTTAATTATTTAATTCTAAAAATAATGACATTTCTGCTGTTGCCATCTAGTGGCCACTATTAGTTATGGTCCCTTTATTTTGTGCTCAAGATCTCAGTTCTTGAATATTACTCAGAGCAAAAAGTAAATGTTAGAGAACCAGTGTCTTTGAAGATGCAGTAGAGATCCTTATATTTGAATGAATTATACCATGTAGAGTATTAGTGACGTGAATATAAGTGAAACTGTTAGTAGCTCAGTCGTGTCTGACTCCGCAACCCCATGGACTGTAGCTCGCCAGCTCCTCTGTCCATGGAATTCTCCAGGCAAGAATACTGAGGTGGGTAGCCATTCCCTTCTCCAGGAGATCTTGCTGACCCAGGGACTGAACCTGGGTCTCCTGCATTGGCAGTTGGATTCTTTACCAATTGCACCACCAGGGAAGCCCATAGGAAGATACTGTTAAATTTTTAGTTTAAGTTCTACAGTTTTTCTAGAGTAGGACTTGAAACAACTTATTTTAGCAGCTTTAGGGAGAATTTAGCAAAATATAAAGCAAGAATTTGAATTCTTCCATATCNCACCAGGGAAGCCCATAGGAAGATACTGTTAAATTTTTAGTTTAAGTTCTACAGTTTTTCTAGAGTAGGACTTGAAACAACTTATTTTAGCAGCTTTAGGGAGAATTTAGCAAAATATAAAGCAAGAATTTGAATTCTTCCATATCATGTCAATAAGAGGATGCACCTCAATGGCAAATATGTGGAAAAGGTACAAAGGAATTTTTATAACAATCAACATGCAGATACCTAATGAACAGCTTTAGTGTGCACAGGGTTAACACCATCATACTCTGGGGGACACAAGCAAAGAGTAGAACGTGGGGGTTTTCCCTGGACATATAACTTTACTGGGGAAAGGTATAGTAAAATACACTGTGTTTGTTTCACTCCTCTCTGAATCCAGTTACTACTACTGCTTTCTCTCTCTCTCTCCAACCAATAATTCAAGGTTCTGAATATCTGGAAGGTACTTCCTGTTCCTACTAAAATTTGTTGGTCGACTACTAATTGTGAACTCCTTAATGTCAAACAATGTGTTCTCTTTTATACTTTATGCCTCACCATGTCAAACGAACCAAACATTAAAATAAAAATGAACAATCCTGGGACTTCCCTGGGGGTCTAGTGGTTAAGACTTCAAGATTCCACTGCAGGGGGCATGGGTCCAATGCCGTGTTGGGGAACGAAGATCCTGCATGTCACGCAGTACAGCAAGCAAAACAAAACAAATATATATATACATTAACCATCCTGCTCAACTGGTACAAATCTCTGCTATGTACTATGAGAAATTTAGAAACTGATAGGAGTCCAGATCCTTAGGGTTTACGAATTTATGGTCTATTGAGTGAGAGACTGGGCAGCTATTATATTAGAATTATGTTATTCAAACAATTATGTAATAGAGGGGTGTTAGTAGGGCCAAGTAGGAAACCAGTCAACTTGAAGTATCTATGCTGGAGTTTGATGCTCTGGGATAGAAAACTAGCATCCATATTTTGTTCAAAGCATTCAGTGCTATGGAAACCTATAGATTCCGAAGGCAGAGAAATAGTGTGCTGGGTCCTTTTCATGNCATTACAGTGACCTTGGGGAGAGAAGATGGTGGCCACCCTAGGGAATGGCATCTGGACTGAAGAGGACTGATGAGATTCGAGATCTGTTTAGGAGATGCTGTCAGACTTAGTGTTTGACTTACCTGTGGGGCTGCAGGTAAAGGACGATTCAGGAATGTTGCCGCAGTGATGGACTCAAGTGGGTAGGCATGCTGTTTCTGAGGGAAGAAACATACATCCGTGGCAATTATGCTTGAATTTTAAGTGCCAAGTATTACAGTCCATGGGGTCCAAAAGAGTCAGACACGACTGAGCGACTAAGCACAACAACAATATGTACAATATACAATATAATTTTGTTTCTCAATTTATAACATTTCCTACAACTGTAATGATGAATTCCATCTTGTTTTGGATTCATGTACTTTACAGTAAACTCATAATTTCTCATTTTAAGTAAAGACAGTTATCTTAATTATTTAATTCTAAAAATAATGACATTTCTGCTGTTGCCATCTAGTGGCCACTATTAGTTATGGTCCCTTTATTTTGTGCTCAAGATCTCAGTTCTTGAATATTACTCAGAGCAAAAAGTAAATGTTAGAGAACCAGTGTCTTTGAAGATGCAGTAGAGATCCTTATATTTGAATGAATTATACCATGTAGAGTATTAGTGACGTGAATATAAGTGAAACTGTTAGTAGCTCAGTCGTGTCTGACTCCGCAACCCCATGGACTGTAGCTCGCCAGCTCCTCTGTCCATGGAATTCTCCAGGCAAGAATACTGAGGTGGGTAGCCATTCCCTTCTCCAGGAGATCTTGCTGACCCAGGGACTGAACCTGGGTCTCCTGCATTGGCAGTTGGATTCTTTACCAATTGCACCACCAGGGAAGCCCATAGGAAGATACTGTTAAATTTTTAGTTTAAGTTCTACAGTTTTTCTAGAGTAGGACTTGAAACAACTTATTTTAGCAGCTTTAGGGAGAATTTAGCAAAATATAAAGCAAGAATTTGAATTCTTCCATATCATGTCAATAAGAGGATGCACCTCAATGGCAAATATGTGGAAAAGGTACAAAGGAATTTTTATAACAATCAACATGCAGATACCTAATGAACAGCTTTAGTGTGCACAGGGTTAACACCATCATACTCTGGGGGACACAAGCAAAGAGTAGAACGTGGGGGTTTTCCCTGGACATATAACTTTACTGGGGAAAGGTATAGTAAAATACACTGTGTTTGTTTCACTCCTCTCTGAATCCAGTTACTACTACTGCTTTCTCTCTCTCTCTCCAACCAATAATTCAAGGTTCTGAATATCTGGAAGGTACTTCCTGTTCCTACTAAAATTTGTTGGTCGACTACTAATTGTGAACTCCTTAATGTCAAACAATGTGTTCTCTTTTATACTTTATGCCTCACCATGTCAAACGAACCAAACATTAAAATAAAAATGAACAATCCTGGGACTTCCCTGGGGGTCTAGTGGTTAAGACTTCAAGATTCCACTGCAGGGGGCATGGGTCCAATGCCGTGTTGGGGAACGAAGATCCTGCATGTCACGCAGTACAGCAAGCAAAACAAAACAAATATATATATACATTAACCATCCTGCTCAACTGGTACAAATCTCTGCTATGTACTATGAGAAATTTAGAAACTGATAGGAGTCCAGATCCTTAGGGTTTACGAATTTATGGTCTATTGAGTGAGAGACTGGGCAGCTATTATATTAGAATTATGTTATTCAAACAATTATGTAATAGAGGGGTGTTAGTAGGGCCAAGTAGGAAACCAGTCAACTTGAAGTATCTATGCTGGAGTTTGATGCTCTGGGATAGAAAACTAGCATCCATATTTTGTTCAAAGCATTCAGTGCTATGGAAACCTATAGATTCCGAAGGCAGAGAAATAGTGTGCTGGGTCCTTTTCATGGTGCATGATATAAAATCACACACTTTTTTTTCTATATCTGTTCCTAAGAAGGCAGTACATACCAAAGTGGCTGGAGTTTGATGCTCTGGGATAGAAAACTAGCATCCATATTTTGTTCAAAGCATTCAGTGCTATGGAAACCTATAGATTCTGAAGGCAGAGAAATAGTGTGCTGGGTCCTTTTCATGATGCATGATATAAAATCACACGCTTTTTTTTCTATATCTGTTCCTAAGAAGGCAGTACATACCAAAGTGAAGCATCTTGTATACAAAATGACAACATTGGGGGCATATTTTTGTCTCAACCTCTGCCCCCCAACCTCTCACCAAACAGTAGGAAACATGTCCTGTTCATCCTAGTATCTCTCAGGCTCTAACATGGAATTTGGATGTGATTTATAAAAAGAGAGTCTCGATGTTTGTTTAGTGAATATGTCAGCATGTTTCTAAAAATATATTATTTCCTATGATTTTAATGATGAATTAATTATCATTAATAATTAGTCATTGCAATAAATTAATGATAAATTCCCTCTTGTACAGTATACGGTGCAACTCTGAGTGACTTTGTAAACTTAGATCATCTTGAGCCAGACTGGGACCTGGGACTGTGTGCTGCAGTGCTTGTTCCGGGATACACCACTCCTCAAGCAACAAAATACAAAGAAACTCTATGGGACTAAAGCTAACTGCATACATGGGGCAAGTGGGACAAATTCTGGACAAAAGATACAAAGAGACCAAAGCCTTTGATCAATTTCTGTTGATTAAGGAGGCCAAGAAACCTAGTCAGTATCAAGCTTGTCCCTGTGGTCTTCTTCTTCTTCTTTTTTTTACTAAGAACACATTTTATTTTATTATTTTTTTTTAATTTTATTTTTACTTTACAATACTGTATTGGTTTTGCCATACATTGACATGAATCTGCCATGGGTGTATACAAGCTCCCAATCCTGAATCCCCTTCCCTCCTCCCACCCCATATCATCTCTCTGGATCATCCCCGTGCACCAGCCCCAAGCATCCTGTATCCTGTATCTGAACCTGTGGTCTTCTGTTCTGTCTTGTAAAGTGAGGAGGTTCTGCCATCATTCTGAAGATCCATCCTTCTTAGACTGTTCGTCTCACCTGTGCCCCCTTGTTGCTTTCACAGTGAGGCAGTATCTTTTCTCCAGCCCCCACCCCAAATGTTTCTCCATTTTCCTGTCAATTCCCCTATTTTCCTAAATGTTATCCTATAAAAGACTCCCAACTTCCAGTTTATTGGATTATTCTAAAAGCCATAAACTCTTTAAGTGTGTTTTTCCATTTAGTAATTTAACTTGTAGAAAGATATATGAGTACATATAAACTGCTTTATTTTTGTTTCATAATTGTAATATATTCCAAAGTATGATGTATAGTAATTTATTTAGTCAAAGTCTTATCCAAAACTTTTAGGTTGTTTATTGTCTTTGTTGTTTTAAACAATGCTCAATAAATATTCAGGTATATTTGTTAGTTTTGAATTGCTAAATCAGGATGCACATTTTTACTTTTGAAATGCGTTGCTAAATCATGCTGCACTAGTTAAGAGCCATTCATTTTGACATGTGAATTGTCTCAGTATAGTTTTAATTGAATTTAGTCTATTGTTTCTTTTATTCATGACTTTTCTTCTAGAGAAAAAAGCAAAGTAAAGCAATTTACAGCCCTGAAACATATATTATAGAAATGAAGTGTACACCTGTGGTAGATTCATGTCGATGTATGGCAAAGCCAATAGAGTATTGTAAAGTCAAATTAAAAAAAAAAAAAAAAGCAACACTAATAATACTACCAAAAAAAAAAAAAGAAATGAAGGTACTAAAATATAGCCTGTTATTTTTCTGTAGTCTCTTTAACTATTAGAAGGCTGCAGGGCCTCTTAATTAATTTAAAAGCCTAATAGGTATGTTTAAACACAACTAATTAACATTCACTTGCAAATGAACCAGTGATTAGTATCTGTGAACAGTATCCTGTTTATCTTAAATATATACTCATAGGCTGGTTCACATAAGCCTGAAAGAAATATGTAATCAAACAGTTAACAGGAGCAAAACATAGTATTATGAGATAATATTTTGAAAATCCAGTGGTGTTACCACAAAACAGAATTCTTGTTTTGACACAGAAGAATTTACTTAACGTAATCTAACATCCCTATGAAAGAAAGGACTTTATAGCAGTTTGAAAAAGTTTCAAGTACTCTTGAGATGTTCATGCTATGTTTGAATGGTTTTGCTAAATATGCGGTTTTAGCATTGGAGAAATTTTCTGAAAAAGCAGTTTATAGCACAGCAGTGCCTGACTCAGCAACTCTTTACACTCCTGAAGCCAGGGCTAGCTTCATGGGCATGTGATGTGTGAAGTCACACAGGGCCCTACGTTTGGAAGTCCTCACTCTTGGTTTAATGATCTGCTTTCAATATCTTGAAATTTTAAATGATTTTTGAACAGAGAGCTCCACATTTTTATTTTGCACTAGACCCTACAAATGTTACAGCCAGTCATACCCTTAGTATATTTTTCAAGATGAAACTGTGTTTATTAGCATGTATCCTTGAGTCAGTGTTAATTCTAATTACAGAGAAAAACTTTAGAATGAGATCTGTATGAATATATTTGTTCTATTGGAAACCAGGGGCCAATGAATGCTGATTGCAGTTGGAATCCTTATCCCTGCAGGGGCTATGGAGGTAACCCCTGCTGCCCTAATCCTATCTATCTCCCTTTCCTGGTCACTGAGAAGCATCAGGCATTGGAAACTTCTTGATGTGATTTCCTGCTATTCCAGGAGTTTCAAATCTATGCAGTTCACTGTTTCCAAGTGCCAGATTGCTTATTTTTTCTTAAAGTTTTAGTTTATATTGGAGTATAGGTGGTTAACAGTGTTGCATTAGTTTCAGATTACTTTTTGAAGATCCTCACTCACCCAGGAACAGACATCAGTAAGGAGCTTTGTGATGTTATCTTTGTAGTAGTGGAGATGACACCTCCTCTATGAGGTACTTTCATGCCTCTGGAAGGCAGGAAGATCACAGGGAAGGATTTCCATGCCCATCAGTTCTTGTTCATCCCTTGTTGACTTGTTCATTCTCACCAATGACTGCTCTTTTTCTTAATTTTCTTTTCTTTCCCCTGTCTTTACCCACTCCAGTATTCTTGGGCTTCCCTGGTGCCTAAGCTGGTAAAGAATCCGCCTGCATTGTGGGAGACCTGGGTTCGATCCCTGGGTTGGGAAGATCCCCTGGAGAAGGGAATGGCTACCCACTCCAGTATTCTGGCCTGGAGAGTTCTATAGACTGTATAGTCCATGGGGTCACAGAGAGTTGGACATGACTGGATGACATTCGCATTCACTTCCCTATCTTTTAGAAGCCTCAGAGTTACTACATACTGAGTGAATCAGTTTGTCTTTTGACTCTGTATTCTTAAGGTGATTCAAGGATCATTTGTCAGTTAGAGTCTGACATCAAAGTTAGCTTATTTTTGTTTAGTCACTAAGTCGTGCCTGACTCTTTTGCAATCCCAGGGACTGTAACTCCCCTGGCTCCCTTGTCCATGGGATTTTTCAGGCAAGAAAACTAGAGTGGGTTTCCATTTCCTTCTCCAAAAGTTAGTGTCTTAGCCACTCAGTGTGTCCAACTCTTGGCTACCCCGTAGACTATAGCCCACCAGGCTCCTCTGTTCATGGAATTCTCCAGGCAAAAGTACTAGAGTGGATTCCCATTCCATTCTCCAGGGGACTGTCCCAACCCAGGGACTGAACTGGAGTCTCCTGTATCACAGGCAGAACCATCTGACCCACATGAAAATGAAAGTGAAGGTTGCTCAGTAGTGTCTGACTCTTTGCAACCCCATGGACTATACAGTCCATGGAATTATCTAGGCCAGAATACTGGAGTGGGTAGCTATTCCCTTCTCCAGGGGATCTTCCCAACCCAGGGATCAATACCAGGTTTCCCACATTGCAGGCAGGTTCTTTACCAGTTGAGCTATCAGGGAAGCCTGAGCCATGTAGATTGGGGTTATCTTCGCATAGGGATCATATATGGGATATTCACAAAGAGCAAAGAAATACTGGACCTCTTAGGATAGTTGAATCTGGAGAGCTTGGGACTTCTTTCAGCCTAAGAATATGGTTTATTCTAGGATCACTGAGTTCATCTAGGTCCAAAAATAAAATGTTGTAAATCTGTTACCTAACCTGATCTCCTTAAGATAGTGTAAATTCAAAAGTGTGAGTCGGTCTGAGTCATGACTTACTATTAGAATGGCTATCATAGATTTTCCATGAGAACTTGATGGTGGATTCAACTCTGGGCTGGCAGAGAATGTCTAGGGGGCTGATAGGTTGTGTGACAGATTGCAGTTCATACATCATAAGGTTTTTTCTAAAGAGGGTCATTTACCTCTGACAATATTTCAGTCTATAACCACCTGTGTCAGATACATAGAGGATTGGCAAAGCATATAAGACAAAATCTGGTTATTTACCACTACTGAAAACTAACTTAGAAGAAAATAAGCATTTGATTTTTGTTTCGGATTTCACTTCTTCCCATAATCCCATGAGAAACTAAAATAAAGGCAAATCAACTACTTTTAAAATTCACAAAGCAGATAAACTCTCTCATCTTCCTGCTATAATAAAACTATTATAGAATTGGTGTACTGTTGGGTCTCAACTTTCAGATTTCCTGAACTTTTTTGACTTCTTTGGCCATGAAAAATACCAAAAAGGTTACAAAAATGTTTGCTATTAGAGGAAGGAATCAGAGGTATGGGGACATAAAACCCATGTTACCAAGTAAAAGGTACAGAATAAGACGGACCAAAAGTATTTTCATTTATGCGGTGAAGAATTGCATGTGAGAGGGAGGGAGTGTGGTCCTGAAACATAAAGCAAGGGTTGGTGCCGAGGACCCAACCATGGGCTAAACACCTCCATAGGTAGATGCATGGGAGGAATAACATGATCGATTCGATCTGCTGGTCTGCTGGTTGCTTTGGTTTCAATAAATTTAAATATGGTTTCCAGTCTTTTTGCTGTGTATTATCATAGAACTTGGAGGAAGAGTGTTTAATCATGGAGAGGGGTAAATATAGGTTCTATTTGTGAATAGAAACAGTGGAAACAGCATCAGACTTTTGTTTTGGGGGGCTCCAAAATCACTGCAGATGGTGATTGCAGCCATGAAATTAAAAGGCACTCCTTGGAAGGAAAGTTATGACCAACCTAGATAGTGTATTGAAAAGCAGAGATATTACTTTGCCAAAAATGATTCCGTCTAGTCAAGGCTGTGGTTTTTCCAGTGGTCATGTATGGATGTGAGAGTTGGACTATGAAGAAAGCTGAGGGCCGAAGAATTGATGCTTTTGAACTGTAGTGTTGGAGAAGGCTCTTGAGAGTCCCTTGGACTGCAAGGAGATGCAACCAGTCCATCCTAAAGGAAATCAGTCCTGAATATCCATTGGAAGGACTGATGCTGAAGCTGAAACTCCAACACTTTGGCCACCTGATATGATGAGTTAACTCATTGGAAAAGACCCTGATGCTGGGAGGGATTGGGCAGGAGAAGGGAACAACAGAGGATGAGATGGCTGGATGGCATCACCAACTAGATGGACAGGGTGAACTCTGGGAGTTGGTGATGGACAGGGAGGCCTGGTGTGCTATGATTCATGGGGTCACTGGGAGTTGGACATGACTGAGCGACTGAACTGCCTGACTGATACAGAAGAAAGATTGAAGGCAAAAGGAGAATAGGGCAGCAGAGGGTGAGATGGTTGGGTTGCATCACCAGCTCAATGGACTGAACTTGGGCAAACTGTGGGACATAGTGAGGGGCAGGGAGGCCTGGCATGCTGTATTCTATGATGTCACAAAGAATTGGACATAACTTAGCCACTGAACAATAAACAACAACATACAGAAGACTGTGGGTATGACCCTGAGTTGGGACAATCCCTTGAGATAGGAAATGGCAACCTGCTCTAGTATTCTTGCCTGGAAAATCCCCTGGACAGAGGAGCCTGACGGGCTGCACTACAGTCCAGGGGGTTGCCAAGAGGCAGACATGACTGACTTAGTACAGAGCACACACATGGGGATGACAGTCTGGGTGACCAGCCAGGAGGCTCGTGTTTCTGTTGGCTCAGCTGGGAGAGGCGAGATGTGATGGGTCCTCCTGAGAGCCCTGAGCGTGAAGCCAGGTCACCCCCTTCACTGGAGTCCAGAGCTTCCTGGACAGGACTGTTCTCCCTGCAGATCCCAGTGAAGATGTCTTGAAAGATTGCTTCCTTGGGTGGACTGAGTGCAGGGGGCTGTGAGGGCATCTTCTTTCAGGTGGAGCTGTGGTGTGGGCGGCTCTGGGAGAAGAAGGCCAGCCTGCCCCAGACATACAACACTGTGGACGGTGAGCACGAGGTGGGGCCTGCTGCCTCTGCTGTGTGGCTGCCAAGCCATGTGGGGTGACCGTGCCCACAAAAATTGGAAAGTAATCACCTTTGACTAAAATATTATTACCTGAAGAGCTCCCTAAATGTCAAATTCTATGATAAAAAAATTTGGTGGTGGGGGGCATTTCACTATACTTCTNGCCTCTGCTGTGTGGCTGCCAAGCCATGTGGGGTGACCGTGCCCACAAAAATTGGAAAGTAATCACCTTTGACTAAAATATTATTACCTGACGAGCTCCCTAAATGTCAAATTCTATGATAAAAAAATTTGGTGGGGGTGGGCATTTCACTATACTTCTGAATACCTGGCTGCCTTTAACTTTTATATTCCTTTTATAGTTTTGCTTAGATCCCCCCCCTTTTTTTTTATCATTATAGAGCATCTCTATAACCTTTTTCCTCCCATGAAGTAGGGGAAATAAACTCTCTGAATTTCATGTCAAAAATAGCCTTATTTTTTCTCACACACATTTGATTTATATCCTCTCTCATTCATAGAATTCTAAGTTTGTATCCGCTACTCACCTTAGTTGAACATCTTAAAGGTACTGCCCTTTTGTTTTTCAACATTTGAGTTTTACTGATAAGAAGTTGATATCACTGAGGTTTTTATTTTATAGGCAGCATTTTGTACCCCACTGACATCTTTTATTGTTTTCCTTTTGTCTGTGAACTCATAACATTTCATCAGGGTGTTTTTAATTATGGGTCTTTTCATTAATTATGAGCTCTTTCAGTCTGTTGCTTTATGTATATTTCTTCAGCTTAGAGAATTATTGTACTTTTCTTCATTTGCTTATCTGCATTGTCAACATATTCTTCTGAAATGTTTCTTTAAAGGATGGTTGGCCTTCCATATCTCAGTTTGATTCTCTTGATTTGTATTTTCCCATTTTTATATTTTTATTTCATTTATCATTAGATTTATTCAACTTTATTTCTTGAATTTATATGTCACTAACATTACCTTGAATTTATTTAGTCCTTCCACTTATATTTTGATTTAGGAATACTATTTTAATCCTCATTGACACTATTTTCCTGAGATTTCTTATTTTTCACAGCTACAAGGCTCTGTTTTATAAATGCAGCACTCTTTCTAGTGGTTTCCTGAAATAGCTCTATTCTTGTCCCAGTTGTCTTACGTATATGCTTGCACAATCTTCCTAAAATTTCTGCTGATTTCTGATTGTCAGTTGATATATATGAATGAAAGATAAGATTGGTTATAGGTAGCTTGTATGTGTTTTTCTGTACTTGAGTAGATTCCTCCACTCAACCTCTGCCTTGAGTGAGTGGACCGGGTGAATGGACTTAGAGAGCTCAGCAGTCATATGTCTTTGTTCAGTGTGCAGGTGGGGATCCAATATCCCCAAGAAAGGAGAGCCCTCGCCTCAGGGTAGAATGCTTTCCCAAAGTTAGCTCACCAGCCTCTGTCCTCACCTTCCATGAGATGTGAAGCCCAGGGCTACTTCAGGTTCTACTCTGCGGCTTCTTGTAGTCCACTGCTGTTACTGGGGACTTTCTTAGATGGCACTGGAAAAGAGTTCTCTGATCTTACTCTGTGTGTTAAAGCCCCTGCTGCGAACAGCATCCCTTAGAAGAGGGAGATGAGTCCCCACAAGCCTAGCTGATCAGAATGTACTTCTATACTGAATTATTGGTTTGGCCAAAATGTTCACTCAGGTTTTTCCATAACATCTTATGTATGTAAATGAACATTTTGGCCAGCCCAGTCCACTGATGGCTTCTCTTTGACTTGTGTTTGGTGCTAAACACAAGCTGTGTTTAACTTCAATGTTCTTCCTGGCCTTCTTGGGAAGAAGAGAACTTCCTTCTGGTGTCTTGGGCTGTATTGTGTCACCTGTTCTAATATAACCACTTGTCTTAACCCAGCTGCTTAGTTCTTAATGCTTTAGAGTTTCTCAAAATTTCCGGTCCATAAATAGCACTCTTTCTTTTTTTCCTGTGCTATTGTGCACATAACATAATTTCTTATTTTAGTGTAACTTTGGGGAATGAGGGAAGGGCTAGTCATTGTGTAAACTTGTAAGGTCATTCCACTGTATTATACAAGAAACCAACTTGTATTTAACCTGTTAAACGTTATAGGACCACACGGCTTTTGATGGTGTTTGTGGTCTGGATTCAGTGTAGAGGGGAAATGTTTTTGGTCAGACAAATATATAAGCATACATAGCATGTTTCTTGTGTAAAACAATCTTGACAACATCTGGAAAGATTATTCATTGCTATAGCAGAAAATAGATTTTATTGAATGATTGTAAATCTCTCTAAATCATCATGTTGCTTATCAGCTGCAGTGAGCCTAGTCAAACTCAGTGAGGGCTTGTTGAAATGATTGCTATTTATTATTCATTAAGGAATGTAGTCTTAAGCACACGATGTCTGTTTCTATCAAAACATATATAACTCTACAGAACTTATATAGAGTGTATTTATTTCAGCACATNCTGTTGCTGGGAGGGATTGGTGGCAGGAGGAGAAGGGGACAACAGAGGATGAGATGGCTGGATGGCATCACTGACTCATTGGACGTGAGTCTGAGTGAATTCCAGGAGTTGGTGATGGACAGGGAGTCCTGGCGTGCTGCAATTCATGGGATCGCAAAGAGTTGGACACGACAGAGGGACTGAACTGAACTGAACCCCTTGTCTTGCCTCAACAGTAAACAATTTTTAATTTACGTATTTTGACAAATTGCAAGTTACTCTGCCTGACTGTGTAAAGGGTACATACAGAGTGCAGGCTACTTAACTATGAAACTGTTGAAGTATTTTTAAGCTCCTGGGACAAAGAGAAATTATATCTAGGGGAAAGATGTTCAACTGTAATGTGTGAGCAAGAGAAATAGGTGAGTGAACAGATCATGATTCCAAAATTAGAATGAGGTACCAAATAATAATTGGGCAAGTTAAAAATGGCTCTACATTATAGAAAACCATGAACAAATTTCCCATCTGCAAAATTCTTTCATTGCCTTATATATGCCAGGTATTGTCATGGTTATAGAGCATAAAATGATGAATAAGCAAGCATAGTTGCTGTCCCCAAGGAGCTTAGATCTAGTTCCATAAAATAAATGAACTGAAATTAAGTTTGCTCTGATATTTAAAGCATTTTATTGAAATATGGGAGTTGGTAGCATCTTTGTATATTAAAAGGGAAGAGAGAGATGAACAGCTTGAAAGCTGAGCTTCTAGATCCTTTCCCTTGCTGCTGTCCTTGCTTCTGGTGTTTGCTGCCAGGACCGAGTCCTGATTTTGAAGAGCTCAATGTCATCCTCTTGCTGGTTTACATATTACACACACACACACATACACGTTACAGTTGAACATCTTTTCCCTAGGTATAAATTCTGTTTGTCTCAGGAGCTTAAAAATACCCGAACTGTTCCATCATTGAGTAGCACTCTATATGTAACGCTTACAGAGCCAGGCAGAATAGCTTGCTATTGTTATGCTCCAGGTCCAGGTCCCCACATAGACGAACAGATCAACTCACCACAGCATGCAAAAGCAAGAGGGGATTTATTTCTAACTCGAGTTAGGGCACTCCGCCAACCCCGACACAGCAGAGAGGCAAGAGGGCCCCGAATCGAGAACTACAGGGGTATTTATAGGTTTTAGACAAAGACAAGGGTTTGGCATAGCCTGATTGGTTAAACAGTGCGCGCGCACGGGTTTAGGGCTTTGTGTCCCGTAGGGATTGGCTCGTCTCATGACTGGGTGGAGTTGATTTCTGATTGGGTCTCCATCACGTCATCCCGGAAGATCTTACAGAATGACTCAGGAATTTTTCTTGGCCTAGTACACCCCACANTAGCCTTGACTAGATGAATCTTAGTTGGCAAAGTAATGTCTCTGCTTTTGAAGACAGTATAGGGACACTTCAATTTACTTTAAGAGGAAAAAAAAAAAAACCCAGAAAATTTCCATCTAACTTGAATGTTAAAAAGAAAAAAAAAAAGCTTGTAAGATCTTGTGCTTTTTTCTTTTTTTAACTTAAAAGTTATATGGAAAGTTTTTGAATTTAAGTTAAAGTCCTGTTATCTGACCTAATTTTGCTTTATCAGAGTAAAGCAAAGGCCTTCTATGACAAGAGTAGTCTAGTTGGTCTTTCTATTTATCTTTCTGATTGCTTTTATAATGTATGAAAGAAAGTGAAAGTGAAGTCTCTCCGTCGTGTCCCTATCTTTGCGATCCCATGGACGGAGGAGCCTGTATCAGGCTGTATCAGGCTCCTCCGTCCATGGGATTTTCTAGGCAAGAGTACTGGAGTGGGTTGCCATTTCCTTCTCCAGAGAAATCTTCCCCACCCAGGGATTGGACCCAGGTCTCTCATATTGTAGACAGATGCTTTACCATCTGAGCCACCAGGGAAGTCCTTTTATAATGTATAACTGATTTAAATGGAATATAATACATTTTTTCTACAGAAGCAAAACCTAAAATGATATAAATTATGTCCCACTGCTGAGTAATTGGGTTTAATTGAACCCTGCATTGCTTTACCACATAGAGGAATGACCTAAGTTATAGCTGTAATAATTGCAATTTTAAATATCAGAAGTAAAGAAGACCTGTGCTAACTGATTGTATGCTTACCTACTTTTTAGAATATAAAAGCTTGTTATATTCATTTGTCTGACAAGTATGTTGCTTCACAATGTGTTTGTGGTAGAAATTCTTTTCCCTTTTTAGTTCCAACATTATGTTCAGTCTGCACAGTTTTGAGATACCTTGTATTATTTTATCCATGTCTCTGAGATCAACTTGTAATCTTGTCATCTACAAAATCCATTTAGCCTCTAATCAGACAAATCCATGTGTTCCTACACTGTTATAAATGTCAACAAATATCTCTGAGATATGACAGCAGTTTCTGGTGTAGCAATTCAGAATAATGTATTTTACTTGGCTAAGAAATCTATGGATGCTTTAATCATTGTTTATTAGGACAGTAAGGGACTTTAGTTCTAGTAGTTTAGTCACTCAGTCATGTCCAACTCTTTGTGACCCCATGGACTGCAGCATGCCAGGCTTCCCTGTCCATCATCAAATTCCGGAGCTTACTCAAATTCAGGTCCATTGAGTCGGTGATGCCATCCAACCATCTCATCCTCTATCATCCCCTGGGCTTGATACACCAAATATTCATTCATTCTTTTAACACCAGCTATGAACTCCGTAGACTCTAGGCCTTAAGGAGAGAGTAGCAATCAAGTCAGTTGGTCCTTGTGTCTTGGTGCTGTAGTAGGGGAGGAAGAGAAACAGGCACAAACTGAATAGGAGATATGAAATGAGATGATTCTGGAGAGTGCTAAATGCTGTGATAAAAGATTATGAAGATTTGTTAGGGTAAACTTTTCAAGATATCATTAGAGACTTAATGATAACAATGCTCAAAATTGTCCAAGCCAGACTTCAGCAATACGTGAACCATGAACTTCCAGATGTTCAAGCTGGTTTTAGAAAAGGCAGAGGAACCAGAGATCAAATTGCCAACATCCACTGGACCATCGAGAAAGCAAGAGAGTTCCAGAAAAATATCTACTTCTGCTTTATTGACTATGCCAAAGCCTTTGACTGTGTGGATCACAATAAACTGTGGAAAATTCTGAGAGAAATGGGAATACCAGAACACCTGACCTGCCTCTTGAGAAACCTGTATGCAGGTCAGGAAGCAACAGTTAGAACTGGACATGGAACAACAGACTGGTTCCAAACAGGAAAAGGAATACGTCAAGGCTGTATATTGTCACCCTGCTTATTTAACTTCTATGCAGAGTACATTATGAGAAATGNGTTAGGTGGTCTGGTATTCCCATCTCTTTCAGAATTGTCCACAGTTTATTGTGATCCACACAGTCAAAGGCTTTGGCATAGTCAATAAAGCAGAAATAGATGTTTTTCTGGAACTCTCTTGCTTTTTCCATGATCCAGCAGATGTTGGCAATTTGATCTCTGGTTCCTCTGCCTTTTCTAAAACCAGCTTGAACATCAGGGAGTTCACAGTTCACGTATTGCTGAAGCCTGACTTGGAGAATTTTGAGCATTACTTTACTAGCATGTGAGATGAGTGCAATTGTGCGGTAGTTTGAGCATTCTTTGGTATTGCCTTTCTTTGGAATTGGAATGAAAACTGACCTTTTCCAGTCGTGTGGCCACTGCTGAGTTTTCCAAATTTGCTGGCATATTGAGTGCAGCACTTTCACAGCATCATCTTTCAGGATTTGAAACAGCTCAACTGGAATTCCATCACCTCCACTAGCTTTGTTTGTAGTGATGCTTTTTAAGGCCCACTTGACTTCACATTCCAAGATGTCTGGCTCCTTTATAATCTGGTTATTGGCATATTCTATAATGTTGTTCTTTGTTCAATTTCTTGCATATTAACGGAACATACTCCTAGACAAGTAGTTTCTACCACAGGTGACTTTGATCCACACATGACATTTGGCAATATCTAGAGACATTTTTCGGAGAAGTCAATGGCAACCCACTCCAGTATTCTTGACTGGAAAGTCCCATGGGCAGAGGAGCCTGGTAGGCTGCAGTCCATGGGGTCGCAAAGAGTCGGACACGACTGAGCAACTTCACTTTCACTTTTCATTTTCATGCATTGAAGAAGGAAATGGCAACCCACTCCAGTGTTCTTGCCTGGAGAATCCCAGGGACGGGGGAGCCTGGTGGGCTGCCATCCATGGGGTCGCACAGAGTTGGACATGACTGAAGCAACTTAGCAGCAGCAGCAGCAGAGACATTTTTGGTTGTCAGAACTTGTGTGTGTGTTGAGGGAGCTGCTATTAAAAACCAATAATGAAGTAAGGGATGCTGCTAAATACCCCTTCATGCACAAGACANGGACATGACTGAAGCAACTTAGCAGCAGCAGCAGCAGAGACATTTTTGGTTGTCAGAACTTGTGTGTGTGTTGAGGGAGCTGCTATTAAAAACCAATAATGAAGTAAGGGATGCTGCTAAATACCCCTTCATGCACAAGACAGCCCCCTACAACAAAGAATTATCTGGTTTCAAATGCCAGTATCACCAAAGTTGAGAAACATTGATCTAGACTAGAGCAAAAATCCCCTAAAAGAGTCTTTTATTTTAAAAAATTATTAAGGTATAATTGCTTTACAATATTGTGTTATTTTTGGCTGTACAGCAAAATTAATCAGCTATATGTATACATGTAAATCCCCCTTTTTGAATTTCCTTCCTGTTTAGGTCACCACAGAGCATAGAGTTCCCTGTGCTATACAGTAGGTTCTCACTAGTTACTTGTTTTATCCATAATGGTGGATATATGTCAATCCCAGTCTCTCAATTTATCCCACCCTTTCTTTCCCCACCTTGGTATCCATACATTTGTCCTCTGCATCTGTGTCTCTATTTCTGCTTTGCAAATGGGTTTCTCTGTTGCATTTTCCTAGATGGCACATATATGCTTTAATCTAGTTGGATAGACCAGATGTTACTAAAAAAAAAAAGTTGTCCTGTGCACAGTGTTGCTGTGTTTTCCTCGTCCCCCTCAACCTGAACCTGGCTAGGGCCCCAAGTTCACTTCTTCCAATGTATAGAAGCATACCAACCATGTAACATCTTTCAGGTGCTCTAGGCGGCATGGAGAAAACCTGGGTGAAGCAGCACTTTCTGGCTCTCAGGAAGAAATCCAAAGGAGATGAGCTAGATAATGACCAAATCACTGTCTGACTGATATCCATGTTGCCTGTTTTATTAAAAGCACTGTGCTGTGCACACAGGGAGATTTCAATCCATGAGAGGGATGACTGAGAAATTATAACTTCAGAAATGTACATATATTATTTACTTGATTTATCCAACTGGCCTCTTCTTAAGCACCGAAAGTTCATTTCCAAATCTAGAAAATAAGCAGCATTTTATAAGTAATCTTTCTTCTACTTCAAAGATGGAAATTTCCTTGCTATTTGTTCATTCTCCCCCTTTACTGTATACTTCTGATTTAAGAGCCCAGTAAAGTTCATAGGAATCAGTGAACTAAAATGGACTGGAATGGGCAAATGTAATTCAGATGAGCATTATATCTACTACTGTGGGCAAGAATCCCTTAGAAGAAATGGAGTAGCGCTCATAGTCAAAAGTAGAGTCCAAAATGCAGAACCTGGGTGCAATTTCAAAAATGACAGAATGATTTCCTGTTTGTTTCCAAGGCAAACCAATCAATATCACATGATCTGTGCCACAACCACTAATGCTGAAGAAGCTGAAATTAAACATTTCTATGATGACCTACAAGACCTTCTAGAACTAACACCAAAAATAGATGTCCTTTTCATCACAGGGGACTAGAATGCAAAAGTAGGAAGTCAAGAGACAGCTGAAATAACAGACAAATTTGGCCTTGGAGTACAAAATAAAACAGGGCAAAGGCTAATAAAGTTTTGCCAAGAGAACACACTGGTCATAGCAAACACCAACTTCTAACAACATAAGACACAACTCTACACATGGACATCACCAGATGGTCAATACCGAAATCAGATTGATTATATTCTTGTAGTCAAAGATGAAGAAGCTCTATACAGTCAGCAAAAACAAGACCAGGGGCTTACTATGGCTCAGATCATGATCTCTTTAATTGCCAATTCAGACATAAATTGAAGAAAGTAGGGAAAACCACTAGATCATTGAGGTATGATCTAAATCATATCCCTTATGTTATACATTGTAAGTGACAAATGGATTCAAGGTATTAGATCCGATAGACAGGGTGCCTAAAGAACTATGGATGGAGGTTTGTGACACTGTACAGAAGGTGGTGACCAAGACTATTGCTAAGAAAAAAGAAATGCCAAAAGGCAAAATGGTTATCTGAGGGGGCCTTACAAATAACTGAGAAAAGAAGAGTAGCTAAAGGCAAAGGAGAAAAGGAAAGCTATACCCATCTGAATAGAGAGTTCCAAAGAATAGCAAGGAGAGATAAGATAAGGTCTTCCTCAGGGACCAATGGAAAGAAATAGAGGAAGACAATAGAATAGGAAAGACTTGAGATCTCTTTAAGAAAACTAGAGATACCAGGGGTACATTTCATGCAAAGATGGACACAATGAAGGACAGAAATGGTACGGACCTAACAGAAGTAGAGGATATTAAGAGGTGGCAAGAATACACAGAATTATACAGAAAAATATCTTAATGACTCAGATAACCACGATGGTGTGATCACTCACCTAGAACCAGACATCCTGAAGTGTGAAGTCAAATGGGCCTTAGGAAGCATCATTATGAACAAAGCTGGTGGAGATGATGGAATTCCAGCTACGCTATTTCAAATCCTCAAAGATGATGCTGTGAAAGTGTTCCAACACCCATTTATGATAAAAACTCTCCAGAAGGCAGGAATAGAAGGAACATTCCTCAACATAATAAAAGCTATATATGACAAACCCACAGCAAACATTATCNATGAATCGGACACAACTGAGCGACTGAACTGAACTGATGACAAGCCAGTAATCTGAACATCCCAGAAAAGAACATTCAAGGCAGAGGAAACAGGCCACTAACAAAAAAAGACAATGGGATGGGAAGTTTCCAGTATCCCTTCCATCAGCACTGCTAATACTTGATACACACTGTATCACTAGAGCCACTGCTTTTCACAGAATCTGAACTAAAAAAATGCCAATTGACAGGCTAGAATTCTGAGCTAAACCCAACAAGATAAAATGTGACTAATAGGAATCTAAAGTGGTGCATGCAGGTTCATAAACCCAGTTACACAGCTCAAAATGATGTTCAGTTGGCTTGGCAGCTGTTGATAAAAGAACAGTCTGGGGATTCTAACTGACCACAAATTGGAGCTTGCTCTTGCCATTTCTGACCAGTAAAAGCAATGTGTAGATATTGCCCTTAGGCAGACTTCTCCCCAGTTTAAAGCATCATTAGAGCGGTCCAAAAATGGAACTCTCCATTGCTTCACTCATTTAAAAAAAAAAAAAAGAGCAAGAAAATGAATAACTTTCAGGCCTTTTGAAAAAAGAAACTTCTGTTAAAGAACCAGTTTAAAATATTTTTTGGTTTCTGTGAAGCTGTGACTTGTTACTGGTTTCTTTCATTCCAACGTTTTCTTCATTTGGGGATATTTATGTATAGTTAAGAAAGAAAAATAACATTGGCATATAAGTTGTATGATGAGGTCTATTGAAAATTTGATATATAATGGCATCTCCCAAAATAGTAATCTGAAATTTCTTTGACTGTAATTTTTCAAAAGAACTTAAACTTCCGGTATGTTTTGGACAAATAAAATATTAAAACTGCAAATATGTCTTGGCTTTGCTATGTATTAGCTGTGTAATGTAGACAATTTCCTTTCCTCAAAATGAGACCAATAGCTTGTTCCTGCCTGAAAAGTTTATTATGAGGATTAAATTAGTTGTTGTGTATAGAGCAGGTAAAGCAGTGCCTAGTAATAGTAAGTGATGTGTATGTGTTTGCTGTTATTATTAGATGTAAATGTATGTTCTACTCTGCCTTCAGGAATTAATGACCAAGCTAATAACTGAGACACCTGACCAGCCAATCCCATTTCTCATTGACCATCTTCAGTCAAAACAAGGAAACCGTGGGCAACTTCAAAGAACCTTATCTGGATCTGCAGCTCTCTGGGCAGAAAGTGAAATATTAGGTAAATGAAAAGATATATTTTACAGTTAATGTTAATACATTTAATGTAAAATTTATGAAAATCTTTCTTTTTATAACAAGTAAATCTAGATAATTACCTATGGTTTCATGTATTCATTGGTATTCACCCATATGCTAGAACTTGTCAAAAAGTATTCTCAAATTTGAATATATTGTTATTTATTAGGCTTCCAAACATGAGAATCTCTGTATTCAATTTAAATGGAAGTAAGATTCAGATTTGCATGAAAAGCTTTCATTTCATATGAATTCAAACTAATTATTTTAAACTTTAGTTATTTATTCTCTTTTTATGAAGAATTTGAATTAAGCGCTTATGGCTCCTCTGGGCAAAAAAGGTAAAAAATCCATTTCTAGAGTTACCTTTTCTGTATCCCAAATGGATGATTATTCTCTGTTTCCCTAAGTTCTAATTTTACCTTATATTGTAAGTTCAACCTGATTTATTTACTGTAAACACTGGAGAACCAGCCTCATCTCTCCAGTAAGCACAGTGAGATAACTGGGTAGACTTGTCTTTGATTTTTATTTATAAAATGTGTGTCTGATAGCGTATTTCTTTTGCACACTGGTCTGTTAGTTTGGTATTTACTTCTGAACCCAAATCCCACCCCCAAAGCTGTGGCTTGAGTAGCTAACTCCTCACTTTACTCCCATGATATCTGACTGACTGGATTCCAAGTGCTTTCTAGGGAAAGCACCATTGATTCTCTTCTCCTCATGCCCTCTGGGATCCCTTGAAAGGATTTTGGTCCTCTTGGGCTGTATTCTCACGTTGGTGCTTGAAGTGGGTAAGGGATCAGGTATTCTCTGCAGAATGTAGACAACTCTGGTGTTAGATATCTATATAGAAGTTCTCTGCTGCATACAGGAAGCCAGAACATGAGCTTTTGGTCTAATAAGAGGGAACTCTTGGTTTTTTCTTGGTCACTTTCTTAGGGTTAGATTCTTAGCAAGGTGAGTATTAGGCATAGGCTCTGGTTTGTAGGTGCAAAGAGGAATCCATTCTTGTGAAGGTGGACCAGATAAACATCCATGAGCCCATTAAAACTCATAGGAACCCATATTTGTAAGTTGTCATGTCTGGAGAGACAATAGTGTATTAAATTCTATAGCATTAATCAACACACATTTAATAGCTCCCATTTACCACAAGTCAAAAGTCTGTGGAGGGTTTAAGCAGATCTTCTGTTTCATCATACAAAGCTACAGATCAAGATGTTGGCCAGGTTGTATCTTCATCCAAAGGCTGGAATAAGAAAGAATCTGCTTCCAGATTCATTCAGGTTTTTGGCAGAATTAGTTTCCTTGCAATTATATGACTGAAGTTCCTGTTTTCTTGCTGGGTCTCAGCCAGCAGCTGCTCTAAACGAATAGGTACAACCCACAGTTCTTTGCCGCACAGCTCTTGCATCATGGCAGCTTATTTCTTTTTGTTTCCTGAGAGATTGTGTTGCTGTTGTTGTTCAGTTGTTAAGCAAACTCAGTTTGCTAAGTTGCTAAGTTGTATCTAAGTCTTGGGACCCCATGGACTGCAGCATGCCAGGCTTCCCTGTCCTTCACTATCTTCCCGAGTTTGTGCAGATTCATGTTCATAGAGTCGGTGATGCTGTCTAACCATCTCATTCTCTGTCATCCACTCTTCCTTTGGCCTTTAATCTTTCCCAGCAACTGGATCTTTTCCAGTGAGCTGGCTTTTCACATCAGGTGGCCAAAGTATTGGCACTTCAGCTTTGGCATCTGTCCTTCCTATGACTTCAAGGTTGACTTTCTTTTAGGACTGACTGGTTTGATCTCTTTGCTGTCCAAAGGACTCTCAAGAGCCTTCTCCAGCACCACAATTCAAAAGCATCAGTTCTTCAGCACTCAGCCTTCTTACATTTATTTATTTATTTTTGAACTTTTAATTTTGTATTGGAGTATAGCCAATTAACCATGTTGTGATAATTTAAGGTGAACAGTGAAGGGACTTACCCATACATGTACATGGATCCATTCTCCCCTAAACCCCCATCCCCTCCCTCATTAGGCTGCCACATAACGTTCAGCAGAGTTCTGTACGCTATACAGTAGGTCCTTGTTGGTTATCCATTTTAAATATAGCAGGCTTATTTCTGTAACAAGGAAGAGAATTTCTTTCAGTAAGGTTTACTAAGATGGAATCTTATAATACAAAGTATGTAGTGAAGATAGTGGATGGAGATAGTGAAGGACAGGGAAGCCTGATGTGCTGTAGTTCATGGGGTCACAAAGAGTTGGACATGACTGAGTGACTGAACAACAAAATAAAGCAAGAGGGGAATACAGGACTAAAATTCACCCAGTTTCTTTGGATGAACTTGAACTTCTTGGAGCATCTTAGTAGGTAATTCCAACAGGCTGTTGGATATGAGTCTAAAACTGTGGATGTGTTAAGGCAGAAGTTTCAGGAATAGCATTCAGGATTGTGCACATTAAAATTACGAGAACGGAAGAATGGAAGAAATTGTGCTTAAATTTAGAGTAGGAGCTGGACTGGGATAAGGCAAGTGTGAGATGATATATTTCATCGATATTTTTCCAGTTTTTTAAGAAGTGAAGTTTGCTGAGGACAGGAGTTTTGGGGAATAAATCAGGGAAATTGAAGTGAATGATAATGATTGTGAAGTCACCCTGGGGAATAAAAAGAGACTTGGTAAAGGAAAATAAAAAAAACTGAAGCAGTCCAGGGGCTTATCTAAAATTCAAGACATGAAGTAATAATCATGGAAATTATGGGCAGGATTGTGGTTTTTCCCCCACAGTGCCCAGAAGTGCTAGGAGGAAGGGGAGAAAAGCAGTTTGAGAGACTGATGAGAACTGTGAGGATGAAGGGTGGACAGACAGTTTTATGATGGCATTGAGGATGTCTGTGGGTAAATTGTACAAGCAATCAAAGCATGTGCCCAGTATTAGAGGGAGGGAGCAAGGAAACAGTCTAGACATAAAAAGCAGATCAGAGAACTAAGAATCTTTAAGAGGCCAAATGTAAGGGAAGGTATGGTGAAAATATGAAAGACTGAGAAGGCCAGGGAAATTGTGATGTTTGGGACCAAGACTTTTGAGGGGAAATGATTCCAGATGATGAGAAAGTCCTGTGGGTGGCCTCAGTTTGTGGGCCTTGAGTTCAGAGAAGTGAAGTTCTTTTGGGTTTGAGAGGACAGTGAATTGTGATACTCAATACATGGTGTGTTTAAGAAATTATGAGGTCACCAGGCTTTCATTCTGATTGTTGAAAGGTTAAGGGTAACTGGGCCAGTGTCCTGAGTAGGGCTGCAAGAGTAATCAGGAGCAGAAAGATGCAGTGATGAAGAGTGGTGAGCAGTATAGACCCGCAGCACCTATCACAGAAGAGGAGAAATGTTCAGCTGAACATGGATGGACCGTATTTGCTTTTCTGTTTCTGAGTTACTTTACTCTGTATGACAGACTGTAGGTTTACCCACATCTCTACAGATGGCCCAGTTTCACTCTTTTTTATGGCTGAGCAATATTCCATCATGTATATGTACCACATCTTTATCCATTCATTGTCATTGGACATTTCAGTTGCTTCCTTGTCCTAGCTGCTATATATGTGGAATCTAGAAAAATGGTACAGATGAACCTATGTCCAGGGCAGGAATAGAGATGCAGGTATAGATAATGGACTTGTGGACACAGTAAGGAAGGGGAAGGTGGGACGAATTGGGAGATTAGGATTGACATATATACACTATGATGTATAAAATAGAGAGCTAGTGGAAAGCTGCTGGATAGCACAGGGAGCTCAGCTTGGTGGTCTGTGATGACTTGAGAGTGGGATGGGGGATGTAGGTGGGCGGTAGGTCCAAGAGGGAGGGGATACATGTATACACGTAGCTGATTCACTTCATTGAACAGCAGAAAGTAACACAGCATTGTAAAGCAATTACACTCAAAAACAAACAAATAAAATAAAACAAAAAAACACTGTGGATGTACCAGAAAACTCCAGTCTATGGCAGGTGACATGTGAGGAGGGGATGAACACCTTTCATTCCAAGAAATTGCAGAGGAGGAAGCACTCTTGTAGAAAGAATGATGTGCCTCTTCTCTTGAAGGAGAGGATTTGAAGACAGAGGACTGTTGTTTACCATGGAATGTATACCCCAGAAGGTGAAGAGGAAAGATTTTAGAGGGGAGGATATGGCAGGAGGGAGAAGGAAAGCAGAGATTAATTCTTGGATACGAGTATTAGTAGAGGAGGTTATAATTCAGATGACAGTAAATAGTGCCAGTTTAAACTTTAACTGTTATTTTGAATTATTTCTTTTGGTGTTTGTTATAATTAGTTAGAAAAGGTCTCAATATTCAGACTATTTAGGTTAATGCTTTTTGAAAATATCTTAAGGTGCCTGTGTTTTGCTTTTAAATTTATCTAGCATCTTGGGGACTTAACATGTTCTCAGAAGTTTGTCTTTTAATGTCTAGGAGAAAGTTGAAAGCAACCTTGTTTTTACTTATTTTTAGATGCTCTATTATTAAACACTGAAGGGATTTGTTTTTTTCGTTATTTGTGATATTCAAAAGTTTTACTGGGAACACATCTGGATGTTTGTCTCTTTTCTTATTTTTCATTTTATCCAGTGAATCCTTTCAATTAGCAAACCTGCATCTTTATCCTAGAACAGTTGTCTTCTTGTGTACTTAGTGCTTCTATTGTAGGACGACCTAGGATGAGATGGCTGGATGGCATCATGGACTCAATGGACGTGAGTCTGGGTGAACTCCGGGAGATGGTGATGAGCAGGGAGGCCTGGCATGCTGCGATTCAGGGGGTCGCAAAGAGTCAGACACGACTGAGCGACTGAACTGAACTGAACTGATTGTATTTGTTTTGATTTCTTCAGAAAAATCAGCTATGTGTAAATTGTTTTCTTTATTTTATCAATAACTTCTAGGGAGGTTTGTCAAGTGTGTTCTCCCTGTCACTGATTCAATTTTCTACAGTATTACTTTTCTCTTTCTGGCTTTGTATACAAATTCAAATATTGGTACATATTGCATTTTAATTTCCTGTCAGTGTTCTTGATCTTTCATTTATCTTAGCAATTATAGTTTTACACTTTTATCTCTTTTTTCATTCTTTTTGCTTCACAGAGTCTATTTTATTTGTATTAAAAAGATAAAATAGCCATATTCTAAAATTTAAAGGTTTTTTCATAGTAAATCTTCCCTCAAACTCTGAATTTCTTCTATATTTTGAGTGATGTATTCTTGCTTTTTATATTGAATCTTACTTGTTAAAATATTTATTTTGTTTATTTGAATTTAAATAAAGGATGTTCAAATTAGTTTTATTTGTTTAGTTGCTAAGTCACATCCTGTTCTTTTGTGACCCCATGGACTGTAGCCCTCCAGGCTCCTCTGTCCATCGGATTTCCCAGGCAAGAATACTGGAGTGAATTGCCATTTCCTCCTCCAGGGGATCTTCCCAAACCAGGGATCGAACCTGTGTCTCCTGCATTGGCAGGCAGGAGGATCTTTACTGCTGAGCCATGGGAGAAGTCCATCTGGTTTTAGGTTTGTCAATAAACAGTGTAGGTATTCTATTATTTTTTGTTCCCTTACCATATAGCTTAGAACTATTTAGATAGTTGTAAAAAATTTGGGGGAGAACAGATGAAATCATGGCTGCTACTATTGGTCCTTGAGAAACTGACAAGTGACTTTCTGTCTCACATCACTTTTCTTTTTTTTTTTTTGTAAAACTAGATTGTTTTAATGTTGGCTTTTGTCGTTTTTAAAACAGTAGAATAAATAGTTTTCTTTGACTGAAGACAACATGTAAGGTTGATTGGTAGTATTCAGAAATATCGGACTAATGGTTTCCCAACTGGTGTGTAGTCTTCAGTAATTATAAGGAGTTATTTGTATGTAACTGCTGTCAAACCAGTAAGACTGCATTTATGCATCCGTCATTTTCAGGATTATTGGTAACCTGGGCCTATTTTCCCCAGATGACTTTGCCTCCTTGTGTTACAAGGCCCAACTCGCTGACGTTCACCTCAATGACAGTTCCTTTGGTAATAACACCCAAAGTTGTAAATAGTGGGGATGAGGGATTCTTCTTTACACCAAGTATTGGCAAGCAAAAGGTGGCTTTCAGTTCAGGATGTGTTACATGAGCCTTCTTGAAACGTAATCCCATTGGCCTAATGAATCTTTCATATTTAGGTGGTTTTCGAGTAAAGCCATCTCCAACAAAGCAGACTTTAGTAACCATCCTCTTCCAGGCTTTCTTCTTTCTCTTTCCTATTTGAATAACTTTTAATACTTCTGTTTCTCCCTGGGCACCAACTTGAGGCAGAGGGACCTCCCATTTCCTGCTTTCTCTTTTCGTTTCTGTTTAATCATATTGGAAAGTACTTTAGCTCGAGACTGTCCCTCTCGGTCCAATAGCAGGTACTGCTCCTTTTGGAGTCTTTTCATCATTCTTCTGTTTGGTGTTTCTCTTTTCATGCATCTTAATAGTCTTTTTCATTTGTATTTTCTCAGCATGGCGTTGTTTATGGTAGAGCTTAGCTTTCAGACCAGTCATCTTTTTTGCCTTTTTTGAACGTTCATGAGCCTCTCGTCCTTCCTTCTTTCTCTTTTTCTCATGGTAATCCAAACAATATCCATAGCGCTTATGGTGTAACTCAATATATTCATTTTGTGGCATGGTGACGGCTGCGAAGCCACCGGGTGCAGTCTCCGTGGAGCAAAGAAGCTCTCAATTTTTCCACATCACTTTTCAACACATTAAATAACAGTATCATTGCTAAGATATTCAAATTAATATGGATTGTTTCTTTCTTTCCAATAGTGGAGAATTTTAAAAGCTGCAAAATCCAGTGTATTATTCTTCTGTGGCTGCTTTTAGTTTTTCTTTGTATCATGAGACACTGTGTTTTGTGTCCATGATTCTTAATTCCTTTGGGTGTGTTGCATTAGAAGAAACTATGGTCCTAGGCTGGATATAGAAAGACAAATTCTGATAGACTGTGAAACAATGTCAGGAGCTGAATCTGAGGTAGGGGCAAGCATTGTGAATGTCTAGATATTTTTCTATCTATTTCTGATAATGTCTATTTTTTTGTCTTAATTCTATCTATGGCAGAATGCAGACCAGTATTTCTGTTCATAGACCAGTATTTCTGTTACTAGTATTTTAGAATATTTATACCTTTTTTGGGATTTAATGGGATGTTTGCAGTAGAAAAACTGGATAACAACTCATTAAGTAAAACTTACTTGAGAATTTGAGGGATCTCTATAATATTTCATGATGTCTACTTGGTGTTTATAAGTAAGTAGCCAGAGAAAGATTTATGAATCATGCATATGCTAGGATGATTTGAAAATATTGAAATTTAAACAAGAAGGTAGAAGGAAGCTAAGGAATGTCATGTAGATAAAAGATAAGGAAGCAATGAATAAGACAAAGAAGGAGAATATAATGCCCTGAGAATAAAAGAAGAAAAAGCTCCACAATAAAGTATGTCTAAAAATATGGGATGAAAAGATGTCGAGAGGGATAAACTCCTGGAAAGATCATTTCATTTGAAAGTTGATATGATAACTGGCCACCTTCGAAGGGGAACTGTAGCTTTCAGTAAAGGTGATTGAACTACTCTTTCTTGAACAGAACAGTGGAAAAAATCAGTAATATTGTTTTGCCAAAAGTTTTCACTTTCATCTCAGGGTCAAAGGATTTGTTAATAAGCCACTCATTATACACAAATAAATAATAAAAATATTTATTAGAGAATTATCTAGCTTACTTTCATATACTAACATTAAAAGAAGAGAAATAGAGCAGAAGATACATCACCAAAGTGGACTTGCTGACATTCGGACTTAAACAATGTGGAGAAGTCCCATGTGACAGCAGTCTGGAATTCCAGTTGGGAAAAGGTCCTGGGCAGTGTATCAGCTCTGTGTGTGAGACTTCAAAGATTACAGTTCAGGGTTCTTCCTTATAAACCCAGGATGAACGCAAACTGATATCATCATCAATGTGTAACCAATTGCAAGCCTCAGTTTAATTCAGTAGTCACTCAGTTGTGTCCAACTCGTTCAGTTCAGTTCAGTTCAGTTGCTCAGTCATGTCCGACTCTTTGCGACCCCATGAACTGCAGCACACCAGGCCTCACTGTCCATCACCAACTCCCAGAGTCTGCCCAAACTCTTTGCGTCCCCATAAACTGCAGCACGCCAGGCTTCCCTGTCCAATACCAACTCCCGGAGCTTATTCAAACTCATGTCCATCAAGTCGGTGATGCCATCCAACCATCTCATCCTATGTGGTCCCCTACTCCTCCTGTTTCCAATCTTTCATAGCATCAGGGTCTTTTCCAATGAGTCAGCTCTTCATATCACGTGGCCAAAGTATTGGACTTTCAGCTTCAGCATCAGTCCTTCCAATGAATATTGAGAACTGATTTCCTTGAGGATTGATTGGTCTGATCTCCTTGCAGTCCAAGGGACTCTCAAGAATCTTCTCCAACACCACAGTTCAAAAGCATCAATTCTTTAGTGCTCAGCTTTGTTTATAGTCCAGCTCTCACATTCATACCTGACTATTGGAAAAACCATAGCCTTGACTAGATGGACCTTTGTTGACAAAGTAATATCTCTGGTTTTTAATATGCTATCTAGGTTGGTCATAACTTTCTTCCAAGGAGCAAGGATCTTTTAATTTCATGGCTGCAGTCACCATCTGCAGTGATTTTGGAGCCCAAGAAAGTAAAATCTCTCACTGTTTCCATTGTTTCCCCTACTGTTTGCCGTGAATTGATGGGACCAGATGCCATGATCTTTGTTTTTTGAATGTTGAGTTTTAAGCCAGTTTTTCATACTCCTCTTTCAACTTTATCAAGAGGTTCTTTAGTTCCTCTTCACTTTCTGCCTTAAGCGGGGTGTTATCTGCATATCTGAAGTTATTGATATTTTTCCCCACAGTCTTGATTCCAGCTTGTACTTCATCCAGTCTGGCATTTTGCATCATATTTCTGCATATAAGTTAAATAAGCAGGGTGACAATACACAGCCTTGACGTACTCCTTTTCCTATTTGGAACCAGTCTGTTCCATGTCCAGTTTTAACTGTTGCTTCTTGACCTGCATACATATTTCTCAGGAAGCAAGTAAGGTCGTCTGGTATTCCCATCTCTTGAAGAGTTTTCCACAGTTTGTTGTGATCCACATAGTCAAAGACTTTGGCATAGTCAGTAAAAGAGAATTAGATATTTTTCTGGAACTCTCTTGCTTTTTCTGTGATCCAGCAGGTGTTGGCAATTTGATTTCTGATTCCTCTGCCTTTTCTCAATTCAGTTTGGACATCTGGAAGTTCACAATTCATGTACTGTTGAATCCTGGTTTGGAGAATTTTGAGTATTACTTTGCTAGTGTTTGAGATGAGAACAATTGTTCAGTAGTTTGAGCATTCTTTGGCATTGCCTCTCTTTGGAATTGAAATGAAATCTGACCTTTTCCAGTTCTGTGTCCACATCTGAGTTTTCCAAATTTGCTGGCATATTGAGTGCAGCACTTTCACAGCACCATCTTTTAGGATTTGAAACAGTTCAACTGGGATTCCATCACNCAGCAGGCAGTCATTTGCAGTCACTCCCAGTCAGGGCTGTGTCCAGGAAGGTTAGGAGCAAGGTCAGAGGCCTCTTCTGTTTTGTCTCTGAAGAGTAAGTCAGTCTATTTATTCAATTTCCCTAACAAATACTATGGTGGAAATGTATGTGTGCACCAGTGGTTTTATGTGTCATAGTGAATAACAGATAAGGTAACATCAGATGAGTAAAATTTACTGAAACATTTAGTTGTTTTTATTTTCAGCAAAATACAGTGCTTTATTCTATGACACCCATTTTTAGAATGTTATTTTACATAATTTGTGACTTAAAAAGACTTTCAAATAAGTTTACAGTTTAACATCATTTTACTCATATTAATATATAAACTAATCATATCACAGGCAGAACTCACATTTACAGGAAAAATAAAGTAAGTAATAACTCTGGGATATTTGCATTTTTTTGATACAAGGCAGCATAGCTTTCACTAGTAATATCTAATTACTTCATGGATTTAATTTTTGATCAATCATGAAGTCACTTATTGTTTTTATTGTTTTTTTTGTTTGCTTGTTTGACAGAACATAAAGGAACAAGAAGAGATTTCAGAAACTATGATAAACCCTGGCAGTTAAATGCAAAGAAGCCTAAAAAGTCAAAAAGTGACCTTGCTGTGTCTAATATTTATCCACCATCTCCAGAATCAAAATCATGTAAGGAAATTTGTCATTTAAATATTAACTTAATGTATGTTAAGTGTGTGTTAGTGAAGTGAAGAAAAGGTAAGAATTGAAGCCAAATTTTTTTCTGATATTTCTGCCTATTAATTCTAATGAATTTCACATTTGTTTTAGCATTAACATATACTCTCAAGCATATGTGAGTGATTTAGACTTTTGAGTATAATATTCTTTTAAGAATGTAAACTTCATGGAGCAGGTCCCTTGCCTCTCATGAACAGTTGCAGTATTTTATCATATTCAGAGCAATACCAACCCTACATTTAATAAAGGATATAAAAATGAATCTTTTAGAGGGAAGGCAAAGAAAATTTCTATTCAAAACATTTAACAAAATAAAAAAAGAAATCCTTCATCCAGGGTCTCTCTGAAGTCCTACTCATTTATTACTGAAGGTTGTATATTTGTCCTCTCCCACAATAGTAAGTACCCCTTCTCTCAATGCCCCTCCTCCTTTCTCTCTGCCTTTCCAGCTACTAAGTTTTTCCAGTGCTCTGTTACCACCACATATGCATAAACATGTTGTATAGCTTAGGATCTTGTTGCAAGTCAGTTATTCTTGGAGGACAAAAGAGCCTGAAAGCTGTTTTTAAACATAAGTTTCTTGTGCTTGTTGCAGACTGAGATATGTGATTTTAATTTAAACAGAGAAAGGAATAGGTAGAAAATACATATCTTTGAAAATTTTGAAAAATCATTATATGCTAACTGGATTCTGAATTTGGAACATTTGTGAAAATAATTGAAATTAACTCCTTGAGGGTTTTTTTGTTTGTATGTTTATACAATGACACTTATAAAAAGAATTGTATCAGCCACAAAATTCTAGTGAAAATTATGTGAAGTATTATAAACTACAAATGTTCTTTTAAAATTATTATTGTAGCTAAATTATACTGCTTCACGAGGTTGGTTTATAATATTTGGTTCCAACATTTAAAAAAAGCATACAAGTTTAAAATTTAAATGTGTTCTTCACAACCATATTCCCAGTAATATCTAGTACAGTTCCTGGCTCAATGAATAGTGTTAAATGAAAAAAAATAATAAAGGAATAAATGAAATCAATCAGTTCTCAGTCTCACATTTCTCTTTCTATCCTTGGAAATGTCTGTCTGTCTGTCTTCATTTTTTTCCCAGTGATAAATAATTAATACATAACCCTGGAGCCTGCTAATTTTAAAGAGCTAAGTCCTGGATCTCAGCACTTAGAGGACAGAATGCTGTAGGGTCCTTCATTTTGCAGAGACTTGGCTATTTATGGATGTTTCGTAGGCACAAAATGTTACTGGTGAACTGGCATCTAATATCTTTTCTGTTCAGGTATCCTACTCTTAACCTCTGGCTCTACTGGACTATTAGCTTTTTAAAGGAAGATTATTAACACAGCCTCATGCATTTTTAATAATAAACATGGCATTAAGATTATAGGATTCAGAGTTATTAATTAGAAATATATTGTTTAAACATAAATTGTTCCTGAAATAATAGAATATCTTTTGAACATAGACTTTGGTAAGTCACAGTTGTATGTTGTAATATATAAAGCACCACTGAAAGAAGCATGAAAAAGAATAAATAAAATGTTAATAAGTTTATTAAAATAGGATGCCCCAATTTTTTTGATTTATTCTCCCAAAACCAAAACAAGAAAAGACAAAACAGAGAAACAAATAGCAAGGTTTTATTGAAATAAATGCAGTCTCTATCCAAGCTCTCCAGGCCCTTGAAATAGACTGTATTATTTTAAATTGATTTGCAAAGGCAAAGGACCGTGATTTTCTAAAGCAATCTTGAAAAACATGAACTAGCTTGGAGAATTAACCCTGCTTGGCTTCAAGTCTTTATATAAAACTGTAGTTTTCAAGACAATGTGATTTTGGAGAAAGGATGGAAAAATAGATCAATTGACCTTAATAAAAAGTTTACAAAAAGAATCTACATATGCAGTCAAATGGTTTTTCACAAGGACATCTAAGCAATATAGTAAGAAAAGAAACAGTTCCTTCAACACTGGATATTCATATGGAAAATACACACGTTGATTCATATGCAAAAATACACACATTGATTCATACCTTAATTCATGCTGAAAATCAATCTGAGATGGATCATAGACCTACAGATGGAAACAAGAACAATGAAATGTCTAAAATAAAACATACAAGTGTCACATTGTGACCTTGGAGAGCCAAAGAAGTTTGAGAGACATTCTAGTTACCATGGCTTCATAACAAATCACTCAAAAATACATTTTTTAGATTAAAATAACAAAAATTAAGCATTTTAAATTGTGCAGTTCACACGGCATTTAGTACATTCAAAATAGTGTGCCACCGTAACCTCTTTCTTACCAAAACATTTCACCTCAGAAAAGGAAACTGTAACACTCAATATTTCTACCTCCCCCCAAGTCCCTGGAAACTTGCTTTCTCTCTCTATGAATTTGCCTGTTTTGATTGGCACAGGCTGTAAAGAATCTGCCTGCAATGTGGGGACACCTGCATTTGACCCCTGGGTCAGGAAGATCCCCTGGAGAAGGGAATGGCAACCCACTCCAGTATTTTTGCTTGGGAAATCCCATGGACAGAGGAGCCTGGCTCAGACATGGACACGACTGAGCGAAAAGGGGATGACAGAGGATGAGATGGTTGGATGGCATCACTGAGTCAATGGACTTGAGTTTGAGTAAACTCCGGGAATTGGTGGTGGACAGGGAATCCTGGCATGCTGCAGTCCATGGGGTTGCAGAGTCAGACACAACTGAGCAACTGAACTGAACTGAACTGAACTGAGTGACTAACACTTAATAGAATCATATGATGTGTGATCTTCCTGTGACTGACTTATTTTACCTAGTGTAATATTTTCAAGTTCATTCCCATTGCAGCAGGTAATAGAACTTCATTCCTTTTTGTGGTTGAATCATATTCCATTGTATAGATAGACTACTTTCTGTTTATTCATCCATTTATTTTAGGATATTTTGGTTTTTCTACATTTTGCTATCATGAATAGTCCTGCTTTAAACATTGATATACAAGTAGTTGTTTGAATACTCATGATCCATAATTTTGAGGATATACCTTGAAGTGGAAATGCTGGGTCACATTGTATGTTTTAACTGGAGAGAATTGCAGTTGTATTTTATAGAGGCTGTACTATTTTACATTCCCATCAGCAATATAAAGGTTTTTGGTTTCTCCAGTCTCACCAACATTTGTTACTGCCCCATTTATAACAAAAATATTATACCATACAAGTGGGTGTGAAGTGTTACCTCGTTTTGACTTACATTTCTATAACAACTAATGATATTGCATGTCCTTTCATGTTCTTCTTGGCTGTATGTATAGATTCCTTGGAGAAATGTCTATTGAAGTCTTTGTTCATTTTTTCAAGTAAGTTGCTATTCTTTTTATCTGCAAGTAGAATTAGTTTTATTTTTCATTTTCCAGTTTTGATGCTGTTTATTTTGTCTTCTTGCCTACTTGCTCAGGCTAGAAATTTAATAGTGTTGAAGATCAGTGATGAAAGCCAGCATCCTTTCTTGTTCCTCATCTTAAGGGAAAAACTTTCATTATTTTACTAATCTACATGACGTTAGTTGTGAGTTTCTTTTATCATATTGAAGAAGTTCCTTTCTACTCGTTTACTGGGAGTTTTTATTATGATAGAATATTGAATTTTGTCAAAAGCCTTTTCTCTATCAGTCAAAATAATGGTGCATTTTAAAATTCATTCTGTTAACACAATTATTGCATTGATTAATTTTCTTATGTTAAATAACATATTCATGAGATAAATACCACTTTGTCCCACTTTAACCTTTTTTAATGAGTTCATTTATTAGTTTTAGTTTTTATTGCATGGGAACAGCTTATAAATACTTTTTAAATATAATTTTATTTATATGTTGTATTAATTTTAGGTGTATGGCAAAGTGATTCAGTTATACATCTACATATATCCATTCTTTTTCAGTTTCTTTTCCCATATAGGTTATTACAGAATATTGAGTAGAGTTTCTTATACTATACATTAGGTCCCTGTTGATTATCTATTTTATATGTAATAGCATGTATATGTTAACCCCAAACTCCTAATTATCCCCCCCCCACCTTTCCCCTTTGGGAACCATAAGTTTGTTTTCCAAGTCTGTGAGGCTGTTTCTATTTTATAAATAAGTTCATTCATATCATCTTTTTAGATTCCACATATGTGATATCATTCTACATATGTCTTTCTCTGTCTGACTTACAGCATTTATTATGTCTATCACGTCTAGATCCATCCATGTTGGCTGCAAATGGCATTCAGTCAGTTCAGTCACTCAGTCGTGTCCGACTCTGCGTTATTTCATTCTTCTTTATGACCGAGATTCCCATTGTATATACACACTGTACCTTCTTTATCCATTCCTCTGTGGAGGGATATTTAGTTTAACTCCGTGTCTTGGCTACTGTAGTGCTGCAGTGAACACTGGAGTGCATATATCTTTTCAAATTATGATTTTCTCTGGATATATGCCCAGGAGAGGGAATGCTATATTGTGTGGCAGCGCTATTTTGAGTTTTTAAAGGAATATCCACACTCTTCTCCATAGTGGTTTTACCAATTTACATTCCCACCAACAGTGTGAAAGGTTTCCCTTTTCTCAAAACCATCTGCTGCATTTGTTGTTTGTAGACTTTTCGATGATGGCCGTTGTGACCACTATGAGGTGATACCTCATTGTAGTTTTAATTTGCATTTCTGTAATAATTAGCAATGTTGAGCATCTTTTAATATGCTTTTTTGGCCATCTGTATGTCTTCCTTAGATCTTCTGCCCATTTTTTAATTGGTTGTTTGTTTTTTTGATATTGTCATGAGCTGTTTGTATAGTTTGGAGATTAATCCCTTGTCAGTTGCTTAATTTGCATATATTTTCTCCCATTCTATGTGTTCTTGTTTCATTTTTTTATGGTTTCCTTTGCTGTGCAAAACCTTTTAGATTGAATTAGGTCCCATTAAAAATTTTTTATTTTTATTTTCATTAGAATAGGAGATGCATCCAAAAAGATACTGCTGCCATTTATGTGAAAGAGTGTTCTGCCTGTTTTCCTCTAAGAGTTTTATAGTATCTGGTCTTATATTTGGGTATTTAATCCATTTTGAATTTGTTTTTGTGTTAGAGAATGTTTTAATTTCATTCTTTTACATGGATCTCTCCAGTTTTTCCAGCACCACTAATTGAAGAGACTGTCTTTTCTCCAGTGTATAGTACAGTCTTACCTACCTTGTAAATTAATTGACCATAGGTGCACTTCTGGGCTTTCTATCTTGTTCCATTGATGTATATTTCTGTTTTTGTGCCAGTACCTGACTATTGATTACTACAGCTTCAGTGTATAATCTGAAGTCCAGGGGCCTGATTCCTCCAGCTCCATTTTTCTTTCTCAAGATTGCTTTGACTATTTTGTATTTCCATAATCTTTTTATTATACTGCTGAATTTGATATGTTGTTATTTTGTTGAGCATTTTTGGATCTATTTTCAGAAGAGATGCTGCTGTATTGTTTTATTATTATGTTCTTGTCTTCTGTGTCAGGGAAATGCTGGCTTTATAGAATGAGTTTAGATGCATTCCCTCCTTTTACATTTTTTTGGAAGTGTTTGAGAAGAACTTCTTTAAATGTTTGGTAGAATTCACCAATGAAGCCACCTTGTCTTGTGCATGACTTTGTTGTGAGGTTTTTGATGACTGATCCCATGTCTTATTATAAATATTTTGTTTATTCTTGAGTAGCTTTTGGCAGTTTGTTTCTAGTAATTTTTCCATTTCATGTGTAGTTTATTGGCATTAAATATTCATAACATTCTAATTCTTTTTAAAAATGGTTCTGTAAAGTCCATAGTAATGTCTTGGTTACATTTCTGATTTTAGTAATTTGAGCCTTCTCCCTTTTTTCTTAGTGAATTTAGCTAAAGGTTTATTAGTTTTTAAGCTCTTTCTTGAGATTCAACTTTTGGTTTTGTTGATTTATTTCTGTTACATTTGAATCCTCTATTTCACCTATCTCTGTTTTAATATTTATTATTTATGTCTTTCTACTAGGTTTAGTTTAGTTTTCTATTCTTTCTACTTCTTTAAGCTATAAAGGTCAGTTATTGATATAAGATGTTTCTTTTTATTGTGGGCTTTACAATTGCAAATTCCCATCTGAGAAACCACCTTTACTATAGTCTACACATTTTGACTTATTTTGTGACCTGACATATATATGGTCTATACTAGAGATTGTTCCATATGCACTTGGAAGAAAAACACGTATGACTGTTAGTCTTTATATTGTTCTCTATATGTCTATTAGGCCTAATTGATTTATAGTGTTGTTCAAGTGCTCTGTTTTCTTATTGATCTGTTTAGATTTTTTCTATCCATTATTGAGACGGAAGTATTAGAGTTTCCAGTTATTATTGTAGAATTCTATACCATCAGTTTTATCAGTGTTTGATTCACGTATTGGGGTGCTCTGCTGTTAAATGTTTATACCTTAAATAATTGTTAAATCTTCATGACTCGTTGACCATTTTACCAATATGTAATATTCTTTGTCCTCTTCTTTAACAAGTTTTGTCTTAAAGTCTATTTTGTCTGATATTAGCATAGCCACCCTTACTCTTTTTCATTAATGTTTTCATGGAATATCTTTCAAGCATTACTTCTTCAAATGTTTTTTCTTCTCCTTTTGGGACTACCATTGTGTGTATGTTGGTACAATATACAAATTGATAAAGAAAAGTCATATGATATCTCAAATAATATTTGAATGTATTTGATAAAATTTGACAATTCTTACCTTAAAACAAAACTGATAAAAAGACTTTCAAAATAAAAAGATATTTTCTTAGCTGAAGTATTATTTGACAGAAATATTTGTGTAATAAGTATAAAAGGTTTTCTAAGTGATTCTTCTTAAAAGAACAAAGACAATAATAAAAGGAAAAAAGACTGTATTGACAGTTATTAACTTTCATATGATGGGGTTCCCTGGTGGCTCAGACAGTAAAGCATCTGTCTGCAATGCAGAAGACCCAGGTTCAGTCCCTGGGTTGGGAAGATCCTCTGGAGAAGGAAATGGCAGCCCACTCCAGTATTCTTGCCTGGAAAATCCCATGGACGGCGAAGATTTCATATGAGATAAATATCATTAACATTCATTACAGAAGATCTTTATTGCTAAAACTTATTTTAAAATATATACTGTATATTATTTAAGGCCAGTTTTGTAAGGAGGACAATAACCTGTTATCCCATGCAATGGAGTGAGCTTGAATAGAATGTCATCTCCATGAGTACAGGGAATTTTGTTATATTTATTCACACTGGTTTACTCCTAGAACCTAGGACAGTGTTTTGTGCTATACAAATGAGAGTATAAATGAGTAAATGAAGAGAATTTAAGGGTAACTTAGTACAAAATATATCCTGGTCTCATGAGATAACAGTTTAGAAGCTCTGCATTTTCAGATAACAAAAAAAGAGCACATTACACAATACAAGCTAGTATAGGTACAAAGATCTGCAAGATAATATTATGATTTTAATTTTCAAATTGTCACGACTGAAGGAAAATATGACAAAGAAGTTTTGTCATATTCAAAAAAACGGAAGTTTTTCCTGTGTGCTTGAATCATTTCTGCTGTTTACCTGGTATAGTGGTGGTTTCTGATAGAATGGTTGAGAATGGTCAGTGGAGTCTTGACAGAAGGGGCCAGAAAAACATTTGTCTATCAATTCCCTATGCATGATAGTGTATACTGATTCTTTTATAACCATTTCAAATTTATGATCCAGATGAGAAAATTGAGGTAAGTACATTAACTTCAGTTAAAACCAAAAATTAGAACCAATTCTCAGTATTTTTATTTATGCTTTTGTATTTGGCAGAGATTTCTCATTTTTTTAATGTTTCATTTAGCACAGCATATGCAAAGAGGAATAGCTGTATATTTTTTAAAATTTTAGGAAAAAAATGAAAAGACTATACATCTGTGTAGAAAGCATAAATTGCATAGATACAAGAGAATTAACATGGCAGTGCAATGTCTGAAAAATCATAGTATGGAAATGCAGAAGGCAAGAGACATCAAATAATAAATTCACTATAATTCAGTATAATCAACTTTAGGTATATATATCATAACTATAGTACTGGGAAATCTCCTGACATATTATAAGTGAAGGTAAAGTACTTGGGAGGAACTTTCAGGAAAGAATACTACTAGCATTTACTAAACTTTTAGAAAACAGAGTTAAAAGATCTAAATAATTGAAATTATTTTGATTCAAAAGAAATGGATAAATAATATATCAAAAATCATTTGGAGGAAATAGTAAATTTATTATTTGACCACAGATGGAAACTATTTGTGGAGATATCACAATTTAATTAATTCTGATTTCATTAATGTTGTTCAAAATAGGCCCTGCTCAGTATACGGTAGGCTGTTTGTGAAGGAGTGACTTCTTTATGAATGAATGGAGCGTGACCATTTATATGGTACTGTGGATGGGTTCCTGCTGTGCTCTGGGGTTTTGTTTTATTGTTTCACCTCATATGGATCATATTAATATTCTATTGTTTATACTATTCTATTATTATCCATTTCTCCCGAGGACATTTTTAGACAATATATTTAAACTGTAGCCCTGAGTTTTAGTACCAAGTATTACCTAGTGAGTGAGTGAAGTCGCTCAGTCGTGTCTGACTCTTTGCGACCCCGTGGACTGTAGCCCACCAGGCTCTTCTATCCATGGGATTCTCCAGGCAAGAATACTGGAGTGGGTTGCCATTTTTTTCTCTGCAAGGTTTTTAATNCCATAGTAATGTCTTGGTTACATTTCTGATTTTAGTAATTTGAGTCTTCTCCCTTTTTTCTTAGTGAATTTAGCTAAAGGTTTATTAGTTTTTAAGCTCTTTTTTGAGATTCAACTTTTGGTTTTGTTGATTTATTTCTGTTACATTTGAATCCTCTATTTCACCTATCTCTGTTTTAATATTTATTATTTATGTCTTTCTACTAGGTTTAGTTTAGTTTTCTATTCTTTCTACTTCTTTAAGCTATAAAGGTCAGTTATTGATATAAGATGTTTCTTTTTATTGTGGGCTTTACAATTGCAAATTCCCATCTGAGAAACCACCTTTACTATAGTCTACACATTTTGACTTATTTTGTGACCTGACATATATATGGTCTATACTAGAGATTGTTCCATATGCACTTGGAAGAAAAACACGTATGACTGTTAGTCTTTGTATTGTTCTCTATATGTCTATTAGGCCTAATTGATTTATAGTGTTGTTCAAGTGCTCTGTTTTCTTATTGATCTGTTTAGATTTTTTCTATCCATTATTGAGACGGAAGTATTAGAGTTTCCAGTTATTATTGTAGAATTCTATACCATCAGTTTTATCAGTGTTTGATTCACGTATTGGGGTGCTCTGCTGTTAAATGTTTATACCTTAAATAATTGTTAAATCTTCATGACTCGTTGACCATTTTACCAATATGTAATATTCTTTGTCCTCTTCTTTAACAAGTTTTGTCTTAAAGTCTATTTTGTCTGATATTAGCATAGCCACCCTTACTCTTTTTCATTAATGTTTTCATGGAATATCTTTCAAGCATTACTTCTTCAAATGTTTTTTCTTCTCCTTTTGGGACTACCATTGTGTGTATGTTGGTACAATATACAAATTGATAAAGAAAAGTCATATGATATCTCAAATAATATTTGAATGTATTTGATAAAATTTGACAATTCTTACCTTAAAACAAAACTGATAAAAAGACTTTCAAAATAAAAAGATATTTTCTTAGCTGAAGTATTATTTGACAGAAATATTTGTGTAATAAGTATAAAAGGTTTTCTAAGTGATTCTTCTTAAAAGAACAAAGACAATAATAAAAGGAAAAAAGACTGTATTGACAGTTATTAACTTTCATATGATGGGATTCCCTGGTGGCTCAGACAGTAAAGCATCTGTCTGCAATGCAGAAGACCCAGGTTCAGTTCCTGGGTTGGGAAGATCCTCTGGAGAAGGAAATGGCAGCCCACTCCAGTATTCTTGCCTGGAAAATCCCATGGACGGCGAAGATTTCATATGAGATAAATATCATTAACATTCATTACAGAAGATCTTTATTGCTAAAACTTATTTTAAAATATATACTGTATATTATTTAAGGCCAGTTTTGTAAGGAGGACAATAACCTGTTATCCCATGCAATGGAGTGAGCTTGAATAGAATGTCATCTCCATGAGTACAGGGAATTTTGTTATATTTATTCACACTGGTTTACTCCTAGAACCTAGGACAGTGTTTTGTGCTATACAAATGAGAGTATAAATGAGTAAATGAAGAGAATTTAAGGGTAACTTAGTACAAAATATATCCTGGTCTCATGAGATAACAGTTTAGAAGCTCTGCATTTTCAGATAACAAAAAAAGAGCACATTACACAATACAAGCTAGTATAGGTACAAAGATCTGCAAGATAATATTATGATTTTAATTTTCAAATTGTCACGACTGAAGGAAAATATGACAAAGAAGTTTTGTCATATTCAAAAAAACGGAAGTTTTTCCTGTGTGCTTGAATCATTTCTGCTGTTTACCTGGTATAGTGGTGGTTTCTGATAGAATGGTTGAGAATGGTCAGTGGAGTCTTGACAGAAGGGGCCAGAAAAACATTTGTCTATCAATTCCCTATGCATGATAGTGTATACTGATTCTTTTATAACCATTTCAAATTTATGATCCAGATGAGAAAATTGAGGTAAGTACATTAACTTCAGTTAAAACCAAAAATTAGAACCAATTCTCAGTATTTTTATTTATGCTTTTGTATTTGGCAGAGATTTCTCATTTTTTTAATGTTTCATTTAGCACAGCATATGCAAAGAGGAATAGCTGTATATTTTTTAAAATTTTAGGAAAAAAATGAAAAGACTATACATCTGTGTAGAAAGCATAAATTGCATAGATACAAGAGAATTAACATGGCAGTGCAATGTCTGAAAAATCATAGTATGGAAATGCAGAAGGCAAGAGACATGAAATAATAAATTCACTATAATTCAGTATAATCAACTTTAGGTATATATATCATAACTATAGTACTGGGAAATCTCCTGACATATTATAAGTGAAGGTAAAGTACTTGGGAGGAACTTTCAGGAAAGAATACTACTAGCATTTACTAAACTTTTAGAAAACAGAGTTAAAAGATCTAAATAATTGAAATTATTTTGATTCAAAAGAAATGGATAAATAATATATCAAAAATCATTTGGAGGAAATAGTAAATTTATTATTTGACCACAGATGGAAACTATTTGTGGAGATATCACAATTTAATTAATTCTGATTTCATTAATGTTGTTCAAAATAGGCCCTGCTCAGTATACGGTAGGCTGTTTGTGAAGGAGTGACTTCTTTATGAATGAATGGAGCGTGACCATTTATATGGTACTGTGGATGGGTTCCTGCTGTGCTCTGGGGTTTTGTTTTATTGTTTCACCTCATATGGATCATATTAATATTCTATTGTTTATACTATTCTATTATTATCCATTTCTCCCGAGGACATTTTTAGACAATATATTTAAACTGTAGCCCTGAGTTTTAGTACCAAGTATTACCTAGTGAGTGAGTGAAGTCGCTCAGTCGTGTCTGACTCTTTGCGACCCCGTGGACTGTAGCCCACCAGGCTCTTCTATCCATGGGATTCTCCAGGCAAGAATACTGGAGTGGGTTGCCATTTTTTTCTCTGCAAGGTTTTTAATTCATCAGAAACCTTTAGAGATTCTGACCTGGAGTCTGTAAACTGGGCTGATGACTCCCAAATCATCTTCCATTAGTTATCAAAACATCGTCTGAAATCATCCAGTATAGTTGATTAGACCATGATTATCCTGTGGCCTTCCTTGTCCTAGATTTGGATCCTATGATAAATTGAATATCACATATGTAGTACATTGTCACAAGCTACAAAAATATAGAAAGAAATCTCTTAGTTTCTCTTGAAAGTTCCTGAGGGAAAGAGCTTGGATGTCATATCATTTCTCTATAGTGCTGCATATAACCTCCCCCCAAACTCTATGGCCTTAAACAACAAATTATAGTTTCTCAGGGTTCAGCAAATTGGCTTCGCAGTTCTGCTGGTCTCATCTGAGTTTTCCCACGAGGGCATTCAGGTGGTGTTCTGCAAAGCCTGCTGGGGTGGGCAGCGGGGCATGTCTCATGATTATCTGGGGAGGTTGATTGGGACTGATTTTTTTTTTTTTAAGACTATGTTCTTATTTTTTTATTTGAAGATATCTTGATAGGATATGGTAATTTTCAGAAAAGTTAGATAATATAATGATGCAGATTAGATAAATTACTTTTAAAAAGGCAAACAAAAGTACCAGTAAGTGTTTTGAAGGATCTGGTACAAGTACAGTTTTCTCTGCCTCCTCTTCTGAGTTTCTCTTCCCTGTGCCTGAGCTTGTCCCCTGGGAACTCCTGGGGTATTACCTGTTGGGTAATAGGTGTATGCTTGAAGGTACTTTCTAGAACCATTGATCACAATCACTGCTTCCCTTCTCCATTGCTTGAAAACTGGGGTGCTGATGTTAGCTGACATCTCCATCCCACAGTCCCTTAAACAAAGAAACACAGGAGGCACATGCATGCTTTTAGTTTAAATGTATTTAAATTAAAGAAATTTAAATAAATCTTTAAATAATAATGACAGTGAAAAAAATACAAACATGTAGAAAGATAGATCCTCTCCCATCAGCCATTTCCTATTCTACTCCCTTGGAAATAGTGTGTATCTTTTCACATCCATTGAAGTGATTTACATTCTTTTACATCCTTTTCTTTGTATAAACTAACATTCTTTTCTTTGTATAAAATATGTGGGAGTTGATTTGCTTTATGAAACTGGCTTTAAACTGTACACGTTCCTAAGCAACTTGGTTTTATTGTTTTAAAATTTATTATGGACATATCTCCATGCAATGAACTTAGATCTGTGTTATACATTTTCATAAGTACATAACCTGTACCATCGTGTGAATATGCCATAATTTATTTATTTCCCTGTGAAGTACATTTAGTTTATAGATTATTTACAGAGTTTTACAACCACAAACTCTTTGGTGAAATAAACAATTATCATGCACTTTCCTATAAAATAAACCTCTTTGTACATATATACATAGCTATGAGTGTTTTCATTTATGTATTATAATTTGTCAGAAATAATAAGATTGCTGAGTCAGAGGGTCAGTATATGTTCTATTGTAATAGATATTTCTGAATTACTTCTAAAAATGTGGCCAAAATTTTTTTTCAGTAGGTTGAGAGTATTTTTCCTATAACCTTACTGTGTAAATATTTTAAAAATTTTATTTTATTTTTATCGAACATAGACATATATGGTATAAAGAGCAAATTAATACCATAAGGCAAGTGGCCTTCTTTTCCTTTCTGTTCTGCTTCCAATGTGGACCCACTTTTAACTCTTAGATGTTTCTTTTGGTACGCAGATCTATATATCTAAACATAAAAGATACTTTCATAGTTCTCTTTTAGCTTTTAAATTTGAAGCATCATCTTTTGACCTCTTTGTAAGATATTGTGCTTTATTCCCAAGGCTCATCACATTCTCACAGTACAGGCAGGCAGATATTTCAAATGATGTATACTCTGCACTGATATTTTTATGATTGTGTTAATTATCCTTTTTCATTGGAGAATTGTAAGAAAGCCAGCTTTTAATTTGTTTCTAGAATCAATAATTGGGTTGTTTTCTGCTTGCTTTGCTTTCTCTGTACCCATCACTAATACTTCACCAAAATGTGCCTTAAAATATTAACACTCTCAATAACTAAAATACATCATGTTCTTCTATCTTACTTTAATTTACATTTTATACTTTATTTCATTTAAAAAGTCTTAGAGACTTCTCTCCTGTAGTCCTCTGTTCTCTTGCTCCAGTCTTAACTCCTTAGTTTCCATTCTTTTTTCCAGCTGTCTGCTGAGACCATCGTTTACTGTCATCCTGAGGCTTACGTTTCCCTTCTTCTTATCGGGGATTATCTCTTTCCGGAATCTCAGCTCTTTCCAGTTTGGGGTTTACTTGCTTATTTTGGTGGAGCACCTCCACTAGGAACTTTCTGAGAGTGCTTGCCAGGTACATTTTCTGAGTCCTTACAAGTGCGAAGTCGTTTCAGTCGTGTCTGACTCTTTGCAGTCTTATGGACTGTAGCCCTCCAGGTTCCTCTGTTCATGGGATTCTCCAGGCAAGAATACCAGAGGGGGTTGCCATGCCCTCCTCCAGGGGACTTCCCGACCCAGGGATCAAACTCTCGTCTTCTATGTCTCCTGCTTTGCCGGGTGGGTTCTTTACCACTAGCACTACCTGGGAAACCTGATTGACCCTTAAAAGTGTAAAGTGAAGTTGCTCAGCTGTGTCCGACTCTTTGTGACCTCATGGACTGTAGCCTACCAGGCTCCTCCATCCATGGGATTCTCCAGGCAAGAATACTAGAGTGGGTTGCTATTTCCTTCTCCAGGGGATCTTTCCGACTCAGGGATCAAATCCAGGTTTCCCACATTGTGGGCAGATGCTTTACCCTCTGAGCCACCAGGGAAGCTCATTTTAGTTGGGTATAAAATTCTAAGGTTAAAAAAAATAAATAAAATTCTAAGTTAGAAGTAATCTTCAGTTAAAATTTTGAAGGAATTTCTCCTGTGTCTTTTGGGGCCAAGCATTGCTGCTGAGAAATCAGATGACAATTTGATTTGCTATTTTTATCTCTGAAAGCTTTTAAAGATTTTTTCTTTGTTAGCACTGTTGTAAAATTTTGTGACAATGTGCCTTGAATTATGGGCTTCCCTGGTAGCTCAGCTGGTAGAAAATCCATCTGCAATTCAGGAGACAATGGTTCAGTTCCTGGGTTGGGAAGATCCCCTGGAGAAGGGATAGGCTACCCACTCTACTATTCTTGGGCTTCCCTGGTAGCTCAGCCGGTAAAGAATCTGCCTGCAAAGTGGGAGACCTCAGTTTGATCCCTGGGTTGGGAAAATCCCTGGAGAAGGTAAAGGATACCAACTTCAGTATTCTTGCCTAGAGAATTTCATGGCCTGGCGGGCTACAGTCCATGGGGTCACAAAGAGTCAGACATGACTGAGTGACTAAGCACAGCACAGCCTTGCGTTATACGGAACATTTAATGGATCCTTCTAATCTGGAAGGCAGTTATGTTTTTCTGTTCTTATTATTTTGGCATTGGTCCTACTTGATTGATACTTTAATGTTTAAATGGTATGAAATGTCCACTTTTTTGACATCTCTATCTTCAAGGCCTAGGTTTCAGTTTTCTCTATCTTGTTAAATCCACTTATCACTCATCAGTTCATTTTGCATCTTCCTTAAAAAAANGGCCTGAGCCCTGCCAGCGGCTGAATAGTGGGATGGGAGGGTTGGTCATATTCTCCTTTTCCAGTCAACTGGATTGTTCCCCAGGCTCAGAAGAGCGCATATGGAAGCAGGAAGCCACCATCTATCACTTTCCCTTCCGAAAATAAATGCTGGCCCGTTTAAGTAAAAATATACCCTAACCAGGTGGAACAATACAGATTTTCATGGGAGAGAAGGCAATCTTCTGGCTTTCAGACACTTAAAACTGGATGGCTCCCCACTTCCAAAAAACTGTCTGGAAGCTGAATATTTTACAGACTACAGATCCTACAGCTCTTGGGATGACTTATTTCTTCTTTTTTCCCACTCCCTTCCACATTATTGATTCCTATTTGATTCTTGTTCTAAGAAACAATTTTCTTTTAGAGATACTTTATAAACCAAGCATTATGCTAGTGATGATAAGAATAGTTAAGGCATTTCTTGCTCTTTTTTGCAACTTGGTGGGAAAAATTTATAGAAGATTTTTTTAACTTTGCTTAAATAAATATTCTTTGGCTTCAAGNTTTCTTTTAGAGATACTTTATAAACCAAGCATTATGCTAGTGATGATAAGAATAGTTAAGGCATTTCTTGCTCTTTTTTGCAACTTGGTGGGAAAAATTTATAGAAGATTTTTTTAACTTTGCTTAAATAAATATTCTTTGGCTTCAAGGTAGACTAAAGGAAGACCTGCTGCTGCTGCTGTTGCTGCTAAGTCGCTTCAGTCATGTCCGACTCTGTGCGACCCCATAGACGGCAGCCCATCAGGCTCCCCCGTCCCTGGGAAGACCTAATTGATCCCAAACGGCAACCTGTAAATGACTAAGAAGCCCACATCACATTCAAGGCATGATTTGTAAGGAATTAAACCGATTTATACAAATGCTAAGTGAAAGAGATAAAAGATAAAAAGATAAAATGAGATGAGGGTAGCAACTGTTTTTTATAGCTTTATGGAGACATTAATACAAACTTATAAAGGCAGATTACTTACTATCATCATATATACAGGCACAAATTAAAGCAAATATTAAAATACAAGAAATGAAGTACATCATCTCAAAATATTTACATTTTCTAGTTAAAGAGACTCAATGAAATACAACAGACAGGCTATTTCATCTCAAAAGCCAAACTTTTTAATTAGGATGGTTTTCTTCAACTGTTAATGCCAAAGAATGCCAAAGTTAAGCAAAAGTATTACTTAGAAGATGGAAAATAGCAAAGGAAAAAGTGACATTCGAAGTGAACCCTGAGGAGTTATTAGCAATTACTTTTCTGAGACGTTAACACCTACAATATGTGACAGAACAGGTTCATCTCGGATTCAATGTGTTAAAATGTTTTTAATCCTGGTTAAGCCATTTTTAATAAATAAATTACAATTGATTTACTAGAAGCCAGATGATTCATCAGTGCAACAGGTGTAAATATTTTAGAAAATTTGTGACCTGCCTGTACTTCTTTTAAAATTCTGAACTATTTTTATACTTACAAAAACATCTATATTCTTTTTTTTTTCAATCAGAGAGAAACTGATAGTTTAGAGGCATGATTGAAATGAGAAAAACACCCACAATTCCCCTATACAGAACAGCACCTGTTGAGAAAGAAAATGCAAAACTGCATTCAAGGAAATACATAAATGTCTGCTAGATCAGCAACTGTAACATCATCTGCAATGAAAAAGATGATGGAGACAAACGAGTTGTTGATGAAAGGAGATGAAGAGGAATGCATTGTTTGACTATGAGCAATGAATTCCTTAACCTGAGATTATGGGGTAGGTGAAAAATCAAAATGATTAGCCTAAAAATGTCAGAGAAGTAGACATCATCAAGAACTTATAGAATATTAGGTACAAAGTAGTTACTCAGCTAAAGCTTTACTGTTTAAAGACAGGTCTGCTTCAGATGTCTGCAGAGCCTGGAACAAAAGTATAAATGGTGGCCCATTTGCCATGGATCCAAACGTTTAAAAGTTTTAAGAAATAGTTAAAGTAAAATGTGTTCTATCTACATTCCTTGACAAATGTACTTTTCAACATGCAGAAGGCCAGGTTTCAATGTAGGATTCTTGTAAACCTTGGTAATATGTCAACCAACATGAAAAGCTGGGCAATGCCCCTGGCTCACCCATTCTCATCCTATCCACACAAATCTTCCTTCTATACCATGACAGACATATAAACACTTGAGCCTGTAGGTCTGACATCTGAACAGCCCACAGCAAAGGGAAGCCCAGGGCCAAACTAATGGCCTTGAAGTATTCATACTACGGTGTGGTCCACTCTCAGAAAGACAGATCCAGGGAAGAAGCCCAGTCAGTGACCATCTGGGGTAGGGTATGTACTCAGAGAGTGGTCTAGAAGTTGGAGCAGGAGCTGCAGGAAGACCTGTCTTCTTTGCTTCCCAGTCTGGGAAGAGGTACTATTGCAGATGGCATCTAGGGCAGAAGTAGCTTCAACAGGCCCAAGGGAAGTAGTAAAATCATCTCAGGTAAAAACTTCCAATTACAAAATACTTAAGTCATGGAAATGTAAAAACTAAATAAAATCACCTACTCTAAGGCAGACATATAATAAATATACAAAATACAGTGCATGTAAAACATGGCTTTAGGTGGGATGAATTTTGGTGTTAGAGTCTGTGATTTAATTGCTATTACAGCAACTGTTTCACTGTAAGAACAACAGAAACTGATTTTGAATATCAATCTTGTATAATGCAATGTTGCTAAACTCACTAGTTCTAGCAGTCTTTTTTTTTTTTTTTTGCTTTATTCCTTAAGAATCAGACATGAAAAGGTCTTCCCCGGTGGCTCAGATGGTAAAGTGTCTGCCTGCAATGCGAGAGACTTGGGTTCAATCACTAGGCTGGGAAGATCCCCTGGAGAAGGAAATGACAACCATTCCTGTACTCTTGCCTGGAAAATTCCTTGGACAGAGGAGCCTGGTAGGCTACTATCCATGGGCTTACGAAGAGTCGGACACAACCCAGCAACTTCACAGACATGAAAAAGTCAGACACGACTAAGCAACTAAGACAATTAGAATGTTCTACTATGTCTTCTGAGAATAAAGATAATTTTACTTCTTTTTTATTTGTCTTTTGTCACTGGCTAGGACTTCTGAAACAATTTGAACAGAGATGGTAAGATTGGATATTCTATGCTTTTCTTGATCTTCGGAGGAAAGCATTTCAACACTCAGTATGATGTTAGCTGTAGGATTTTTCATTATATCTTTTATCAGGTTGATAAAATTCCTTTTTATTCTTAGTTTTCTTACAGTGTTTGTTATGAATGGACACCAAATTCTACCAAAATTTTTTATTCATCCCTTGAAATATTATGCTTTTTTTCTTTATAGTCTGTTAATGTGGAATGATTTGCATTTTTGAATGTTAAACCAGCTTTGCATTTTGGGGGGAATAGACCTCATTGATGTATTATTCTTTCAAATTCAAAGACAGAGTCCTAAGTCTGTTGCTAAGTGTGTCCAGCTGTTCGTGACCTCATGGACTGCAGCCTGCCAGGCTCCTCTGTCCATGGGATTTCCCAGGGTTGCCTTTTCCTTCTCCAGGGGATCTCCCCAACCCAAGGATGGAATATGTGTCTCCTGCTTTGGAGGCAAACTTTTTTACCACTGAACCACCAGAGAAGCCCTTATGTTATTTTTATTAGAGTCAATTTGTTAAAATGTTTTAATATTTTTGTGTCTATGTTCATGAGGGATACTGGTGTGTAGGTTTCTTTCCTTGTAATGTTATTAATTTTAACAGTATAATGCTGACCTCCCAGAATGTGTTGAGAAATATTCTCTATTTCTTATTTTTCAATGTTAGCAGAGTTTACATAAAACTGACCTTATTTCTTTCTTTAATATTTGGTAGAATCCATCCAGGAAGCCAGTTGGGCCTGAAGGTTTTTTTATTTTCTGTGGGAAGATATCGGACAATATATTCAACTTATTTTGTATGTATAGTTTGTGTATTTGAACAATTTGTTCATCTTAAGTTGTAAAATTTATTGACCTAAATTATTCATTATATTCTATTATCCTTCTTACACTGTAGTATTTATAATAATGTCCCCTCTTCTCATTTCTAATATTGATTATTGGTATTTTCTTTAATTTTTCATCAATCTGGCCAGAACTTTATTAATCTTATTGATCTCAAAGAATAGCTTTTGGTGTCATTGATTTTTTTCTATTGGCTTCATGTTTTTAACTTCTTTGCTTTCTGATCTTTTATTGCTTTTCTTTATGTCTCTTTTTCCATTTTTCTGTTTAATTTCCTCTTATTTTTCTAGTTTCTTAATATAGAGTATTAGTCATTGACTAGAAACATTTTTTCTTCTTTATTATGAGTATTTGATGCTGTAAATTTCTCTTTAAGTATGACATTCTGTGAATTTTATATGTCATGTTCTCATTTTGATTTCATTCAGTACAAAATACTTTATAATTTCCCTTTTGATATCTTCTTTGATCTGTGGGTCATGCTTCCTTTTACAGATTGGACCTTTAGAGTTGTATCTAAAAAGTTTTATAGTTTTGTTTTACATTAGGTTTTTGAGTTAATTTTTGTATAATATATGAGGAGGATGTTGCAGTTTCTTTTTCTACAAATGGATGCCTAATGATTTCAGTATTATTTATTGACAAGACTATTACTTCTGTTATAATGACCTCTGAAATTTTGTAAAATTTCATTTGGAGTATACTTTAGTGGGTTTATTTCTGGAATTTCTATATTGTTCCATTGACTTTTTTTTATCTATCCTTTTACCAATATCACATTGTCTTATTGTAGATTTATAATGTCTTGATATCAGGAAGCATGAATTCACCAACTTTTTATCCCTATTCAAGATTTTTCGGGGCTATTTTGATTCTTTTTTTCCATGTAAAATTTAAAACCTTCTTGTTGATATCTCAATAAAGCTTTTTCTGGAATTTTGATTGGGATGGTTGGCCATCCTAACAATATCAAGTCTTCCAATACATAAAACAAATACTTCTCTCCACTTGTTTAGATATTTTATAAAGGTAGTGATTGTTTTGTAGTGTGTAGCACAGAGATTCTGAACACATTTTTATATGTTTCCATTTTTTTGTACTATTTTAAATGGTATTTCTGACTCTGTAAGATCTTTCAGTATAGTTCAACTTGGTCTTTCCTGGTGGTTTGTTCTTAGGATTAGGGACTTTCTTCAGATTTCTGTAGAGTTTTAAATTCTCTCTGTGTGTACCTCTCCCTTTCCCATGTACCTCTTCCCTTTCTGTGTATCTTTCTTTTCTTCTNATAAACCTAATGGCATCTTATTCATTCTTCTCTTTTGAACCCTGTTATGTGTCGTCCCAGTTAATGCACAAACCTGTTGCTTCCTTTAGTTTTTGATGTCTCTAAACTTCTTAATAGTGACTGGGCCAGATTCTTCTCAGAATCCTCTCAGAACCTAGTAATATACGTTTTTATAAAAGCAGTGATCTGTAATCTATGGGCCTGAGTTAGAAGTTTTGCCTTCTATGAGGTTAATAACCTTAGGTAAATCATTAACCTATCATTAAACCTGGATGAGCCTTGGTCCTCTCATCTCCAGATCAGAAAGACATGGTTTCATCTCCTTCTTCTAATGGGTGGAAATGTTTAAAATGATTGATATATTTCAGATGGACAAATATTTGATCAATGCATTCTATGTATATAGTATAGTATATACATAAGGTATATATTTGTATGTAAATATATATATATAAATGTATACACTGCAGATTTTGTAGTGAGTTTAAAGTATTTCTGTCTTTCTCTGGTTCTTAAATATCTTTCAATTTTAAAAATTAGGCATTTCTGGAAACAATGCTGTAGCCTCACTAAAATTTTCTTTTGGTGTGATAGAATGTTAAAGATTCNACACTGCAGATTTTGTAGTGAGTTTAAAGTATTTCTGTCTTTCTCTGGTTCTTAAATATCTTTCAATTTTAAAAATTAGGCATTTCTGGAAACAATGCTGTAGCCTCACTAAAATTTTCTTTTGGTGTGATAGAATGTTAAAGATTCATATTAAAATAGAATACTAGTAAATTCGAATAGATTATGTTTTAGGATCAGTCTGTTTTTTAGAATAGCAGTGTTACTAGTTTCTTGATATTTTTCCAAGTTAAAAATTTCCCTTAGCATATTTTGGGAGAATTGTTTATATAAATATCTGTGTGTTTATATATTGTGCTATACTATAATTATGTATTTATATACTATATTGTTTTATGTTTTTTAGAGAGATTTAGCTTTTTCATACTTCTTAATTTATAATTCATTAGAGCCACTAGATTTTTTTATTTAACCTTTGTGTAGTAAGCCTGTCTCAGTGTTAACTTGGCATCTGATAGATTCTCATAATTTTGCCATTAGTAGGAATTCTTTGGTTGAGATTCAAGAAAATCCTGTTTTTGGCTAGGTTTACTTTTGGACCAAATAATGATAAAATGAGTTTTCAGCTAATTATTATGTTCATGAAAAGAACCTTATCCATTAATATGTCAGAGGCTTTAGTGTATGTCTGTGTGTGTATGTGTGTGTGTGTGTATATGTGTGTGTGTATATATGTGTGTCTGTGTGTGTATATATATATGCACTTTTGATGTCACTTGATCATTATGAAGGGGCTCTGTTTTTTGTAGCAGTGATGGTGATGTTTATGTGGGGTAAGGGAGCAGCTGGTCACACAGGGCGAGGTTGCTTGTTTCTCTGGGTAAGTTTCTGAGTCTCTTTTGGAACAAAAGTCTACTTTATTGGATGACTTGAGTTTCTATGATTTTTGCTATATGAGATTTAATATTAACTTCTTGTCTTAGGTCCAACATGTGTCTAACTATTCGGTTATCAGTTCACCTGAGATGATCATTGTAAATTAGTAGAAATATCCCCGGTGGCTCAGTGGTAAAGAGTATGCCTGCAGTGCAGACGATGAAGGAGTTGTGGGTTTGATCCCTGGGTCAGGAAGATCCCTTGGGGAAGGAAATGGCAACTCACTCCAGTATTCTTGCCTGGGAAAGTCCATGGACTAAGGAGCCTAGTGGGTTACAGTCTGAGGGGCTGCAGAGATTTGGACATGAGGGAGCAGGCATGAGCACAATGTTTATTTAGTGATCTCGCTGCCCAGAATTGAACTATTTAATCTCAAACTGTTCATCCATCTACCTGAAGCTAGATGTCAATTCATTCCTGTTTGATCTTGTTTGACTTTTATAATAGACTGACTTGATAACTCTTTCTCTAAAATAGTAGTGACTTTATTAACCATTGTTTTATTTAATAGGAAGACTTGAGGAATGGAATCTTTCCTCCAGTTATGGTCAAAAGGAATGTTCATTGTCTTATTATCGTGAACTGTTTTCCTGTACCACAGGAAAGATTGGAAGTTTTTAGTGAGTGCCTAATTTTCATACAGTCTCTGATAGAATTCTCTCTGACAAGGCTGGTCTTTGCTTTATCCTAGGTTTACTTCCTAAAAGATAATACATTATTTAAAGTATTTGTTATTAGTAGAGATTGACAGTAAAAAATCATTTATATCCCTCAAAATAGTAGAATTATCTCATCTCTACAGCTGTCAGCTTATCCAGACTTAAATGCAACCCCCATCCTTCCTTCTCTCTCTCTTGCTCTTTCAAATAATAACAGGAAAGATTTGAAATTCTCTCCAGTTTGCAAATGTACCATGCTCTTTTTCTGGCTTTTTGCAAACCTTTCAGCATAATGCTTTATCTTACAGTCAGGTATGACCTGTGACCCTCTTCATGCTGTGTTCCTTACCTCAAGGTAGATATGTTAGAATAGTTTCAGTGGCCTGGAATGCTACCAATTATTAGCTTCATGACCTTGGGAATAAACCTTACTATGTTTCTGTCACCTTTACTGTAAAGTTGGAATAATCATGGTACTATTTCTGAAGGTTTTATGAAAATCACATGAGATTTTGTGTCTAAAGTGTTTAATATCATGCCTGGTATGAAATAACTGCCAATTAAACATTATATAGAGGGCTTTCCTGGTAGCTAAGCTCGTAAAGAATTTGCCTACAATGCAGGAGACTCTGGTTTGATTCCTGGGTCAGGAAGATTCCCTTGGTGAAGGGATAGGCTACCTACTCCAGTATTCTTGGGCTTCCCTGCTGGCTCAGATGGTAAAGAATCTGCCTGCAATGTGGGAGACCTGGGTTCGATTCCTGGGTTGGGAAGATCCCATGGAGGAGAGCATGGCAACCCATTCCAGTATTCTTGCCTGGAGAATTCCATGGACAGAGGAACCTGGTGGGCTGTGGTCCATGGGGTCGCAAAGAGTTGAACATGACTGACTGATTAAGCACAGCACACACAGCACAAACATTAGATATAATATTCCATTTCTATTATTGTATAACAAATTACCAGAAACAGTACCTTTAAAAAGTAAAGATTTATTATCTTACTATTTTTGTGTTTTGGGAGTTTGAGTGCAGGTTAGTTAGGTCCTCTGGTCAGGATCTGGGCAAGCTGAAATTAAGGTGCTGGTTGGGGCTGGGGTTACTCCTGGGCTTGGGTCTTCTAAGCTTATACACATGGTTGATCCAATTCAGTGCTTGCTCTTGCAACACTGAAACCCCTTTTTTTTCTCATTGGCTGTTGGCCAGGAGTGTTCTCAGCTCATTCCCAGATTCTTGCCTTGTGGTCTCCTCCTCTCACAACAACACTGAGCTGCTTCTTCCTTGAGGCCACTGGGGAGCATCTCTCTGAAGCTTTGCCTTCTTTTAAAGGGCTCATCTGATTAGGTCAGGACCACCAGGATTTCCTTCTGATTTACTCAGTCTGCTGTTTAGTAACCAAGCCAAGAGAGAGATACCCTTTCATCTTCAGTGGTTCCACCATGCAGACTCAAAGGGAAAAGACTGCCCAGGAGTGTATCTTGGGAGCCATCCTAGATTTCTGCCTGCCACAGTTATTATTAGTGTTATTACTATTTATCCCTGACAGCCAATAACATACTTCAGCTGAGCCCTGCCAAACAGAAATGTAACATGAGCCACACATGGGATTTTATATGTTCAAAATAGGCACATTACAAAAAAGCAAAAAAGAAACCTGTAAAATTAATTTTAATACAATATTAACCTGCTGCTGCTGCCAAGTCACTTTAGTCGCATCCGACTCTGTGCGACCCCATAGTGGCAGCCCACCAGGCTCCTCTGTCCCTGGGATTCTCCAGACAAGAACAATGGAGTGGGTTGCCGTTTCCTTCGTCAATGCATGAAAGTGAAAAGTGACAGTGAAGTCGCTGAGTTGTGTCCAACTCTTCGCAACCCCATGGACTGTAGCCTACCAGGCTCCTCCATCCATGGGATTTTCCAAGCAAGAGTACTGGAGTGGGGTGCCATTGCCTTCTCCACAATATTAACCTACTATATCTAAATTATTATCATTTAATGTATATTCCATCTAAAAATTATTATTGAGGTGTTTTTATATTGTTTTTCTTTCATACTGAGTCTTCAAAAGTCTGTTGTGAATTGTGTTCTACAGCACCCCTCAGCATGGACGAGCCACATTTCAAATGTTCGTTAGCCATCTAATGGGTAGCTCCCATGATGAACACCACAGCTCTAACTGATGTTAAAACGAACACACACAACTTCCTCTTGAGGTTGAATTCCCTCAGATAGCATCAGAATTCCTTCTTCCTCTTTCATCCAAGTTTTCAAAGAGAATAGTTAATGCGCATCTTCTCCACCTGCTCAGATTCCTCTCACTCCTCAGTATACTTATTGGACCTGTCATTCCACTCAGAGTTTTCTCACTATGGTCACCACCAATTGAATCCAAATTGTCAAACTCAGTGGACACTCTTTCTCATTTTCAAAACTTGCTTTGGTCGTTTTAACACCACTGATGACTCTGTCTTCAAACCCTTGATGTTTTAGTTTCTGGGACCTGGCCCTCATCTGATGGCCTTTGGATGCCCTACACGTCATTTCTTGTAGGTTTCATTCTAATACACCTCTTCTTTCCTGCTGCTATAGATGTTTTTCATTCTCTGCTTCTGTTCTTTCAAATGTTCTCAGTGTCTAGCCTTCTCCTCCTTCACAGATTTAATAATCACCCCCACACAGCTAACTCAAACGAGTGTATTTCCCATCCAGACTGTTTATGATTTTATACAAGGTGGTGGCTCTCCCACTGCCACATCAAACTCAGTTTATCTAAGTAGATCATACTTCCTTCTTTACCATTACTTTTCTTTGCTTGCTTTGTCTTAGCTGGTGACACCTACCTACTGGTTCAGCCAAACTGGACTCATCTTTCTCCTTAACATTTTTTTTGTGATGCGAGCCATTTTAAAAGTCTTTGAGTTAGTTACAATATTGCTTCTATTTTATGTTTTGGTTTTTTTTTTTTTTTGGCCATGAGGCATGTAAGGATTTTAACTCTTTAACCAGGGATCTAACCCACACCCCATGCATTAGAAGGCAGAGTGTTTTTAAAATGTTTATTATTTATTTATTTTTGGCTGCACTGGGTCTTTGTCGCTATGCACGGGCTTTCTTGAGTTTTGGTGAGTGGGGGCTGCTCTTCATTGCCGCGAGTGGACTTCTCAGTGTTGCAGAGCACAGGCCGTAGGCACCTAGGCTCAGTATTTGCTGCTCAGGGGCTTATTGCTCTGCAGCATGGGAGATCTTCCTGGACCAGGGATTGAATTCATGTCCCCTGCATTCTTGGGCAGATTCTTAACCAAGGGAATTGGAAGTTCTTCTCCCTAACTGTTTAATTCCCAAGTCTTGAGATTTCTCTTCTCTCTTGGGGGGCATCCCAGGTGGCGCTATTGGTAAAGACTCTGCCTGTTGTGCAGGTTTATAAGCAGGAGACATAAGAGACGTGAGTTCAATTCCTGGGTCGGGGAGATGCCCTGGAGGAGGAAATAGCAACCCACTCCAGTATTCTTGACTGGAAAGTCCCGTGGACAGAGGAGCCTNAGCTAAGATCTTACATGCCTCTTGGCCATAAAACCAAAACATGAAACAGAAGCAATGTTGTAACAAATTCAATAAAAGCTTTAAATATGGTCTACATTAAAAAAAATCTTTATGAAAAAATAAACTCATAGAAGGTTCTCCACGCTCTGACCCTTAGTCACGTGTCTGGTATCATCTCTCATGACTCATCATCAGGCCACTTATGCACCAGTAACAGGGGAATTTTTCCCACTCACTGATGTTCTTCCCTTTCTCATATTTGCTTATGCTGCGCCTGTGCCCTGGCATCTCACTCCTACTTGCCCGAGGCTCATTTCTACTCCTCTCTTTAGTCTCAGCTCAAATGCCCTTGGTGATTTCTTGCCACTGTCTTTCTTGGGACTGGGTTTTGTCCCCCTCTTTCTGTGTTTCCATGCTTTTCTCTGTGCACACTTACATGCTGTGATCTACTTTCAGAGATCGCTGGACTCTGCACTGTGGGGAGGCAGGGGAACCTAGGACTTGGACTCCCCAGCATATAGTATAGTAATTAGCATATAAATCAATCATAGAATTTATGCTTTCAAATTGTGGTGCTGGAAAAGACACTTCAGCATCCCTTGGACTGCAAGGAGATCAAATCAGTCAATCCTAAAGGAAATCAATCCTGAATATTCAACTGGGAGGACTGATGCTGAAGCTGAAGCTCCAATACTTTGGCCACCTGATTCAAAGAGCTGACTCATTGGAAAAGAGCCTGATGCTGGGAAAGACTGAAGGCAGGAGGAGAAGGTGGGGTGATAGAGGATGAGATGGTTGGATAGCATCATTGACTCAGTGGACATGAGTTTGAGCAAACTCCGGGAGATAGTGAAGGGCAGGGAAGCCTGGCATGCTGCGGTTCATGGGGTCGCAAAGAGTCAGACATGACTTCGTGACTGAACGAGACAGAAATCTATTAAAGGATTATGCCAACAACGAGTGAACCCAAAGATTTTCTGAGTCCGATCTGTCCGAAGGGAGGCAGTGATAGGACAGGTATCTTTAGTCCATTTAGACATCAATCTGCAGTTTACAGTTCAGTTGAAACAGTGGCTGGAGCTTTTCCAGGGAAAAATGTCCAGCTGTTGGGGAAACAGAGGGCTGATATTTTATGCTCTGTGACTGATAACAGCTGTCCGGAATCAATAGAGGAAAAACAACAACAACAAAGAACTTTTTTTAGTGCATCAGTCATGAACATCCTGTAAAAGTCTCTTCTGACAAAAGCCTGAGGAGTTAGAGGATAACAGCCTCTGAGTGAAAATGGAAGCAGATACCGGGGCAGTTGTTTTGTTCATTTATCTAGTCTTCAGACGTTTCTGTGGGAGTGTGAGGTGAACAGCCTTTGCATGATACAGATATGGGAATCATTAGTATATAGGGAAAAAGAGCCCACCCACCAGCGCATACATCATCAACCTTTAGGATTCAGGTAGAAAAGTGATCTAGTTGAGAACACTGAAAAGGAGTTTTCAGAGAGAGAAGATGAAAATCGAGATAGAACATTTTAGAAAAATCAAGGATGGAAAGTACTTCAGGAAATCTAACTGTCTGAAGTGGCAGATAATTTGGTTTAAAAAAAAAATGGATAGAAAACATAGTCACTGTGTGTAGCCTTGTCCAAGCTATGTCTGCATTGTTTACTGCCATGGGAGTTTTAATAGGAAAGGTTTGAAATTAAGTATCTTTTATCAGAGAAAGAAAAATGGATAAAGAAATCATGACACATTCATACAGTGGTATACTTTTTTTTTTTTAACTCTTTAAAAGAATTTGTTTATTTTAATGGTCTACTTTATACTATTTAAAAATGACATTATAGAAAATACTTGCTAATATAAAAATATGTTTTATACACAAAACAGATAACAAAATAGTGTGTGTGCCTCCAATTTTGTTTTATACATGCACGGAGCAGCATAAAGCATTTGTATGTATACTTATATACGCTGATAAAATTATTTGAAAGAAGTCACAAGAAGCTTTTATCATTCTTTGTCTTTAACGTGTCTTCATAGCAAGCGTTTTCTTCATCTTCGTTTTCCACTGGTAAAATTTCTTGGCCCTGCAAAAGCTCCTGATAACTGCTAAATGGACCCATGGTGAGAGGATGCAGGGACTAGCCCTTAAGTGAGGCTTAAGTTCTGTGTGACATGCATTTTGATAATACAAGGCCGGTAAGGCCTTTTGACTTACTTGCCAGTTCTTGGCTACACCCTAGGTAGGTGAAGTATTACTACTGTCTGTATGAATAGTGGATTCATAAGTCTGAGGTGTGAAAAAAAATTTTTAAGATCAACTGGTAACTTTCTAAAAAATGAGTGAAGAAACTCTTTTTGCAGGGCCAAGGCAAGGGGAAGAGTACCCTTGCCATTTCAGGAAAGGACTTACTAACCCCCCCAAAGAAGAAGATCTTCGTGAAGGAGACAAAGGAGAATAGAAAATGTAGGGCTGCCTTTCAAGAGTCAGCAGAGTCTGTCATCACAGAGAAATAAATTAAGGACTAAAACTTTTATGTTACTAACTTAGAACAATTTTGGAAGAATAATAGAGACAAAAATTGGACTAAGGAGTGTGTGTATAGAAGGGAAGCTTGTGAGGTGGAATCTTGATCCATTGTCCCCAAGAAGCTGTTGATCTCAGGGAACATGAAACACAATACCTGTCTGTGTCCTCATCTGGAAAATAAGGGAATTAAAATACATGATCTTCAACCATCTTTCTGCCTTANTGGAATCTTGATCCATTGTCCCCAAGAAGCTGTTGATCTCAGGGAACATGAAACACAATACCTGTCTGTGTCCTCATCTGGAAAATAAGGGAATTAAAACACATGATCTTCAACCATCTTTCTGCCTTAATTTTTTACTACTCTAGGAATCTGAATCAGTTCTTAAAAAAGAACACTGTTGTAACAGGTTGCACTTGATTGTCGTTACCACATAAAGACAATTTCTCTACGGTCGTCTTTGCAAGTTTGTTCTGCATTTAACAAGCAGTATGGTACTTGTTTTTTCTTGCATCATTTCCATTGTTTCAGCAGCTGTTATAGTTGTCTAAATTCCTAATTTGTTTTCATCAGTAGAAAGAAAGTACCACATTATTTTGAAGTACCCTTAACAAGAAAAAAACAGAATGGAAAATGTATTAGCTCTACAAACAGAACTTTTGTTTTTAAGACTGGGTTATTAAGGATTACTTCTAAAACTTCTTTGTCTCTCTTGATTCCCAGGTATTGCAATTTCAGATGAGCTCGATAAGGTACGTTGAACTATCCATCTAGTGAGAATAAAATATAGAACTTACATTTTAATCCAATGTCTAAATGAGACAGTTTTAGAAACATAAAGTGTTTAAATTTAACTTATTTGGGTGCTAACATTTGAAAACTTTCAAAGTTTTAGTCTTTTATGAAAGTTAATGCATGAAATGTATGATATCACCTATTCTTCTGAGTTGAGAGTTTTAGAATTTAGTTAGAGAAAACTGAATCACTGTAGTCACTGAATTACTATGCTAATAATGAAAACTAATATTATATAAACTGGGTTCTGCCTGTGTCAATATGATGATGAGAAGACACATACATTTGTAGAACTACCCTTCGGAAACCTTACTAAGATTTTTTTTTTTTTTTTAAATTCCACGATGCCAAGGGAATATACCCCTTGCTCATCCAGGATCNGAAAACTAATATTATATAAACTGGGTTCTGCCTGTGTCAATATGATGATGAGAAGACACATACATTTGTAGAACTACCCTTCGGAAACCTTACTAAGATTTTTTTTTTTTTTTTAAATTCCACGATGCCAAGGGAATATACCCCTTGCACTGGGGTGATAGTTGTGAAGGTGGTGAAAAGTGATGTGACTAGGAATATATTTTAACAGTAGTGTCAATGGAACTTGCTAGTAGTTCAGTGTAAAGAAATCAGTCAATGGTGAGTCCTAGGTTTGGGAGATGAGCAAGTAGGTAAATTTTGGTGCCATTTAGCAAAATTGGAAAACCTGGGGAAACAGCAAATTTTGCAGGTTGAGATAGCATCAAGATTTCTCTTTTGGATTGTTTAGTTTGTCTCTGTAACATATTTATATGAGTTGTTGCTCATGAGGGAGGTTTAATTTGAAGTTATGCAATTAGGCATCATTGAAATAGACATTCTCATTTTTAAAATCTTAGAACCCCTTTCAGTTCAGTTCAGTTCAGTCGCTCAGTCATGTCCAACTCTTTGCGACCCTATGAATCGCAGCATGCCAGGCCTACCTGTCCATTACCAACTCCCCAGAGTTTACTCAAACTCATGTCCATCAAGTTGGTCATGCCATCCAGCCATCCCATCCTCTGTCNTGGGCTCCTTGCTGCCTTTTGGGTCAGTGTTTTCCATCCCACTGACAGTGTGGGCCTCCAGAGGAGTGAGATTTGGCCTCAGACTCTTCAGCCTCCCTGTAGCAGCACTACGCTCGGTGCTTTGCTCTTAACCAGTGTGAGTCAACTGGCTGGGCTGATGCTACTGATTTTCTGATGGAAGGAGGTGGCGTGCCTGTGCATATGTGCCCTGCTCCTCCGGTCTGGCGAGGCCTGCCCAGCCCACACGGAGGGTGGTGAGGCCATGTCACCTGAAAGGCAGTGGGTCACACGTGATCGTGGGGCTGCTGAGCATGAGGGTCTTGACCCACTGGACTTTCAACCCAGGCCTGTTCAACCTGGTGCTCCCTGCTCCCGGGAGGTCACTGTACAGATAGGTGCAGGGCACTAGTGCCTGGAGCACAGGAGGGCTCAGTGACCCTCCTTCATACGTGGATACTGAGGGGCTGGGAGCCCTCATGTCCGGGAAAACATTTCTTGAGCTCAGAATAAGGGGTTTTGAAGGCAGACCTGAAGGAATAGGAAACCTCCCAAGTCCACTGCCCCTCGGTCACCCATTTAGCAGAAGCCACAGGAAGACAGCAGGGATTGTCTTTTCTGTTTTTTTCTGGTTGCTCAAGCCAGAAGTTTTATTTTTTATCTTATCTGGGCTGCGCTGGGTCCTCGTTGCGACAAGGATTCTTCATTATGGTTTGCAGGCTTTCTCTAATTGCAGCACACAGCATGTGGGGTCTTAGTTCCCCTACCAGGGAGCGAACCCACTTCCCTTGCATCGGAAGGTGGATTCATAACGACTGGATGCTGGACCACCAGGGAAATCCCTGCTTTTTTTTTGAGTATCGTTGCTTTACAATATTGTGTTACTTTCTGTGGCACAGCAAAGTGAATCGGCCATACGTACATTATGTATCCTCTCTTTCTTTAGATTTTCTTCCCATTTAGGTCACCACGGAGCATCGAGTCCCCTGTGCTATACAGTGGGCTCTCCCAAACAGGCTATGCCGAGCCCCAGGACTGGGTTCCCAGGCCTTGCTGCTGCAGCTCTGCATGGGAGCCGCAGGCGTCCTTTACTTTCCAGGGCGCCCTGTTAGGGATCAGAGTGTAAAGAGAAGACACGAGGTTTGCTACCCTCACAAACACCACTGAGTGGGCACTTGGCTGAATCAGCAATGTAAAATTCATACAGCTCCTTCCTCCCCCTTTAAGCTTTTATGCACTGATTTGGTCTTAACCGAATAGCGGGCCTAGGACGGAGAAGGGGGTGGCAGCCCCTCTGAGTCTCCTGCTCAGCAGAATGCTGCCCACCTGGCCCAGTGTCTTCGGGGCCCCAGGAAGGGCCCTTGGGCTGTTTGAGGGGTAGATCACAGGCCTAGGAACCCTCATCTCTGGCAGTGCAGCATTCTCCAGGGCCCCCTCTGACACATGATCCGTCCTGATCAGATCACCGGTAATTGAGTTGCTTTGGGGGGTAAATTCCATCCAGATGTGGAGGGCGGGGTGGACTTCCTGAGCAAAGCAGAGGCGGGGTACTGATACATAGGGGCATGCAGCCAACTTGCCAAGCACCCGGGAGGCCTGGGATCCAACTCCATCTTCTGAAAAGTTCAGAAGGAGAATTTCAGGGCCAGGGCATCTGAATCCAGGCCCCTGTAGCCAGCAGTTGGGGAAACTGAGGCCTGGAGAACTTAGAGAACAGAAGGGACTGCTTCAGCCATGACTGGTGGGTCCCAGATCTCCTAAATCTGGGGGGTTTTGCATAGACGTAGGCAGGGTGGCCCCTTCCCCAGAAATTCCCATCAACCCTTGAGTTAGGAGGTCAGAAGTGGAGGTCAGGAGGTAAAGCATTTGGGGATCACCTCCAGCTCAAACCCCCAAACCAGGGAGAGCTCTGTGTTGCATCTGGGGATTAGGACAGGCAGAGGCTCCAGGGGAAGCCCTCCCCTCATCACACACNTATATGTTAATAATTACAATTTACAAATGTTATAAAGTTAGTATCTTTCTATTCCAAGTAAGACTACCTTTTGAGTTTGGTACCAAAAGCATATTTCTGATTCTCTAAATAAATGAATTTGTGAATGTACTTTTTTTATATACTTTATTTTACTTTACAATACTCTATTGGCTTTGCCATATGGATTTACTTTGATAAATCATAATATTTTTAATTAATTAATTTATTTGAATTGGAGGCTAATTACTTTACAATATTGTAGTGGTTTTGCTATACATTGATATAAATCAGCCATGGGTGTACATGTGTCCCCCATCCTGAACCCCCCTCCCACCTCCCTCCCCATTCCATTGCTCAGGGTTGTCCCAGTGCACTGTCCCTGAGCGCCCTGTCTCATGCATCGAACCTGGACTGGTGATCTATTTCACATATGCTGAACCATCATAATATTTTAAAATCATTACAATTTCAATCTGTACTAATTCTGTGCAAAGCTCGGTCTTGACTGTACGCCACTGTTGTCATTCAAGTTGCCAAGTCATGTCCGACTCCTTGTGACCCCATGGACTGCAGCACACTAGGCTTCCCTGCCCTTCACTGTCTCCCAGAGTTTGCTCATACTCATGTCCATTGAGTTGATGATGTCATCTAACCATTTTATCATCTCTTGACCCCTTCTCCTCCTCCCTTTCGTAGCATGAGGGACCTTTTCAGTGAGTTGGCTCTTTGCATCAGGTGGCCAAAGTATTGAAGATTCAGCTTCACAGTCAGTCCTTCCAATGAATATTCAGGGCTGATTTCCTTGAGGATTGACTGGTTTCATCATCATAGCAGGTAGAATAAGTAACAGATGAGGTCTCCTGGCTTTGTCCTGCTTTTCTAGGCCTCCTCTGTCCATCACTGTTATTTGCCCCAGTGGGTCTCCATCCTACACAGTGGCTTAGCTTATAATTTGCAGACATTTAATAATCAGAGGTTAAAGCATCTGCCTACAATGCAGGAGACCTGGGTTCAATCCCTGGATTGGGAAGATCCCCTGGAGAAGGAAATGGCAACCTACTCCAGTATTCTTGCCTGGAGAATCCCATGGACAGAGGAGCCTGGTGAGCTACAGTCCACAGGGTTGCAAAGAGTCGGACACGACTGAGCGACTTCACTCACTCACTCATCTTGTGTTTATTTTTGTGTTCATTCTAAGTACAAAGACATAATTATCACAATTTCTGGGTTCATTTGCTCCCTCCAGTATGTTCTACAAAGCCGTAGCTGCCTGAACCGTAAATTAGCTTGAATGATTGCTTGGACTTTGTCCTTCCCTTTTTTTCCCTAGGCTCTCTGACTTGCAGCCTGGTTGCTTTCTACATTAACCTATATTTGGTGAGCTAAAGAACATACTAATTATTTTTTGAACTGAAAATGGATTTCGGCCTCACTGGATAAAATTGTGGAAGCCTTGACACTTATTTAAATCTCCTCCTCAGGATGCATCCTCCCCTCCTCTCACCTCTCTTCAAAGCACTAGCTCAGGAGAGTTTCCATTTAAATAAGTTGCATAACACTGCACATTTTTACTACTTACCTAATGTTCCTGTTATTGAAGACTTCATGGAAATTTTATTATTTTTCATTTTTATTCTGGAAGATGCCAACAGTTATCACAAATAAGCTTTTATTGAAAAAAATTATGTCAATGCAAAAATATTGTTCTTACTTTCACACCTGGTATTTAGGAGTATGAGGTCACACAGAGGGCACACATGCTTACAGAACCAAAGCCAGGATCCTTGGTTTGCCTAGGAAAAAACCCGTGGATGAGAGAGAGAGAGCGAGCGTCTGTCTCATGGCGCCCTCTGCTGGCCATGAAGCTCGCAGTCCTGCATTTTTCTCAATAAGAAAAAGTGAATCTCAGGCAGTATAAAACAGCAGTCAAAAAAAAGGCTCACCATGTGTTGAGCTAGCACCTGTTTCTTTGATATAGCAGTAGAAATCAATACGTATTCTTCCTTGCAATCTACCATTAAAATTTTGGAGGTTCACTAAAGGTATGTTTTTCTTTACTTTTATAAAATACTGATCTTTTACTCTCATATTCTCACTCAATTATAATTTTATGAAATTATTTTTTTGGTGACTTTTAAATTTAGTTTATGAATTCTGATGAAGGTAATAAGAGTTATTAATTTTACTTAAAATGGAAAAATAAAACAGAAGCTATTATTTGTAAGACCTTTAAAAAATCAAGGTCTTATTTATTAGTCTTTCCCTTCTCTTTTCTTAAGTCACTGTATTGGTTTTTTATTGCTGTTGTAACAAATCGAAATAGCACAAGTTTATTATCCTACAATTCTGTAGGTTAAAGGGTAAACATGAGTCTTCCTGGGCTAAAATCAGGTGTAACAGGGCTTTATTCTTTCCTGAAGTTCTAGGGAAAATCCGTTACCTTGCCTTTTCCAGCTTCTAAAGGCTGCTACAGTCCTGGTGCGTGATCCCTTTTCTAAATCTTTAAAACCAACAATGTCTCATCTCTCTCTAACTGCATCCAGGAGAAGCTATTCACTTTTCTAGCATCCTGTGATTAGTCTGGGGCCATCCAGCTAACCTTAATAATTTCACCTTGATCTCACTTTTAACCTTAATCATGCAAAGCCCCTTTTGCCATGTAATGCACTGTGTTCACAGTTTTGAGGATTAGCATGTGGGCATCTTGGGGAAGCCATTATTTTGCTCACCTGGCCACCATCCAAGTTCAGATTTCATGTGGTTGTTGTTCAGTCACTCAGTCGTGTCTGACTGTTTGTGCCTCCATGGACTGCAGCACGCCAGGCTTCCCTGTCCTTCACTGTCTTCTGGAGTCTGCTTAAACTCATGTCCATTGAGTCATTAATGCCATCCAACCATCTCGTTCTCTGTTGCCCCCTTCTCCTCCTGCCTGCAGTCTTTCCCAGCATCAGGGTCTTTTCCAGTAAGTCAGCTCTTTGCATCAGGTGGCCAAAGTATTGGAGCTTCAGCTTCAGCATCAGTCCTTCCAGTGAATATTTAGGGTTGATTTCCTTTAGGATTGACTGATTTGGTCTCCTTGCTGTCCAAGACACTTTCAAGAGTCTTCTCCAGCACCACAATTTGAAATCATCAATTCTTCGGTGCTCAGCCTTCTTTATCTATATGAAAGATACCTTTCATATCTTTATCTTATTCTTTAGGCTCCTGCCATTCTAATTCACCCTCAAAATGAGGGCAGTATGACCCATCCTTCAACTCCTGTGAAAGTTGGGTGTTTGTGGACTCACCCTCCTCCAGAGGATTGTTTCAACTCACTGGGGGCCATCCTGCCCAGAGATGCTTGGATTGGTGTCACCAATGAGTAACCAAAATGAGGCTCTGAGTTTTCATTTACATTACAGAGCTTCCTGTGGGATCAGCCTGAGAGCAGACTTTAGCTGAATGAGCTGAATGCTTTATCTTTGCTTAGCTTCTTCCCATCTTCTGCTTCTTTTACTGTCTTACAAGCTTCACTTAAGAGACCCCCATCAGTAAGTCTCTTGCTTATTATATGCTTTTAGGGAACCCTACCTAGGGAATCCTGCTAAAAAAAATTTCAGTGACTCGCTGCTATTTAACAGGTTAAGTCCAACTTCCTAAGACTAGAATGAACAGACTATTTTGTCATTCAAATCTGTATCTTCTGCTTTATTTTCCTTTTTTTTTTCTCTACTCAGAGTCTGAGCTATGCTGAAAAAGGAATACTGTGTGGCATACTGTGTGGTATTCATACACAGGAATACTGTGTATGAGACTTTGGAACCATTTAAATATTTTATATATAATTTTTGGGAAGCACAGTTAACTCTTTCTGCTGTTGCAAGAGTCCAACTCCATGCTAAAAATGTCCTAACCCTATTTTCTCCCTGCTGCTGCTGCTGCTGCTAAGTTGCTTCAGTCGTGTCCGACTCCGTGCGAACCCATAGACAGCAGCCCACCAGGCTCCCCCGTCCCTGGGATTCTCCAGGCAACAACACTGGAGTGGGTTGTCATTTCCTTCTCCACGGTTAACTCTTAAAACAGTGATTTCTAACAGATGAGCCCAAACAGTATGGCAAAACACACTCAGATGAATTACTCCAAGTCTTTGTAAACAAGTGATTTGATTTTTCTCTGGTGGAATATACCCAAAGGACAGAGGGAACAACATCAGCTTTTAACCTGTTTTTAGTGACTGTGTTTCTAATGGCAGTTTTGGTATTATTATAAAGAGGCTGTTGTGTGTGCTTTGTGTGATATAGCAAATAATTAATTATGTTGATATTCTTAAGAACCAGAATATTTGGCATAGGGGAAAAAATACAAATATAAGACCAATAAGTTTAAGTGAAAATCCTATATCCTGCTTTGGATGAAAAATACCATTATGAATTCATAATTTTTTTTTAATTTTAAAAACAAAAGTACAATCTCTACAGGCAGTGAACATAGCTAGAGTGTAGGGATTCTTTTTTTTTTCCTCAACTTTTCTGTAAGGCTGAATTCTTTAAGTTTAAAACATAGACATTTCTTAGACCTGTCCACTATTACCAAAACAGCGAGTACCCCAAGTATGCAGATTCTAGTCTTAAAATATATTTTCAACTAAAAAGAATCAAGAGTCTCTTGGAATAATGGTTGAGTCTAGGTCAAGAGCAGATGGTATTTACAAAATGAGCCTAAAATGCCTTATGCCAGAAGGCAAGAACTATGAAAGATCACCAGGGTTGTGTGAGAAGAGCTCAGGAGCCAGCTTCAGTAGTCTTCTACTGGAAAGAGTTGAGAAAACTTGAACATGAATAAGAATAATAATTGCAGTGTAATGAGTTATACCTAATACTTTAAGATACATACATTTATTTTTTAAAAAATATTAATGTTTAGTAAGTTAAACCAGCAGGTTTTAGTAGGTTAAACCTGCAGGAGACATGGTTTGATCCCTGGGTTGGGGAGATCCCCTAGAGGAGGGCATGGCAACCCATTCCAGTGTTCTTGCCTGGAGAAGCCCATGGACAGAGGAGCCTGGTGGGCTACAGTTCAAAGGGTCGCAAAGAATTGGATATAACTGAGCACTCAGGCATATGCACAGGGAACCAAAGTTATTGTTTTTAAAAACTGGTAGAAGTCAAGGAAAAGAATCGGATTTTTCATCCTCCTTTGTATATAAATTGTACTTCACAGTAACCTAATATTTGATGACAGGAAGTTTCTGTCTACAGAAATATTCCAGCCAATAAGGGACTATGGAATTGTAAAATTAGACAGTCACCATTTGGCAATGCCTATTGAATTAATGGATCTAAGCAGTAATTATCAATTGCTGCCCAGATCATTAGAGAAGACAGTCTTATGTGCCTCAAGATAAACTAACCATTCTCTCTGAAGAAGTATTGGCAAAAACAAAAGCCACAGCAAAACAACTTTATCCCAAACTCACTACTAATTTACAGAAATTACAAAGGGCACAGGAACATTTTAAACCACATCACAGGGAGGCAGAGGGGAAAATTCAGACTTTGGAAAACTCAAAGGACAAACAACTCAGGTTTATGAACAGTAACAGCAATTACAAAATTACAAGAGGGAAAATGAGACAGAGGAAGAGAATAGGGAGATTAAAAGATACATAAAAGACCGTTGATCAGTCAGTCTCGCTTAGAGTCTGTGCAAACAAACCGAGATAATCGGAAATTTCATAGCTAAATAGATATTTGATATTAAAACATTCTCACTTTGTATTTAAGTATGATAATGGTATTTGTTTACAAAAAAAGCACTCTTTTTATAGATTACTTACTCAGCTATTTACAAATGATGTGATGTCTGGTGAATGACATTTTCTTCTAAGTGATTTCAGCAAAAAAAAGGGTGATGTGGAAGGCACGTGGGAAGAGATGAGGGTAAAGTGAGTTTCCTTGTGAGTTGATAATTGAGGAAAATGTGTGTGGATACAAAGGAGTTTGTTTTACTCTTCCTTCTCCTTTTGTATTAGTGTGAAAAATTCCATAACGAAGAGTAAAACTTTCAGATCATGGGTAGGAGGGTGCAGAAGATAGTGAAGGAAAGGAGGAGAGATCATATTCAGTGCCTGTTAGCATTAGCAGGTATGCTTGGTGTTTTTGATGTGTTATTAAATCTAGTTCTTGTATCAGTCTGATGAAGTGGTTATGCTTTTCTTGGCTTACAGATAAGGAAACCGAAGCTAGGATGATTAAGTGATTTGCTGAAAGTCTCAGAATTAGTACTGATTCTTCATCTGTCTGATTCCAAACCCATGCTTGTCCCTTGCACTATGTAACATGTACTCCACTTAAAGAGAAAAATCTGAAAGTGAGTTTCATTCATTATTTGAACAACTTTATTGAGAGAAAATTCACATAAAGTCTTCCGCTTTAAGATGTATAGTTTATTGTGTTTTAGTATACTCAAAGAGTTGTGTAACCATTTTGTTAGTGTTTAGTCGGTAAGTCACGTCCAACTCTTTTGCAACCCCAGGGACTGCAGCACGCCAGGCTCCTCTGTCCATGTGATTTTTCAGGAAAGAATACTGGAGTGGGTTGCCATTTCATACTCCATGGGATCTTGCTGACCCAGGGATCCAACCTGTGCCTCTTGTATCCTACAACTTAAATTTAGAACATGTTCATCATCCCAAGAAATCCCATGTCTACTCCCCATTCCTCCTAATCCCATAGCCTAAGACAACCACTAATTTACTTTCTGTCTCTTTAGATTTGCCATACTAGGAATTTCATACAAATGCAGTCATAAAATACGTGCTCTTTTTTCACTATCTTCTTTCACTTAGCATAATGTTTTCAAGCTTTGTTAATGGTGTGGCATATATCAGTACTTCACTTCTTTTTATTGCTGAAAACTATTTTGTGGTATAAATATACTATGAGTGCTCAGTCACTNCTCTTTTTTCACTATCTTCTTTCACTTAGCATAATGTTTTCAAGCTTTGTTAATGGTGTGGCATATATCAGTACTTCACTTCTTTTTATTGCTGAAAACTATTTTGTGGTATAAATATACTATGAGTGCTCAGTCACTCAGTCCTGTCCAACTCTTTGCGACCCTTTGGATTGTAGCCTGCCAGGCTTCTCTGTCATGGGATTTTTCAGGCAAGAACACTGGAGTGGGTTGCCATGCCTCCCCAAGGGGATCTTCCTGACCCAGGGATTGAACTTGAATCTCTTGGGTCTCCTCTGTTGCAGATGGATTCTTTACCTCTGAGCCATGAGAGAAGCCCAATAGATATACCACGTTTTGTTTATTCATTCATCAATTTGTGGACATTTGAGTTGTTTCTGCTTGTCAGCCATTAAGAAGGATGTTTGTAGGAATGTTCATGCACAAGTTTTGTGTGGATATGTTTTTAAAATTTCTCTTGTATATGTAGGGAATGAAAATGCTAAAACATATCTCACTCTGTGTTTAACTTTTTGAGGAATTCTCAAACTGTTTCGCATAGTGGCAGCACCATTTTACAATCCAGCCAGCAAGTATTAAGGTTCAAGTTTCTCCATATTCTTGCTGACACTTGTTTTTTATCTTAAATTATAGCCATCCTCCTGATGTAAATATCAATATTATTTTACTGTGGTTTTGGTTTACATTGTCCTAATGACTAATAACCTCAGATATGTAGATGACACTACCCTTATGGGAGAAAGTGAAGAGGAGCTAAAAAGCCTCTTGATGAAAGTGAAAGAGGAGAGTGAAAAAGTTGGTTTAAAGCTCAACATTCAGAAAACGAAGATCATGGCATCTGGTCC